>JAGHPS010000503.1:0-178353 GCA_020976635.1 Castanea crenata
TTTAATTCCTCAAAGTCCTGTTGAAGGTGGTAGAAGTGGCTGCTTAGCTGTGAATCTACTATTTGGATGTCATATCCTCATTAATGCAGCTAATAAGGTTGTTGCTATTCATTCAATGCGAAGGTAGTAGGTAAGCCTTTACAGGAAACTTCTTCCAGCTGCCTTGGCCTTCACCCAAAGGGCTACTTCGCCCATTCGAGCGCTTACGTGGCATTGTGCACCTTCCTTATCCTCTCCTCAGGTAAACCAACTTCTCGAGTCAAAATTGCTCTTCCAATGAATTGATGAAAGACACATCGCTCCTTATTCTCCTTAGTCCTCGGACCCTCACAAAAATCTTCTATTTCACCTTTCTTGTACGACTCTATGTTCCACAAACTTGCCACTTGTTTTTTTTTTATTTAATTGAATTCTCTCATTATGCATTTTCTTAATTAATTACTGAAAATAAATTTAGAAACCAAACACACCACCACCACCACCACCACCAACCTTGGCCAGCGTCGGGCATCTCTACCCTGAAAGTCACTTGCCACGGTAGCCACAATTGCCCAATCTACACCACCACTAGAGATCCAAGCCAATCCCACCAACCACCATCACTCCACCACCAAAAAAACCAACAAATCTGACTTTATTTCTCATCTTTCATCATTATTTATTAAGAAACAAAATCAACAATAAAAGATGGAGAGGAAAATATAAACAAATCAAATGTAAATGCTATTCAATCTAAATCAAAAGAATCCATGTATTACATCGTGAACCCAACAATCAAAACCAAAAGGATCTCTAGAAGAAAAATCTAGTGGTTTGAGTTGAGGTATTCATGCGATGGGCATCAAATCCTTGGAAGAGCTGACGGTTGGATGGCTGTAAATGGCTACTTTGATGGTGTTGACTCTGAAGAAGGTTGGTGGAGGTGGTGGTGGGAATATGTAGGGATTTTCTGTGTATCATTCGTCCAAATATTGTGTTAGATCCATTGCTCTCCCTCTCTTGATCTGCTCAAAACCTTGGTGGTGGTAGATGGTCGTGGAAGGTGGCGTTGTTGTTGTCGCTAACCTCTGCTACTACTGCTGGTGGTGGGGGTAGTGGGATGTGCTGACTATATATTTATTTTAGGTAATTAAAATAAGAATAAGCATAGATTTTCGATTTGCTTAAATAAGTGGACACAGATCAGGTTTTTATTTGTGGAACACAAAGTTCTATAGGAAGTGTGGGATAGAAGATGTTGATTCCCTTGTTTGTCAAAAAAAAAAAATTTTACTTTCTTCAATTTTTATACACAAAATAAATTGTTGAATGTCACCATAACTTTGAATTCAGACATGAATTAATATAGTATAGAATAGTTTGTCCTTTATATTCTCAATCAGTTTTTATTATTATCTAGTGATAGATACTGATACTTTTGTATCTTAATTATACTACCTTTGCTTCAAAAGGTAAAGATCTACATTTGAATTATCATGGATGAGACTTAACGGATTTGGAATTATATATACTATCCTTGCTCAAAATAAATAACTAAATTAGAAATTGAATTGATAATATAAAGAATGAAAATATATAATGGAGTTATGATTTATTTGATTTAAGATAAAAAAGGTCTAAAATGAAAAAAATAAAAATAAAAAAACACAATATCCATCACAAGAGGAAAGTTCATTAGTTCTCTTTCGAAACAAAGTAAAAATAATAATTTCTAACGTCACCCTACACCACAAATAACTTACGACCCATACGTCGCTTTCTTGTCTAAGATCCTTGATGCATATGTTGAAATGACCATGTCGTAAAGAAGGTGAAATTGCATCCATGCGAATAGGGTAACTGGAACAATAGCAAGACAAATGATAGGAATGACCACCCGTGATTTTCCTGGTAGAATAATGAAAAGAGAAGCACAAAAAGTTATCATCATGGTTGCTATGGAGAGGATAAGGGTGGAAAGGCCTACTATCATCTTTTTGGGTAAGGATTTAAGGAAATCTTCCTCTGCCTAACGTGATGTGAGGGTGCCAAGAAACATCAACAATGAAGTTGAGGCAGAAAGCAGAGACAGAGCATCAGATATTATAAAGACCATAAAAACCTTCTCATTTAAGAAGGTTGGCAAGCCTGAATCTTGTTTGTTGCCACCTGGAACAGTAATTGCTGCTGCAAATATAATGGTGACAATCAGAGCAGCTACCACTGTACAAGAAGATGCTGTCCCCTTCATCCATTTTTCTCCTTCTTTCACCAACTCTTTATGGTTTTCTGTAAACAATTCTCGAGGTCTTTTACCATTTGTGTTTGTATATTCTAACATGAAAGGATGGACAATGCTCTCCACCTCCTGCATTTATTAAACAAAACCTCATAAGACTATAATTAAGATATTAAAAAATATTATATCCCTTGTAACTTTGCGTCTTTTTCCTTTTTTTTAAGAATGATTCTATCCATTATAAATGAAAAGTTTATAGGATTAAAAAGTGAGAAAGATTGAATGCTTGAAAGTTAGCATGTTGAGTTTTGTGTATAGTATAAGGGTTACGTTTATATGGCTTTTGATTTTCACACATGCGCTATTTTACATCAATTATGGATATACCTATAAAATAGTGGACGTGAATGAGTGTGAAATAATACTTTTCTCTTTTATGCAAAAATACAAAAAAAAAAAAAAAAAACTAGATATGCAAGTATATACAGGTAGAACATTGTAATGTAAGGATAATAAAGTGTAGTGATACTTCGAATCATGACAGTTACGACTTGGCCTTGGGCTATTAGGCCTATTTGGCCTAGTGTCTAGGAATTTTTATTTTTTATTTTAACTTTTTGGAGAGAGGCCTAGTAAATAGGATAAACTATAATATTATGGTACTCTATAGGTTTTATCTACTGTAATTCATAGGTGAAATTACATAAAAAGGACTAGAGTTTACACACTTTTTTAGATCAGGTCCCAAGTTTTTAATTTTGTTAATTAAAGTCATAAACTTGTGAAATTATTTAAATTTGAAGCCTGTATTCATATACTTTATTCATATATGTTATTTTGGACACTAATAGAGTATAGAAAAAATGGAAGCCATTTATAAAATTTGTATTTTACTAAGGAATCAATTTTGATGTTTTGACTCATTTTCTCTCTCTCTCTCTCTCTCTCTCCATGGTTTTCTCTCCAAGCTTTCTATTGATCAATAATTGCAAAATTGACTTATGAACAAATCTTAAGTGAAATGTAAAGTTTAATCACTTGTTTTATGTGTTAATTTGTTATGTTGCTATCCAAGATAATAGAGACGGACAAAAACCTTAAATTGAAACAATTTTATAAATTTAAGACCTAATAATATGAAATATGGTATAAATTGTACACCTTTTCATATAATTTCATTTAATTTATATTAGTTGATTCTATTAAATAGATTGTATCTTTTAAACTTAATGGAGTGGAACTCTTGTTAATTACTTGTTACGCACTTTAATAAATTTTTTAAAATAATTTTTATGATAAATTCACAATTGAATTAATGAAAACACATAATATCTCCTTGCTTGCAAAATATCAAATTGATAAAAAAATTAATAACTATCTTATATATAAAATGTTCAAAAAATTTTAAATTATATAGAAAACAAGAGTTAATATATCAAATCAATGAAAACAATGTTATAGATAGTTTAAATATTGTAAAAGATAACCACTTATTATATTCCGTACATTAAATTATACTGTAATTTTAATTTAACAATTTAATGACTTTTTTTTTTATAGGAATTAGAATATGAAACCATCCAACCTTTTACTCTATTTCATTTCACTTCCATTTCGTATTTGTCAATATATGACTTTCCCCCTTTTTTAATTATCTTATTTCCGTTCATTTTCTTTATCTTATTGGTGGGATATTGAAGTCGTAGTTATCCTCGCACATTCTGACTTTTACGCGGATCCTTAGTCTCCTATTCACTCACGCATTCTCACATTGTAGTTTAGAATAGAGTTTCCAAAGAGTGTCAGATAATTAATCACAAGAGAACTGAAAACAACTCATCATTGAAATTATATTAAAAATATATAAATAAATAAAGTGAGGGATATATGTATTATACCTTATACCATTGTACTTCTCTTTGCATAAGAAAAGCTGCTCCTGGAACCGTATTAAGTCTAGCAGAAGGTTCGAACATCGCTGATATATGTAATAAGGTATTTCTATCGCTGTCAACCGTAGCAAATTTTGTGTATGCAGGAGATCTGTCTAGGAGGCGAAATACTTCATTCGTGGATTTTTCAACACACCATACAAGGTCAGGACATGCTTTCAGTATTTCGGTAACAAACTCAACTCTCCCTTCCTTGACAGCTTTGATCATGGCTTCAACAACCTTACCTTCTTCTAGTTGTTGAAAATTCAAATCTGGTAATACTTGGCACATGCGAAGTAAAAGTTTTTTGGATTGGTGGTGAAGAAGCTTCAATTCATATATTTGATCGATTTCTAAATCAATAATCAAAACAATGTTTAGTCAACTAAATGAGAGAAAAAAAAAATTGAAGAAAAAGATATGAAATTAATTGACTAAATGTATCATACCCAGGAATTTAAGGAAATTCCAAACAGATCCTCGAACTGCAAAGTGGAAAAAGAAAAAACAAAATCAAATACGCATACTTAAAAAGAATAGAGAACAGTTAGTTAGGGTTGCAGTTAGTAGGTTACGCATTGCTATCAAGATTTGTTTTGCTAATGTAGTTAGAAGTTTGTTAGATCCTAGAGGAAGCTATCGACGTGCTTTACAGTATACATAGAACTGTAAAATCCATGCAGAGTAGAGAATCAAATCTCCATTGCCTTGAAAGAACCAGAAATTGTTTCCATTTCTTCAACTGATCACCAGCCGACCCTAGACCTCGGCAACTTAGGCGAATAAGTTGCCCCCAAATGCCGGGGCGAATAAGTACTTTTTTATTTTTTTAAAAAATGTGAGTTTTTCAATTTTGTTGGGTTAAAAATATATTAACCCCAATTAATTAATTCAATTATCTAAAATAATTAATTATCCAAATTACATGCAATATCGTGAAGGCACGAACAAATCACCAATCTAAACTAGAGTATAGTGGAAAATAAATTGATACAATGATTTGTTGATGAATGGGAAACTTTTGCAGGCAAAAACCCTACCGAGTGAATTTCAGGTCATCATTCTTGAAAAATCCACTAATTAAGAATAACTAGTTACAAGTATAAGGAATCTTACCATTACCCAATGGTTCCAACCTATCCCAAAATACCAATTTACAGTTGAACTCCAATTATACATAATCTTGTAGAAACTTCTCCTTTGCACGAATCTCAATCAATAACTAACTACACAACAACTTGATTGTTGTTGTTTGATGCAAAGTTCTTCAATTCATGCTTGTAGATCCAAAAGAAGCTTGGTACATAACCCAAAGACGTACAAGAGCAGCTTCACAAATGCGTGTTTCTCAATAGTGGTCTTTGTGTCTATGATGACAGCTATAAAAAAATAATGATAATAAAATTGCTTTTATATCCTCTAGAGACCTAGAACATGAAACCCTAGAAAAGCCTTGTCATCATGGGCCAAAAAATAGATTTGCAAATTCAGAATTTGCATACATCGATAGATTGAGAGGTATCGAGGTATGTATTGCAATTCATTAAAGCTTGATAGAGTGGAGGTGTCGAGCTAGGTATTAAGACAACCTATTTCAGCTTTTCTTGTATTGTTTCTTGAGTAATCTTCATATTTTCAATAATACCACTTGTTATACTTCTTTAAAGTACTTCATATTGTTCTTAAAACCACTTAGAACTACATAATTACAAGTAAAGTGTATTTTGTCATATAATATGCCAATTCATAAAATATGACTCGAACAATTTTTGTATTTTTTTTTCTCTTAAGAATGCCAAAAAAAAAAAAAATGATTAATGTTGAAAATACAAATGGGTCTTAAAAATTATTGTACTACCAATTACAAGAACTAATTTATATGTTCATTGGGACTTAGTCGCAACTTTCTTTGGGGTTCGTCAGAAAGCAAGAAGAGGCTTCATTTGGTGAGTTGGAAGAAAATTGCAAAGCTTAAGAAAGATTAAGGTTTGGGTATCCAAGCTGCCAAAGCTAAGAATATTGCCAATCTAGCCAAGTTAAATTGGTGACTTCATACTGAGCCTTCCTCTCTTTGGGCTAGAGTGCTTTCCCACAAGTATTGCACCCCGAGGAGGTCGTCCAATTCTCGTTCATTCAAGTCTTGTTCAGCTACTTGGTCTGCTATCTAAAAGGGTGAATCGGTCTTTAAAAAGGAGCGAAATGGGTTGTTGGCAAGGATAGCAAGTTATCTCTCTGGTTCGATAAATGGTTGGACAGAGGACTACTTCGGAGTTTAATTGCAGGACCCCTTAACAAGGGGTGAAGAACATATTGCCTTAAAAGATGTGACTGGGCTCTCGGGCTGGACTTGGCATGGATGCTCTTTCTCCTTCCCTGATAGATTGATCTCAGAAATTAAGGCTACGCCCATTTCCTTCTATGCACGAAATACGGATTGCATCACTTGGTCTTCTTCCCCGAGTGGGAATTTCAAATTGAAAGAAGCTTATAAACTTGCAAGTATGGAAGAGGAAGGGCACTACACAGGCTGCTTGGATGGGGACTGGATTTGGAAGGCCTTCACTATCCCAAAAATCAAGTGTTTTGTGTGGCAGTGATTACACAAGAGTATTCTGGTCAGTACTATTCTTGCAGCAAGGGGAATGGAAGTTTCACCTATGTGTAAGCTGTATAGGGAAGGTTTGGAGTCCATTTTGCATGTTCTTAGAGATTGCCATATTGCTCGTAACCTTTGAAACTCGTTATCTCCTCCAATGACTGCTTCTATTTTCTTTGGTTTAAACACTTCTAAATGGCTTAGACAGAATTGCTGCAACTCTAAAACCGCTCCTAATTTGGAAATGAGATGGGGTATCATCTTTTCTTTTGGCATATGGACTTTATGGCTGGATAGGAATGGTGTGGTGTTCCGACATGAGAATGGGCAGCGAAATCTAATGTCAGAAGTCCTCGCAAAAGCAATGAAATTTGCTTACATTGGTATCAATGCAAAACAGACCTCCAACCAAAGATTGCAGTTAGTTAGCACTTTCCTCCTCCTGCTTGGTTCAAACTTAACTTGGATGGCTCTTCACTTGGCAATTCGGGGAAGGCGGGTGGTGGAGGACTAATCCGAAATGATAAGGGAGAATGGCTTAAGGCTATGCTAGAATGTGGGTTTTTCGACTAGCGTGGCTGCAAAACTATGGGCATTACGTGATAGACTCAAATCATGCATAGCTCTCAAGCTTCCTGTTGTGATCATTGAATTGGACTCCAAGCTTATTGTTGATCTTCTGCAAAAACCAGATGGCCATCAGAATTGTATTGATGCTTTAATGAGTGATTGTGAGACCGAATTAGGCAATATTCCTAGAGTCCAAATTAAACATTGTTATCGTGAGGCAAACAAGTGCTCTGATGTACTTGCTTGAAGGGGAGCTTTGCTCTCCCAAGACTTTGTAATTTTCTTAGACCCCCTGACAGAAGTTTCCTTGCTTTTAAGTCTTGATTTTGCTGGGGTGGCCTATGACCGTGTTGTTCCTATGTTTTATGAAATTACCCCCTTTCTACCAGGAAAAAAAAAATTATATTTTCATTTATTATTTTGTTGAACTGCTACCAATTACATTCTTTTCCACGTCATTTTGTAATATTTTTGTAATAAAGGTTGTAGTAGTTTTAGCATTTTCTCACCAAAAAAGAAAAGAAAAAGATTAATAGAAATCCAATGAATCACCATTAAGTAAATGAAAATTGCTAAAACTGTTACAAATTTTACTAAAAAATACTTACAAAATGATGTGGCTAAAATAGACTGGTAGTTTGGAACCACTTAAACAACTTAATAAATGAATGGGTGAAACAATTTTATTTATTTATTGGTGATGCTTTAGTCTGTAATGCCTATGTGACAAAATTTGTTATATCCCTAACAACGTTTAAGTGAATTAGTTATATGAAAAAGTAAGAATAATGCATTTAAATGAATTTTTTTTTTATAATGCATAACATTAACTAAATTAATGGTTAATGTTATGCATTATAACATTAACTCAATTAACTAAAGCTTTCGTCAATTAACTAAAGCTTTCGTCTAAGGTCTCAAATTGTATTCAATCGGCCTTGCTAATCAGCTACAAATAACTTCAATCCCACAAGTTCTCAACCACAATTACAAACACCAAATTTATTTCTATCCAACATTTCAAATCTTATTTATATCAAGCTTGATAGCTCTAACTCTGTGCTTTGGAAGTATCAAATAATACTTTCCATTCTTTTGATCATACTGCTTGCTCAATTTTATTGATGGTACATAGCTAAATCCTGAAAAGTATTTCCTAGATAAGAGTGGTACAACTCTAAAAGGTGAGAATCCACTCTATCAACAAAGGAAGACAAGAGATCAAGCACTTCAAACTCTAATCAATGTTACTCTTTCACCCTTAGCATTGTCTATAGTAGTGGAACTCTGGTTTTGAAACTCGGACTATTTAATGAACTGGAAAATGGAGAAGTTCAAGGTTTTTAAGGTCAGACTGGGGTTCAATTGAGGTCAAATTGTGATATATCATTTAATTTTTTAATATATTTGATACTTAAATTGGTTTATATTTATTAATTTTTATTCCTAACCAACAAGATGTGCGTGACCCAATAGTTTGCATGCCGGACATGTTATTTCACTTGCAAAGAGTAGGTTCAAGTCCTGCCACCAGCATATTTTCATCAATTTTTACCAAAATAATGACATGGATGAACCGAGTTCTTATAAAACCAGTCCAAGGACCAGTTCCTAGTTAACTCGATTGGATCGGCCAGTTAGGTCTGGGTTTAAAAACAATTAGTGGAACAGGACATTACGCAAAGAGTTGGAAGGTTCTTGAATGATGATAGTGTTTATACCATAAAAATAATTTTAAGACGAAGATATGGTTTTTAATTTAATCTATAATTATTTGTTGGCATAAAGCCACATATATTAGTAGAGAGAATGACATATGTGACTTGGTAGGCATAACATGGGGAAGTTTTGTAACCATGGCATATATCTTGGGAACAAATGTAATGTGTAAGACATTTGTCAAGAAGATAATAAACAAGAAGACATTTGTCACATTGTATGGAAGATGGAGAAGTTAAATCCTACACATAACCACCTCCTCCCTTACTTTGTGGGATAGTTACAAGCTGAAAATAATTTTGATCTACATATTGTTTAAGTAGAACTAAAACAAAGTACATGAAATATAACTTTAGTAAAAGTAGAAACAAAACGAAGGAACGGTAAGAAGTAACAAAAAAGGACATGTCAATTAATAAAGCAATGGAGAGCATGATTTTAGATAGAATAGACTGGAAGAATAGAATTAATGTGGCTGACCCAATTTAATCTGTTGATGATCTATAGTTGACACCAAATTTTAAGATTAATGCTTCGTTGTTGTTGTATCTATATTTTTAATATAAAATAAGGCTATTACTATTTATTAGGTGAGAAAAATTAAATTTTTCCAAAAAAATATTTTTATTGTGACAGACCAAAATTCCTATTGAACAGAAGAAGAAGAAGAAGAATATTGACAACAAATTACCTGATCCAATGTTTCTTGCTTGACCGCATTTTTCCATCTCTAATTTTTGGACGCTTATAGGAATATGGTTGGTGTCATGAGCCAGTGGAATGCCTATACCTTGCAGCAGAAGTGACCAATTAATCTCATGTAAAAAGAAAAAGAAAAAACAATGATGAAGAAAAATAAAATTGGAATACTTCATTTTTTTAATTTTTTAATATCTATACTACTATTTAAGGGACTTTCTCTATTTAGGATCCTCATTTTTTTTGTTAAAAAATGCTCATATACCTCTATGTTTAAGTAAAGACAAAATTAAAGGACAGTCCAGTAAAAATACAACTCTAACTCCCACTAAAACATTGCCTAAAAAATAGGCCACTCTCCTATTGATTTTCAAATTGCTTTATCCATTTATAAATTAGATTCTCAAAAAAAAAAATATGAATATATATATATATATATATATATATATATATATATATATATATATATATATATATATATATATATATATAATGCAAACACAAGTTTTTTTTTTTGCTACAAAATAAACATGTAATATTTGTTCATTTTTTGAAGTTAGCCTTGTGACACTCCTGGTTGTATTCGTAGTTCTAAATGCGTAAGTAAACCTCAAATTGAAATTAATGAATTTTTTTTTTTAAAAAAAGCCTCATCAAACACGCGAAGCATGTGTGATGAAGCTAGTTATTAAATAAGTTTTTAGAAGCTCATGTTCATTTATGTTAAAAATATAATATTTGCTTTTATTAGGTTTTAAATTTTAGAGTTATAACAAGTGCTAAATTGTTATATGTTAGTTGAAAACAACCAAAACTCATTGTTTCACTAGATTTAGACAAATGAATATTAAATAAATTTTGAATAAATTATGCTAATCAAACTTTAAACAAACTAATTAACTTTCATATGATTTTTTTTATACACATATTCTTTGATATTTCATTAGTTAATACTTATTATTTACACACATTTTCTTTGAAATTATTTATTATGTTTTTTTTTTTCATGCAATGCACAAGTTAACAACTAGTTTTTATTATTTATAATAGGAAAATGCTAACGAATGCCCTTAGGGAAATGATTAATAATCCATTTAAGGAAAGTTTTTATGGTAAATGGAAAAAAAAATTAATATTTTGATAGCTTTTTCCATTTCCCATAAAAGTGGTGTTAAACTTTTCCTAAAATGGACTGTTAACCATTGTCCTAAGGGCATCTATTAGCATGACCCTTTATAAAAATATGATAAAACTTTTTTTTTTTTTTGAGAAAAAAAAAGAAGAAGTTCAATAGATGATTAAGTTTTCCACTCTAAATATTCATAAATAAAAATTTAATTAACTTAATCTCCCTTAGTGCCGGGGTCGGGTGATCTCTCTAGGGGAAGGGTCCGAGCGCTGGGTCTCTTTTAAATATAAACGCTTGCCTAATATCTGCTATTGGTATGAGTGCTTAAACCACAATGATAAAGACTGTGATCTTTGGATAGAGAGTAATGGAACTCTTTCCTTGGGGAACTAGGAGTATAGGCCATGGATCTGAGCACCTTCAAACCCCCTGTCCAGGAAAAATGTGGTAATAGTACTTGGTTACTATGAAGCTAGGAAGAAGGAGAAAAAAGAGAAGTTGAGTGCAAGGTCTCAGGGTGGCACAAGTTGCCCACCTCCTCCCAATGGCGGCACTTCCAGTGCTCACGTTGGTGCATTAAGCTTTGACTTTTTCCAAGTTACAATTATGGTAATAGCGGTGGAAAAGGGTGATATCCTGCATATTCCCATACAGAGAATATTTGCCAACCTAAAGATATTTCAAATATCCCTAAGTCTATGACTTCCCCCCCCCCCCCCCCCCTCGGTGAAGGACACTTTCAAAATTCAAATAATGGAGATTGATTCGGGCTTATAGAAATTTGAATCCCCACTACTTTCCTTACTTGGTGAGTTATTTTCGGGATCTATTCCCCATTTGGCTGATTCTTTTGATGGAGAAAATTCTAGTAGCATTAATGAGGTTAACCTAGAGAATCCTAATCGTAATATTCCTTCTAAGTCCTGCACACATACTCTCTTGGATGGGAATTTAGTTCCACGCAAATGGAAAAAAAATGGCTCAAAAAAATAACTCAGATGATTTTACTATGCATGCTACTGTGTTAGGGAAACGTGTGAGAGACAAAATGGATGAAGATCATCCTAAGTTGCCTAGTAAAAAAAATACAGGTTTCTAAGGAGGATGGCAGGACCTTTTTTGAATTGGCGGAAGCCAACAATCAAAAGAATTGCCTAGTTTGGAACTATCGTAGGCTTGGGAACCTACGAATAGAGAAAAAAGCTTGGTGAATTAGATTAGACAAAAGATCCTTCCGTTGTGTTCATTGCCGAGACATGGATGGATGAAGCAAGGCTAAAAAAAGAAAGAAAATTTTGGATTTTGAAAATATGTTTTTTTTTTCCCCAAGAAATAACAGGGGTGGTGGGCTGTATTGAATAAAGGGAGCGATGATGCATGGAGATTTATTGGTTTTTATGGGGAATGATGATACGTGAATCTTGGAATTTATTACATGATTTAAATAATCGTATGTCTCACCTTTGGTTGTGCTCTGGTGATTTCATTGAGTTGGGCGGTCATTCAGAGAAATTTGGTGGGGCAAACAAAAACTAAAACCAAATGCAGCTCTTATGGGATACAATTGATGAATGTGGTTTCTTACATCTTGGGTTTGTTGGGTCGAAATTCACTTGGTAGAAACTCTTTGCTGATGGACACTCAATTTGGGAACGACTAGACCAAGGGCTTGCTAATAATGATTGGCTTATGAATTTCGGTGGGACTAGGGTACATCACTTGCACTCTAACTCTTCAAATCATAGCCCTCTTAGGACAGTGCCGTCTAGTATGGAACCTCCCAGATTCCAAAAATTATTTCGTTTCAAGGAGATGTGGCTTTCTAACACGGGGTGTATAGACACTATGGAAGCAGTTTGGTCTTCACAGGTATCTTCAGACCCATTTATTCTAACCCGTTTATTCTAACAATGCATAAGGTAGACAAGTGGGGGAAAACATTGAAGTGATGGAGTTAAAAAGAATTTTTGCAATGTCGAGGATGAATTGAGAGTGAAGAGAGATTTACTCAAAGAAGCCTAGAGGGAGGCTATGATTACTGGTTTGAACTTTTGGGTTTTATCAATAAAATATGAAATTAAAGACCTTATAGATAAAGAGACGCGTGTGGTTTCAAAGATCAAAAGCTCAACGAGCAACACATGGGGATAAAAGTTCTACATATTTCCACAGTAGAGCCACTCAATAAAGTTGAAAGAATTTCATTACCTTGATATGAAACTGTGATGGTGTTTGGTTCTTGTCTCAGGAAGAGGTGGCAGCTTCAATAGTTGATTATTACCATGCTCTCTTTTCATCATCAAACCCGGTTCAAACAGGGAGCACTATTGATTCCATTCCAATCATAATAAGTGATGACATGAACGCTTAAATATTTGCTGATTACATGACTTGGGAGGTAGGGGCGGTGATCAAACAAATGGCTCCCCTAAAGGCTCCAGGTCTCGATGGTATGCCTCCTCTTTTCTACCAGAATTATTGGCAGCTAGTTGATAATGATATAATTCAATCCATTCTCAATTTTTTTAAATACTGCAACACTTCCATCTCATCTGAATCATACATATGTGACCCTTATCCCAAAAGTAAAAAAAAGCCCCGAACTTATCTCTAAATATAGACTTATTAGTCTTTGCAACATTTTGTATAAAATCTTTTCTAAGGTTTTAGCTAATAGGCTAAAAAATATTCTACCAAATATTATAATGGAACATCAGAGTGTTTTTACTAAAAGCAAACTCATTTATGATAATATTTTGGTTGCTTTTGGGACTTACATAGCATGCAGAAACATAAAGGGAAGGATGATTATTTGGCTATTAAACTGCATATTAATAAGGCCTATGATAAGGTGGAGTGGAGTGGTCTTATCTTGAAGCTGTGATGAAAAAATGGGTTTTGGGGAGCAGTGGATTAAGTTAATGATGGTTTTTGTTAAGACTGTAACCTATTCCATCCTAGTTAATGGGGAGCCAAAAGGCTTGATCAATTCAACTCGAGGCATCCGTTAGGGAGATCCCTTCTCTCCCTTTCTTTTTTTACTATGCACAGAAAGGCTTCATGGTTTGATATCCCAGGAGGCTACGTTGGGTAACCTGAAGGGTTTTTCTCTTTTTAGAATAGACCCAGATGAACTCATCTTTTATTTGTAGACAATAGTCTTCTTTTTTGCAAAGCTAATTAACAGGAGTGTCAAAAAGTTCTTGAAGTTCTGGATACCTATGGTAATTGTTCTAGGCAACAGATAAACAAAAGTAAGACGGCTATCTTCTTTAGTAAATCTACTTTAGATAGTATTAGACAACTTATCAAGACAGCATTGGGAGTTCCAGAGATTAGACAGTTTGAGAAGTATCAGGCTTGCCATCCTTGATAGGGAGAAAGAAAAAAGCTAGTTTTGAATTCATAAAAGAGCAAGTCTAGCGCAAACTTCAAGGCTAGGAAGAAAAGCTCTTATATCAAGTAGGAAGAAAAGCTCTTGTGTCAAAGGAAGATAGATTTAATTTAAGTTACGGTCCAAGCTATTCGAACTTACACTATAAGCTGCTTTAAATTACCACTGGGTCTCTGTAATGAAATTGAATGTTTGATTTGAAAGTTTTGGTGGGGACAGTGAGGAGATCATCGCAAGATTCATTGGGTGAAATGGGATACTCTTTGAAAACTGAAATTAGATGGAGGTATAGGATTTAAAGACCTCAGCCTATTTAATAATGCCCTCCTAGCTAAACAAGTTTGGCGACTCCTCCACAATAAACGGTCTCTTTGTTATCGCATCTTCAAAACTCGATTTTTTTTTTTTTCCAAAGTGTTCTATTATGGAAGTGGCTAAGTCAAATTTCGGATCCTATGCATGGAATAGCATTTTAAAGGATAGGGATGTCCTATTGAGGGGTGCACGGTGGAGGATAGGGAATGGGGCCAAGGTTAGTATATGGAAGGATGCATGGCTCCCATCTTTGGAGAATCCTAAAATCCAATCTCATGTAGTGGATTTATTTTCTGAAGCTTTAGTAAACTCTCTATTTTCACCTACTCATAATACTTGGAATGTGGACCTATTGCATCAATTGTTTTCAAATCAAGAGGTTGAATTGATAAAGAAAATCCCACTCGGGCAAGGACTTTCAGAGGACAAGCTTGTCTGACCCTATGTTCTTCGGGTGTTTATACAGTAAAGTCAGGATACAACTTTCTTTCAAAACATAGAGCATTTGAGTCACAAACTTCTTCCAATCCGAGCCAGTATCGAGAGGTTTGGAAACATGTCTGGAGTTGCAAAGTTCTGAATAAAATTAAGAGTTCTCTCTAGAGGGCCTGTAAAAATGCTCTTCCTGTCAAAATCAACCTGGTTCGTCAGAATATTTTAGCTGAAGACACATGTGAGCAGCGTAAACAATTACCTGAGGACATGATTCATGCAATTTGGCTTTGTTTTGAAATTTTTGGTGTGTAGGAGCCTGACCTGACTTGGGATTTTCACCGAACAAAACACCTTTCCTAAGTTTTTAGATCTAGTCCAGTAAATTATTAATGAGAATAAAGATTTAGATCAATTTGCTATGTTTATCAGGACACTGTGGTTTCGCAGATATGGACTTCGGGTTGAAGATAAACCCTTCCCTCTCACAGATATTATCCTAATGGCCAGACAGATCCAGACAGATTTCCTGCGAGTCAACCTAGGGACATCTCTTACTTCCTCAGTTGTTCAAAAAGATTGTGTTTGTTGGTCCCCTCCAATTTCTCCTATGGTTAAAGTCAATTTCGATGGTGCTGTTTTTAAAGATTTAGGGGAGGTAGGTATTGGGTTTGTGGTTCATGACTCTCAAGGGCTGGTTTTAGCGTCAATGTCAGAAAAGGTTCTACTTCCACAGTCCGTTACTGATGTAGAAGCCAAGGTTGCTGTGAGAGCTATCAATTTTGCTTAGGACCTCAGCCTTCCTTTGGTTAATATAGAAGGTGATTCAGAGATTATCATCAAAGCTCTTTGTAGCGAAGATGAATCATTCTCTTCCTATGGTCACCTTATCATTGAGGCAAACCTTTCTACGGTTTCCTTTTATTCCTTTTGTGTTTCTCATATTCACGGACAAGGTAATTCAGTTGCTCATAGCCTCGCTAAACATGATAGACATGTTAGTTGTCTAACGGTGTGGATGGAAGATGTTCCACCACACATCAATTCTGTTCTCCTAGCCAACTTTGGCTAGTCTTGCTTCTGTTTTTCAATAATGTGTGCTAACTTCTTTTAAAAAAACTATAGTATTAATAAATTAAAAATTTTAATTAATCCAATTATTGCAATTTTTCCCAAATTAGATTTCAAATTCACCTGAATTTTGTAGTATTAAGTGTCCATACAATTTAACACTAGTGTTAGGGTTTTAGACCCGAGTTATCACCAAATTGATCCACTTTGATTAAAATAATTAAAACATCAAACAAACATAGACCACATAACCTAGGAAGCTTATGAAATTGTGGTTTCATAGATGGGGAAGATTTAACCTAAATAATCCTCAAGGCAATATTTTACTAATAGAATTGAAGTTTGTACAATAAACTTAACCCTAAATATACTGCTACGTACTTACCGGTTATGACCACAAGTAACTCTAAATCCACAAACTCTTCTACTGTGAAATTGTTGCACACAAATTGGAGAGTTTGTGACTTTGAGATCTCCACTCAAAGATTTAGATCAAAAACTGTGGCTGATTGGATGCAACAACTTTGCTTTATGACTAGATTTGTTGTTTGCATAAGGTCTCTAGCTGTAGCTCCAAAGGGTATGGAAAATCTCCAAATTTGTGTAGAGAAAATACCCCCTTGAATGTGCAAAAATTTTCTCTAGGGTTTGTATTTATATATAATTAAGATCTATCATAAATAGCTAAGTAGAAAACCAGATCCGCAATCTGCACGAATCTCAATCAATCGAGATAAGTGGGTCTTGATTAGTCAAGCCTACAATTAAAAAGCAGTCTTCAAATAGTCCACTTTTCTGATTCCTTGAGTCTTCATTTGTTCTAAACTACATTTGTCTTGTTCCAAAGATAATTTCAACATTAATCAACTAGACAAACTAAGTTCTAAAATATTACATTTTTTCCTGGTTGCCAACCTAAAAATATAAACTTTACAACTAGTTCAAGTCCATTTTGAACTATCTCAAGCACACAATTTATTTCAAACCTTCAAGAACCTTATAACTCAACTGCTTGGCACTTCTTTGTATTTTCAATAAAGACATTTAGGATTTAAATCCTTCCACTCCGAACTATTGATTCTAATATATATATATATATATAATGTTTAGAAAAAAAAACTAATGGTTTTTTTAATAAATATTTTTGTGATTGAGCAAAATTGTATAACAAACTATTATGAATTAAATTAAGAAGTAAAAGCAAACTACCTTATTATTTCTTACTATAATAGGGTAATCAAGAATTACCAACTAACATATTCCATAGTATAATATCCTTACATGATTTTTTAAGGACCAACAAAAATTTAAAAACAAATGTTAGTAGTATTAGATTTAGAGAGAGTTTCATATATATATATATATATATCTAATTGTGATTATTCTTAAATGCATTTACGTGTATGTAATTTTTACAAGCTTGATATTCAATTAAAGTAGAAGCTCAAAAAAAAAAAAATGCTAATCCACTCTTTTATGTTAGATACCCCAAATTATATTTACAATCTACTCTAACTTTTTGCAATTTCTATTATATTTAAAAATATTTTCATCCCATTCAAAACTACTTCCGACTAATTTGAATCCAGTTCAAGTCTATACAAAACTACTTCAAATTAATTTGAAACTAATATAATTACTTCAAATTAATTTGAAACTAATACAGATTCTCTTACCAAAACTTACTACTAACTCAAGTATAAACATCAATGAGAAGTTTACCATATTCTAAAGTACTATAACTATGATTTTCAACATATGTTCATACTAACTAAATTTTTATGTTTATTTATAAATATTGAATATTAAAAAAAATTGATTATATCACCATTAAAAAAATTTCAAGAATTAAAAAGTAAGTATGTAAATAGGTAAACAAATCACCTTTGTATTTCTTTAAAAATGGAGCAATTTATGCATGAGATTACAAATCACATTTTTAGATTACAAATTAGTTACTAATAGCATATATATATATATCTCAATTATATTTTGTAAGGCTGCAAACAACATATTTGTGATGTACTTTGTTTATGTTTATATATAAAAGAATGAGCTCCTTAATAGTTTGTTTGAATGGAGGGAGAGGAGAGAAGAGTAGAGTGAATGAGAGGGATATAGTTTAACAAACCTTACTTGGATGTTTTTAAGAGGGGGACGGGGGAGAGGTTTATAGGGATTTGGAGAGGTATCTTACCCTCCTAACCCCACATTTTATTTCCCCCAAATTATAGAGATTTGGCCAGAGAAGGGAGTACATAAGGGATTAAAAAAAATTGAAATGCCAGTTTGCTTTTAAGTTCTCCTCCACTCTCCTCTTCCTATTTCATTTTTAAAACATTCACATAAAGGGGAGGGATTTAAAACAACCAAACAATGTGAAAGGGTAATCATTCCCTTCTACTTTTATTTACTCTCCTCTCCTCCCCCTTCTTACCCTCTCCTCTCCTCTCCTCTCCCTCCAAACTTCCAAACATAGTATAAAGGTCAAATTGATTCATTAAAGTACTTTTGATAACTATAATATGGCTTTTCGTTCTACGAATCATATAGACTCTTACACTTTGTTTGGAAGTTTGGAGGGAAAGGGGAGTAGAGAGTAAGGAGTGGGAGGAGTAAATGAGAGAAGAGGGGAATGATTACCTCTTCACCTTGTTTGGATGTTTTAAAAATTAAGTAGGGAGAGATAAGGGAGGAGAATTTCATATAAATTGACAATAATGACCTTATTTTATTAATTTTTAAAGAAATAAATATAAATTGACATCTTAAAGGAAATATTTTTTTAACCCCCTCCACTCCACTCCCTCCAAATCTCTCCATTTTGGGAGAATTAAAAAAGAGGGGTTAGGAGGGATAAACTACCCTTCCAAATCCCTTAAAACCCCTCCCCTTCCCCTCTAAAAAAACATTTAAGCAAGGTTCATTAAATCATACCCCTCCCATTTACTCTTCTCTCCTCCCCCTCCATCCAAGCAATCCATTAAGTATGCAAATCTATAAAAATGTAAATACTTGCAAGTCTGAATGTTAACAAGTGTGTTAGGGTCATATTTTTATGTAATTAACATATCCTATGACAAAATGCACTTTACTTGTAATCGGGTAGATCTAAGTGGTTTCAAGATCATCATGAAGTACTTTGAAGAAGTATAACAAGTGGTGGTATTGAAGACAAGAAGAATACTCAAGAAACTACTCAAGAAAATCTGAATCTACGAGTCCTAATGCCTAGCTTGAGACCGTTGATCTATCAAGACTTAATGAAGTTCGATACCTATCTCGATACCTCTCAATCTATAAAGATACTAGATTTCAGAATATAGCTTGTAACATTTTATTCTAATTGGCTATTTGTTTATGGGTTTATGTAAATCTAATTGGAATAAGAGATCCCATTTAAAAGGCACATGAAGCTCCTATTTAAATAAGGTGGTAGAGAAAGAAAACCCTAACCCTAATGCTTCATAAGGGTTTTTTAATTTATTTAAACCCTAGCCTTCATCTCTGGAACATGTGAGTTTTAGAAAATGGAAGAAAGAGATCTTGTTGCGACTCTTGTGCGCCTTTGGGTTCTGTATCAAGCAAAGTCTTTGGCACCACTAATTGAAGATTTTATTGGTGTTTTTATGTGAAGCTTTTGCATATCAACTACAACAATAAAAAAAGGTTGTTGTAGAGTTGGTCACGTAAAGGGATTCGTGAAAAGAAGTCAGTCACATACTGGGATTCGTGCAGAGGAGAATACTTCTACAAGATCAAGTCCAATTGGGGATTGGAGTAACAGTTCAACTATAGGTTGGTATTTTGGGATAGGCTGGGTAGTGGTAAAATTTCTTATACTGGTAACCACTTGATCTTGATTAGTAGATTATTCGAGAGTGGTGACTTGAAATTCACCCAGTGGGGTTTTTGTCTTGTGAAGGTTTTCCTCATTCATAAACAAATCACAATGTTAAATTTAATTTTAGCTTAACTCTAGTTTAGATTGATGATTTGTTTGTGCTTCTACAATATTGTATGTAATTTAATCTAATTAATCAATTTGGGTAATTGAATTAATTAACCTTGGAGAGGATGATGAAGCTTTTGCCACTTCTTTTAATTTATGTTCTCTTATTGTACCACATATGCTTTTCTTTTCTTATCTCTTGCACTTGGATTGCATTTATATAACTTGTCTTACATTTCACACATGATGCCTTAATGTATCTTGTTTAGTATTTCAGTTAATGATAGGTTACAAAGTCATATTCATACATTGATCTCTCTTCTTGCAAAGTTTTTCAAGAGTTCAGGTATTATAGTAGACTTATTTTCTGTGTGCTTATTAGTATAATGTATTCTAGAACATTCATTGTACTCTTGGGGGTTTTGTCACGGATTGCTAAAAGGGGAGATCGTTAGGGATATCTTTATTTAATTGGCATACTCTGAAAAATGCACTTTACTTGTAATTGTGTGGTTCTAAGTGGTTTCAAGATTATCATGAAGTACTTTGAAGAAGTATAACAAGTGCAAATATTGAAGATATGAAAAATACTCGAGAAACTGCTCAAGAAAAGCTTCATCTGCAAGTCCCGATACCAAGCTCAACACCTTTGATCTATCAAGACTTAAGGAAGTTCGACACCTCTCAATCTATTGAGATACGGGATTTCAAAATTCAGCCTACAACATTTTATTCTAATTGGCT
Organism: Castanea crenata; assembly: GCA_020976635.1. NCBI lineage: Eukaryota > Viridiplantae > Streptophyta > Magnoliopsida > Fagales > Fagaceae > Castanea > Castanea crenata. The sequence goes on from JAGHPS010000503.1 coordinate 20,774, forward strand.
ATTTTTTTATGGGTATGTGTAAACCTAATAGGAATAAGAGAGCCCATTTAAAAGACCTATTAAGCTCCTATTTAAATAAGGTGATAGAGAAAGAAAACCATAACCCTACTGATTCATAAAGTTTTCTTCTTGAAACTCTAGCCTCTACCTTTTGAACCTATGAGTTTAGAAAACAAAAGAAAGGGATCTTGTTGCGACACTTGTTCGCCTTTGGGTTCTGTGCCAAGCAAAGTCTCTGGCATTAACAATTGAAGATCTTATTGGTGTTTTTATGTGAAGTTGCTGCAAATCGACTACAACAATCAAAAGGGTTGCTGTGGAGTCAGTCACATATTGGGATTCGTGCAAAAAAGTCAGTCATGTAGTGGAATTCGTGCAAAGAAGTAAATCATGTAGTGGGATTTGTGCAAAGAAGTCAATCACGTATTGGGATTCATGCAAAAGAGAAGGCTTTTTCATATCAAATCCAATTGGAGATTAAAGTAAAGGTTCAATTGTATGTCAGTATATAGTTGCAAGATTCTGCTAGTATATAGTTTAAAGTATATACTTGTAACTACTTGTCCTTGATTAGTGAATTCTTCGGGAGTGATAACCTAAAATTCCCTCAGTGGGGTTTTTTCCTTGTGAAGGTTTTCCCCATTCGTAATCAAATCATCGTGTCAAATTTAATTTCCGCTGCACTCTATTTTAGATTGTTGATTTGTTTGTGCCTCTATAATATTGCATGTAATTTTATCTAATTAATCAACTTGAATAATTGAATTAATTATTATCAGGGGTCAATTGATTCGACTTTGGATGTGTATTTGAAGATCTTTCCAAACTCCAAACACTAAAGAAGTTGAAATTCTAACAGTCGGATCAAAAGTTATGACCTTGAGAAGTGTACTAACGCGCTCCGCCCGGTTCTCGAGATATCTCAACCATTTTAACTTCGATTTTGACCCATGAATAGTAGTTGGAAAGAGAATTCAATAATATTTGCAATGATGCTGACCCCAATCCATTCTAATGGACGGATCAAAATTAGGGTTTTTGGTGCCTTTCAGAGTTAACCTCAAGTCAAACTTTGTCAAAGTTGACAAAAATCTCCAAGTAGCTCGGGTTTGATGTAGAAACATGAAAAATGTTGTTTTTGGGATAATTTTGACCAACTTTGACTTTTGGTTAACCCAAGGTTGACTAGGGGCATTTTGGTCAATTGGACCTAAAACAACATTTTGAGTGCTCCGATGACTAAACGGGTTGCGTCACGTCAATCTAGGTGTTTCTGTGACCCCATGGAAAAAAGTTAATATTTGTAGAATTTTTGGAGTCCTGCACGCAAATTGAGGGTAGGCAAAATACGATATCTACACACGGTATGATCTATGCTGCCAGTAACTTGAATTGTAGGCCACCTACTGTGGGAATGCCCATTTGCAAGGAACATTTGGCTTTGTGTAAGGAAAAGATTCAAAAATGTTTCAATGCTATCCAAGATTTCTTCGCTTTATTTAGGTTGATGGTGGACAGACTTCCTCAATTTGATGTGGAATGTTGTTGGTGATGTCTTGGCAATTTAGAGTACTCGGAATAAGTTTTATTTCAAGAAATTTCAAGCCCTCTCCAGATCCATTTTAGATGGAGCCCTTGGTTTCTTGGATGAGTATCAGTCATTTGAGGCTCATGGCTGCACACCGAAGCTCTTGATTTTGTTTGTGACTTTCGTCTGCTCAGGTTTTACTTGTACTATGTTTCCTCCATGTTTTTTTTTTTTTGGTAGTTTCTTCCTACTACTATAGCCATTGTCTTTCCCCTATTTGGCTTTATGCACACAGTTTTTACTTTGTATACTTTCAGTTATCAATATAATTTATGTCTTTCACCTAAAACAAGATTTGGGTGAAAGTATAATTGTATATTTTTTTTTATTAAAAAAAAAAACGAGGTTTTAAAATAATTATATATAAAACCAACATTCATAAATTAACTCTCCAAGGTGTGAGCAAAATAGCATATAATTTAATAGACTGATCTAGAAAAGAGAGTGATACTCACTGTTATAGATCCACTGTTTCCAATATACGAGCTGATTTCCACTTCGATATGCAAAAGACATGCCAGCCAATACTTCCACAGGAGACCGCCCTCTGCCATCCAGAGCGATAGCCAATTCAGGGTAACTTTCGAGTAAATCCAAAGCCATATCTATTAAGTTGCAAACATAAGCAATTAATTGTAAGGGAATCATGCCGAGTGTTTCAAAGCAAAGAAATGAATACGAAAATATAGTTGAATCTGAAGTTCTTACCAATAGCTTTGGAATAAATAGCCCGGGTAATAAACGTAGCACCGTTGATGCCATTTCTTGGCATTAGATCTTCTCGAGGAGTTTCAGAATAGAGATAGCGTGCCATTTCTATTCCATGGGGGTTATACGTAAGAGCTAGCACGACTGGAATGAGGTTATTGCTTCGACTTCCAATGCTAAGTAAGGTCCGGCTCTTCCCAATTATGCATTTTGCCATCTGGATGTTTCCAACAATAGCACAATAACCTAGAATACTATAATCACTTGCATCTTTTATTTTTAAGTCTTCTTCCGACATTATCTTTACCAACTCCTCCACAATATTCACATGTCCTTCAAAGATAGCAATGTGTAGAGCCGTACTTCCAAAAATTGAAATATTTGCAGTCACTGCCATCAGACTAGAGCTAATTAACTTATTAGCAGCATCCCATTCACCTTTGCGGATATGTTTTTCGAGGGATACATACTGACTGAAGCGACCGTTCTCATCATTCTCCATCCCTGCCGAGTTTATAGTACTTTTACTGTAGAATTCAAAATATTTGGAGTATCCAATAGCAATTCCAAGATGATTATTCTATTAATTTAGATTTCAACATTGACTAAACGAATAATATTATTTCCAACTAGATTAGCTCGAAGCATTGGTATATATGAGGCCCATCAAGTTTCATTACTAAAATTTACAAGTTCATGAGACCAACTTTAAAATCACATTTTTACTTTCCAATAACTACCTACCACATCAGTAGTTTGTAAAAAAAAAGGTAAAATAATTTGTAACTTTAACATTTTACTTTATTTTTACACTCATACTTGACAATAAACCCTACCTTTCATTTTTTACTTTACCTCTCATCCATTATACCACAAGTGGCCAAACGGCCCAAACCCAGCCAACAATACACCCAGTGACAACCACCATTGACTATGGCCAAACCAAGCCACGAAAACCCAAAGCCAAACCTACCAATAACAGCAGCAACCACCCTGTACTGCCACGATGTCCACCACAACCAAATCCAAAACTCTCAGATCAACCACCACGCATGCCATAGATGACCGCCGTCTCATCTACGGAGACAACCCACTGAGTTGGTGATTGGAGAGAGAGTGTGAAGGAAGTCTAAGTTTTTTAAAGGAGAGAGAGAGAGAGAGAGAGAGAGAGAGAGAGAGAGAGGTGAATAAAACAAGTGAAGAAAATAATTGAATGCCACTACAGTGGGAATTTGTTTTTAGATCTTAGAGCATCTCCAATAGGCTCTCTAAAGCTATCTTTGGAGAGCAAATACAAAGTAAAAAAAAAATTTAAAAAAAAAAAAAAAAAAAAAAACCTCCAATAGCCTCTCTAAACTCTAAATTTTTTTAGAGTTGCTATAGTAGATCTATTGAAGAAGAAAGCACTATAGCAATTACTATAGTAACTCCAAAAAAATTTCTTCATTAAAATAATCCCCCGGTTGAATAATTTTCTCTCTCTCTCTCTCTCTCTCTCAGAAAGCAAAGGGGAATTAGCTCTTTGTCAGAAGATTGGCATAGCTCTCTCTCACAAAACGATTCACTCACATCTGAAGAGGCAAATAGCCAAAATTTGAATAGGGATAGAGCTTCAGATGTGAGGTCATGTTTTATTGTTTTAGTGAACAATAGGTGCCAAAATAGATAAAAAAGATGACAAAAATACTATTTTAGTTCCTACATTTTGGAGTCACCGTCAATTTGGTCCCCACATTTTTGTAGCAGTTAATTCAATCCCCGCTATTTTCAAGTTTCAGTCAATTTAATCCTTACCAATAACTCCTTAACGGAAAATACTTACGTGGTAAATGAATGGCAAGTTGGCACACTTGAAGCTTACATGGTGAGTAAAATAATACTAAATTTTTTTAATTAATATTAAAATAATTGCCACGAATTATCAGTAAGAACAAAGAATATTTCACCAGTAACACCCAATCTCCATTGGAGCAAGATAACATGCAAACCAGAAAATTTCACCCACTCTTCAAATTATCAATATGACCTAGAGAAAATTCAAACACAAACTCATGTACCCACATATTTTGACCAACAAAGATATAAAAAGCCATAAAAAGCCAAATGAAACTCAAAATTTTATAAGAAAATTCGTCTTGGACAAGCACAGAAAAGCAAAAACCACCCCTTTGTTCTAGTTTTAGTTAACCCAAGGACAAGAACAAAGAAAAAGGTTTCGAGACTCAAGTTTCATGTAGTGATTCATGGCTAAGAGAAGAAAGATAAAATTTTAAGTATCTAGAGCCTGTTCAGTTGAAGAGGTGAAAAAGTGGAAGAATAGAAATGGAGAAGAGATAGAAAAGTAGAAAACTCATTTATTTGGTTGAGAAGAAAAATGAGAGGATGAAAAATGATGTAGGTATAAATTGAATGATATGTCCTTATTTAAAAAAAAAAAAAATTGTGCTCAATTAAAAAAAAACATCAACCAAAAAAAATAATTCCACCAAGTTTGTTAAAACAAAAATAATGCCCAATTAAAAAAATAAAAACCAAAGAAAAAAACACCCTACCATACCTAGTTATAAAATTAAAAAAAGAAAAGAAAAAAAGAATGAAAATAGCGTACACATGCAATTGATCAAAAAAGGCATGCATACGGTCATTTAGCAAAAGTAAAATGAGAGGCAGCTAAAGACAAACAAACGAAGAAAACTGCAAAAATAGATAAAAGGAAGAGAAAGTTTGAAATGTTGCAAAGGAGAAAATTTTTGGGTCCTATCAAAATGTTACCTCTCCAATTTGGGAAGAAAATAGAGGGGGAAGAGTAGTTATAGTCAAATGACTAAACTACCCTTCATCTCACGTTTTGTCTTTTTTGTTTTGGTGTTTGGTTCCTTATAGGGTGTTTCACTCTTCTTCAACTATATGGTTTATAAAAAAAAAAAAAATTTTAAAAAACTTTTTTTTATTGAACGTTATTTTTCTTTTTTTAATAAACTTAGGTGATTGTATTTTTTTTAATTGGGCATCATTTTTTAATAAGGGCATATGAGTAAATTTATACAAATTTTATTTTTTGTCTTCTCATTTTTCTTCTCAATAAAAAAAAAAAAAAAAGTTCTTTATCCCTCCACATTTCCACCCGCTAACGAAACACAAATGAGGAAAATTAAAATCTCTTCTATCATTCCATTTTTCTATCCTCTTATTTTTTCACACCCCAACCATTTTTTTTTTTTTTTTTGTGGTTAAAATCAGTTTGGTCCCCTCTCATTTTTTCATCTCCCAACCAAATGGACCAAGTGTTTGTTTAGAAAGAAATTGATATTTGTACATTTGATTTTTGTTTTCCATTCAGATGCTGTGACAATTTTTTTAATGTTAATTGAATTTTTTTTTTTATTGCCACGTAAATTTCAAATGTGCCAATTTGTCATTTGTTTGTCACGTCAAAAATAAGTTTTCAATAGGCACTAAATTAATTGCAAGTTGAAAATAGCAAAGACCAAATTAATTATAACTAAAATGTAGTGACAAAACTGATTATAACCCCAGAATGTATGAACTAAAATGATAATTTCACAAAAAAATAAATACGGAACCCAGGATAGAAATGCTCTGATTTGTACAAGCAACACTTGGATAATCATCTCTTTACGAAACTCTCCTTATCGATCAAGAAAGTAGGGAGCTGGTTATATATTAAAGAAATCAAACTCATAATTTACAATTATATAGAATTTAGACATACACAAACCTTCCTTATCATCCATATCTCACAGGTATCTCATTCATCTAGCACCCCCCTAAATTCTTAATAACCCAATAATCAGAACTGTCCTCACTGCTCGTACCATACCCATTTCTCTCCCTCTCTCTCTCTCTCTCTCTGTGAGCGCGCCCTTGTTAAAGTTGAAAAGAGAAAATAAGAAAAGAAGCTGAAGAAAACTGCAGCGTTTTGTGAAGAAATAATAGAAGAACCCCAAAGATGGAAACGGTGTCATTAGGATTAAATAAAAGAAACAAAGAAACGATGCCGTATCATTAAACAAGAACAAACGAAAATTCATAAAGCGATGTCGTATAGTTAGCACACGCGTCATAATCTTATTAGTTTCTTTTGTAACCGTTGCGTTAGTTAGATTTGTTATTTCTGTTTTCTTTTTCCCGCTCTTTTTCTGGGCTCGTGTACATGCTCTGTTATGTAGTATAAATAGCAGAGGAGCTTTGTATTTTATTTTTATGTTCTCCATTTCTTTTCTTCAATAATAAGAATTTTATTAAGAGAGAGTTTCTTTCTTGGTTTCATTCCGAAAGTTTATTTCTTTACAACCCTGTCAACGACCAAAATGGGCAAAGACTCACCGAAACCACCACCACAACCACACCGAATATAGCGAAGAAACAACGGCAACCACTCCAGTGTGATGCAATTGCATCTTCATTTTTTTCTTTTCTTTTCTACTTTTTTTTTTCCTTTTTTTTTTTTTGGTGATTAAAGGAGTGAGAAACTAAGAGTGCGAGGATCTCATATTTCACTTCTCTTTGTTCTCCACACCATTAAAATTTTCTTTTAAAAAATCATTTTTATATTAAAATCAATAAATTTTATTTTAATCAATAAAAAATTACTAAAAAACCAAAAATATAAACAAACATGATCACTAGATTTCCCCGAAGAACCTAAAACAATTATATTTAATACAAAACCAACTAGTTCTTTCCAACTAGATTAGCTCGGAGCATTGGTATATATGAGGTCCATCAAGTTTCATTACTAAAATTTACAAATTCATGAGACCAACTTTAAAATCACATTTTTACTTTCCAATAACTACCTACCACATCAGTAGTTTGTAAAAAAAAGGTAAAATAATTTGTGATTTTAGCATTTTACTTTATTTTTACACTCATACTTGACAATAAACCCTACCTTTCATTTTTTACTTTACCTCTCATCCATTATACCACAAGTGGCCAAACGGCCCAAACCCAGACAACAATACACCGAGTGACAACCACCACTGACTATGGCCAAACCAAGCCACGAAAACCCAAAGCCAAACCTACCAATAGCAGCAGCAACCACCCTGTACAGCCACGATGTCCACCACAACCAAATCCAAAACTCTCAAATCAACCACCACGCATCCTATAGATGACCGCCGTCTCATCTACGGAGACAACCCACTGAGTTGGTGATTGGAGAGAGAGTGTGAAGGAAGTCTAAGTTTTTTAAAGGAGAGAGAGAGAGAGAGAGAGAGGTGAATAAAATAAGTGAAGAAAATAATTGAATGCCACTACAGTGGGAATTTGTTTTTAGATCTTAGAGCATCTCCAATAGGCTCTCTAAAGCTATCTTTGGAGAGCAAATACAAAATAAAAAAATTAAAAAAAAAATTAAAAAAAACCCTCCAATAGCCTCTCTAAACTCTAAATTTTTTTAGAATTGCTATAGTAGATCTATTGAAGAAGAAAGCACTATAGCAATTACTATAGTAACTCCAAAAAAATTTCTTCCTTATAATCCCCCGGTTGAATAATTTTTTTTTCTTCTTTTTCCTCTCTCTCTCTCTCTCTCAGAAAGCAAAGGGGAATCAGCTCTTTGTCAGAAGATTGGCGTAGCTCTCTCTCACAAAACGATTCACTCACATCTGAAGAGGCAAATAGCCAAAATTTGAATAGGGATAGAGCTTCAGATGTGAGGTCGTGTTTTATTGTTTTAGTGAACAGTAGGTGCCAAAATAGATAAAAATGATGACAAAAATATTATTTTGGTTCCTACATTTTGGGGTCACCGTTAATTTGGTCCCCACATTTTTGTAGCAGTTAATTCGATCCCCGCTATTTTCTAGTTTCAATCAATTTAATCCTTACCAGTAACTCCTTAACGGAAAATACTTACGTGGTAAATGAATGACAAGTTGGCACACTTGAAGCTTACATGGTGAGTAAAATAATACTAAATTTTTTTAATTAATATTAAAAAAATTCCCACAAATAATCGGTAAGAACAAAGAAAATTTCACCAGTAACACCCAATCTTCATTGGAGCAAGATAACATGCAAACTAGAAAATTTCACCCACTCTTCAAATTATCAGTATGACCTAGAGAAAATTCAAACACAAACTCATGTACCCACATATTTTGACCAACAAAGAGATAAAAAGCCAAAAAAAGCCAAATGAAACTCAAAATCCTATAAGAAAATTTCGTCTTGGACAAGCACAGAAAAGCAAAAACCACCCGTTTGTTCTAGTTTTAGTTAACCCAAGGACAAGAACAAAGAAAAAGGTTTCAAGACTCAAGTTTCATGTAGTGATTCATGGCCAAGAGAAGAAAGATAAAATTTTAAGTATCTAGAGCCTGTTTAGTTGGAGAGGTGAAAAAGTGTAAGGATGGAAATGGGGAAGAGATAGAAAAGTGGAAAACTCATTTATTTGGTTGAGAAGAAAAATGAGAGGATGAAAAAATGATGTAGGTATAAATTGAATGATATGTCCTTATTAAAAAAAAAAAAAATTGTGCTCAATTAAAAAAAAATCAACCAAAAAAAATAATTCCACCAAGTTTGTTAAAACAAAAATAATGCCCAATTAAAAAAATAAAAACCAAAGAAAAAAAAACCCTACCATACCTAGTTATAAAATTAAAAAAAGAAAAGAAAAAAAGAATGAAAATAGCATACACATGCAATTGATCAAAAAAGGCATGCACACGGCCATTTAGCAAAAGTAAAATGAGAGGCAGCTAAAGACAAACAAATGAAGAAAACCGCAAAAATAGATAAAAGTAAGAGAAAGTTTGAAATGTTGCAAAGGAGAAAATTTTTGGGTCCTACCAAAATGTTACCTCCCCAATTTGGGAAGAAAATAGAGGGGAAGAGTAGTTATAGTCAAATGACTAAACTACCCTTCATCTCACGTTTTGGTTGTTTCTTTTTTTCTTTTTATGGACGTGATATACTGCTTCACTTCTTTCTTTTTAATTTTTTTTGTCTTTTTTGTTTTGGTGTTTGGTTCCTTTTAGGGTGTTTCACTCTTCTTCAACTATAAGGTTTATAAAAAACTTTTTTTTATTGAAAGTTATTTTTCTTTTTTAATAAACTTAGGTGATTGTATTTTTTTTAATTGGGTATCATTTTTTAATAAGGGCATATGAGTAAATTTACACAGATTTTATTTTTTGTCTTCTCATTTTTCTTCTCAATAATAAAAAAAAATGTTCTTTATCCCTCCACATTTCCACCCGCTAAGGAAACACAAATGAGGAAAATTAAAATCTCTTCTATCATTTCACTTTTCTATCCTCTTATTTTTTCACACCCCAACCATTTTTTTTTTTTTTTTGTGGTTAAAATCAGTTTGGTCCCCTCTCATTTTTTCATCTCCCAACCAAATGGACCAAGTGTTTGTTTAGAAATAAATTGATTTTTGTACATTTGATTTTTGTTTTCCATTCAGATGCTGTGACAATTTTTTTAATGTTAATTGAATTTTTTATTTATTGCCACGTAAATTTCAAATGTGCCAATTTGTCATTTGTTTGTCACGTCAAAAATAAGTTTTCAGTAGAGACTAAATTAATTGCAAGTTGAAAATAACAAATACCAAATTAATTATTACTAAAATGTAGTGACAAAATTGACTATAACCCCCATAACGTATGAACTAAAATGATAATTTGACAAAAAAATAAATACGGAACCCAGGATAGAAATGCTCTGATCTGTACAAGCAACACTTGGATAATCATCTCTTTACGAAACTCTCCTTATCCATCAAGAAAGTAGGGAGCTGGTTATATATTAAAGAAATCAAACTCATAATTTACAATTATATAGAATTTAGACATACACAGATCTTCCTTATCATCCATATCTCACAGGTATCTCATTCATCTAGCACGCCCCCCTAAATTCTTAATAACCCAATAATCTGAACTGTCATCACTGCTCGTACCATACCCATTTCTCTCCCTCTCTCTCTCTCTCTCTCTCTCTCTGTGTGTGAGCGCGCCCTTGTTCAAGTTGAAAAGAGAAAATAAGAAAAGAAGCTGAAGAAAACTGCAGCGTTTTGTGAAGAAATAATAGAAGAACCCAAAGATGGAAACGCCGAAACGGTGTCATTAGGATTAAAGAAAAGAAACAAAGAAACAACGAAACGATGCCGTATCATTAAACAAGAACAAACGAAAATTCACAAAGCGATGTCGCATAGTTAGCACACGCGTCATAATCTTATTAGTTTCTTCTGTAACCGTTGCGTTAGTTAGATTTGTCATTTCTGTTTTCTTTTTCCCGCTCTTTTTCTGGGCTCGTGTACATGCTCTGTTATGTAGTATAAATAGCAGAGGAGCTTTGTATTTTATTTTTATGTTCTCCATTTCTTTTCTTCAATAATAAGAATCTTATTAAGAGAGAGTTTCTTTCTTGGTTTCATTCAGAAAGTTTATTTCTTTACAACCCTATCAAGTTTTCAATGGGCAAAGACTCACCGAAACCACCACCACAACCGCACCGAATATAGCGAAGAAACAACGGCAACCACTCCAGTGTTATTATTTTAGCTATTATTTTATCATAGATTTGTAAAATATTATTTTAGAATGTTAGAGCATGTGTATCTTTAGGAGAGAAATACCTACCTGAGTCGTCTGCAATTCCATCCCAAGCCTCTTTAGCCTTACTAATTGTCTCTATCAAAGAAAATCTGTCCAACCCGCAGGATTCCCTGATAAAATATAAAGCCAAACCATTCTTCTTGCTCCAAGCAGGTGTAGTTGGTTCGGTGGTTGTTTCAACAATGTTCCAAAGATCATGTTTCATTAAAAATGTTTTCGTCCGTTTGCTCCAAGCCACATAACTTTCATCCTTCTCCTCTGGAATTGAAACACCAGCAACAATTTAATATATAATTCTCACATATAAAATTGTGACTCAGTGAAGATTCTATTAAACTCTTTTAGATATCCAAAATACTGTAGTGGGGTATTAGGTATATTACATTTCAACCATTCTTGCTTTACGTGTTTTCCTGATCTTAGCTTCTCCTCATACTTCCAATGTACACACTCTGCATTCCAGACAATTGTTTACAAAGAGTGGACATCATGCATGCACATTTTTTGAAAGGGGAAGCAGTGACTTTTTCTAAGACTTTTTGTTATGACACTCACCTCCCCTTAATTTGGAATAAGATAGTCACTTCCTTTAAAATAATAAACTATTTACACATGTCCTCCTCTGAATGATTAAAAATACATTAAAATTCTTTGGGGAATTTTTTTTTTCAAATTTCCTATTAGAGCAGTGTGAATTGCAATTTAAGTGAAGGGTAAAATATAAAATTTAAGTTTTCTAGAGCCTATTTTTGGTTATTTAGCAGAGGTTAGTGTAAATAGTTTGTATTTTAATTCCAAATTAGTGGGGAAAACATTAGAATTTACTCTTTTTCAAAGTGATGTCCGGTGTGTATAGAGTATGAATATTGGGAGTATGAGACAATTAATAATTTTCCATTTGATAATGAAAATATATTATGATTTAATTAATAGCAAGAGATTAAAATCCTAAGAAAATAAAATAGCTGCGAGCAACTTTATGGCATTTTACTCACCTAATTATATTTAACCTGTAATTTGGAAGATCTAAATGAAAGAAAAATTACAAAAACGGATCGAAGGGAAGCTCACTAACACTCTACCAGTACCAGCCACCCAAACAAGAATATAACTAGTAGCAGCCATTAAAAAAATAAAATTCCAATAATTGATAGCAGAACTAGGAGAACAAAATAAAGCTGGACAGATTAGGGGAAATTTTAACTAATGGGGAAAACAGAACATAATTACATTTTTTTGGATGAAGTTCAAAAGTGAAATTTACTGAAACTTGGATCAAATCTGATGAAGAAATTTGTAGCAAATGATTCTGTTATATACGACCTCCAGCCTAGACAACTAAATAGAGAAACCTACAGGTAGCTTAGTTATGTATTTATCCCACCATAGTGACAGTATTCGTGTTATGTTTTCATTGGTATCTAGAGTTGGTGGAACTTTCTGTTATGTTAGTTATAAGCTATTAATTAGTTAGAGTTTCAATTTTTTTTTCTTCTGTTTTTTCCAGTTTTGTACTCTCTACTTCTTGTATATAACTATATATAAGCAGAGATTGAGTTATTCATTCAATGAGAAACTAGAGAAGATTATCACATTCTTGATCTCCAATCACAAATTTAAACTCTAACCTTTCAGTGTCGTGTAAATTCAGTCTATGTTGTTATTTCTTGGATGGAAATTGCTGACATAACTAACAACTAAAATAAAAAATTATTTGACGTTGATGTGGCAATAAATTAATTTTTTATTTTGTTCGTTTGCTATGAAAGCAATTTCCATCCAAAAGATAACAACGGAGACTAAATTGATACAACACTGAAAGGTTAGGAACCAAATCGAATACATAATTTACCCTAAATTTAAATACTAGCCTCCCTAGATTTTTATTAGAAATATGTAATGCATTGAAATAGTTGACAAATGTATTTTTTATTCCCTCTAATTACTCTTATGTCATACATAGCTCATTAAATTAATGTGTATTTAATGTATACTATATATAATTTAATTATTTTTTATTTTTATTAAATTGACTTGTGATGTGGGATGAAAACGTCCAACCCGTCCCTGGACGGTCATCACCTCGGCAGCCGTCCAGGAGTTATCCTCAGGACGAGGGTAACTGACAAGGCCGTCCAGAGGATGATAGTGAAGCTACATCCTTTGTCTGGGGTATGCGCGCGGCCTGCCCCGAGAGGACTCGTCCACATAAAGCTTCGTGGACGAGTATGCTACACTTGGAATTATCAGGCACACTCGACGAAGGAATTACAGGACGAGGAGACTATACTTAGAAGAATCTCATAAATATAATGTGACAATCCCTTATCCCACGCATAACCGTTAGGTATCCGTTATGAAGTAGAAGTGTAACTCCTAAACGGTTATGGCAGTTACGTTTAATCCTCCTTGAATCCAGGAGAGATCCCAATTTCGATAACCGCTCATGAAGACACTATATAAAGACTGATTCAGACAAGGCAAAGGTATGTGAATTTTACTCCAAAAAAGTTGGAACTCCAAAAACATAGTGAGAAAAACTAACTTCACCATTGGAGGGTTTTTGGCCGGCAGCCCCGGTCGCCTTTGATTGGCTTTTCTTTTTCTCCAGGTCATAGAGAGAGCAAGTGGTCCTATCAAGTCCGAAGCATCCAGCCTACTGATCTTCATAACATCATCAACTTGTATATTTTTAGATATATCAAGACTTATTTATTTATTTTTTGACAAAAATGTAAAAACATACTTAATGTAAATATTTTTATTTAAGCAAGAAAATATCATATGTTAAAATATAAATTATAAACATTCTTCGTGTGTGTGTGTGTCTATATATATATATAGCTTGGTCACCCTTGAAAATTTTTTTGGCATCGCCATTGCTTCAGTGGTAGCTTCTTCAACGTTTGCTAAAATGCGTTCTCCAACCAGGCTTCAACTAGAGAATATGCTTGAAACCCTTACTATTTGCATAGTGGAGGATAATCCAGGCACCATTCTTGTCTCTTAACTTTTTATGGATGACACAATTACAACACCTAAAAGTAGATCTTTGGAGAAGGTAGTGACTGCCAAAAATACGATTTGTTATTTTGATGGAACAATCTTGCAACCCTTGGATTCCTTGAGCCCAATGTTTAATGCATGGAGGCACTATAACACCATGTTGCTATTGTTGGGTGCACTGCACCATGGGTCCAACCCACTTGTAATACACATGCTCATTTAATGAGCTTGTCTTTCATGTCTCTTAACTTTTCTTCATCGTGAACAAAGTAAGAAAGTTTAAGTAAACTTGCAGAGAAACTTGCCAAAAAAAGGAGTTGAAGTCATCTTTGTTATGTACAAAAGTCAAGGTAAGTGGCTTGCTTTTATTGTGACTTGATGTGAAGAGTGTGGAAGGAAGAAAAGAAGAAAAAGGTGAAGAAATAAAAGGAAAGGCCATTTGCCATTTGGTGCAGAAGAAAAAAGGGAAGAGTGAAGTCCTAGAGAAAGTGAGGATTAAGTCCAGTCTTGAAGAATTGTGTAAGTGAGAGCAAGCAAAAGAAAATAGAAAGACACAGAGAGCAAGAGAAAATTATGAGAGATAAACAGTGAGAAAGAGAGCAGTAAGTGAAAAGAAAAAAAAAAAAAAAGAGTTTTTTCTTTGCTCAAGTTGTATCTCTAAATATTATAATCTCTATTTAATATAGTGAAATTATTCAGAGTTTGTCTTGTGGTTTTTCCCTTCAAGGAGAAAGGGTTTTCCGCGTAAATCTTTGTACTTTTGTGTGGTTGTACTTCCGCTGTGCTTGTTGAAATTCATTCCCACTTATATAGAATTTTTCCCAACAAGTGGTATCAGAGCATAGGTTCAATTGGGAGCAATGGCTGGAGAAGAAGGAAAGACGTTAGGAATTGAGATGTTTGACTGCACAGACTTTGGCTATTGGAAGATGCAGATCGAAGATTATCGGTATGGCAAGAAATTACATTTTCCTCTTTTGGGGAAGAAACTAGATAGTATGGAAGAAGAAGAATGGAGTCTTCTTGATAGATAAGTGCTAGGAGTTATATGATTAACTCTGACAAGATCAGTGGCACATAACGATTGCGAAGGAAAAGACCACAGTGGATCTAATGAAGGCTTTGTTTAGCATGTATGAAAAGCATTTGGCTAACAATAAAGCGCATCTGATGAAGAAGTTGTTTAATCTGAATATGGTGGAAGGTACTCCCGTGGCTCAGCATCTGAATGAGTTTAACACCATCACAAATCAATTTTCCTTTTGTGGAGATTGATTTTGATGATGAGATCCGTACATTAATTGTTTTGGCTTCTTTGCCAAACAGTTGGGAGGCCATGAGAATTGCAGTGAGCAGTTTTGCAAGGAAGAACAAACTCAAATATGATGATATTCAAATTTGATTCTAAGCGAGAATGTTCGCAGAAGAGATGCTGGTATAAAGCACAAGATCAAGCTTTTGTCATGGAGAACAAGGTCAGAATTTAGAACCAAAGGGCCTGATGATCAGGCTAAATTTAATGACAGGTCACAATCAAAAGGTAAATCTCAGTTTAAAGAGATGAAAGAATGCTTCCATTGTAGGAAAATAGGGTCATATAAAAAGAAACTATTAGCATTGAATAAAGAACAAACTGAAGAGAAAGATGAAAAGAATGATAATGAGAAGAATACCGTAGCAGTTGTGTTTTATGAGGATGTTTTGATGCTCTCTCTTTAAGAGCGAAAATGTGAGCATGTTGCTAAGAATGATATTGAGTGGGTTGTTGATTCAGCAACCTCCCACCTTGTTATCCCCACAAAAGGGTTGTTCACCACATACAAACCAAGCGGCTTTGGTGTTGTGAAGATGGGAAACTCCAGTTTTTCAAAAATTGTGGGAATTGGTGATGTGCGACATTGATGTTAAAGGATGTGCGACATGTTCCGGATTTAAGGATGAATGTGTTTTCTACATTGGCTATGGATCGAGCGGGATATAGTAACCATCTTGGCAATGGAAGATGGAAAATTTCTAAAGGATTATTAGTTGTTGCTAGAGGGCATGCTTGTTGCGATATGTACAGGATTCGTGTGAGGGCTTGTAAGAAAACTTCATAGTTGAGAGTCGATATTAATGGTGTTGAAGCCAAGAGAGTAAAATTCTCTCTGCCTGAAAGTGATTTAAATGAGGAAGTGATATTTGATGAGAAATATCATGATGCTAGGAAGAATGATGAAGTGAAAGATTGTGAAGGTCTTGAGCAGGGGAAGCAATATCCTCCACTAGAGATTGTTGAACCTCTTGAAAGGAGGTGTATTGAAGAACATTGTGCAATTAGCTTCAAGAATATTTGGGCTTTTGATGAGGGAGAGCCAAGAAATTGGATGAGGGATATCCAGGGTGAAATAAATTTTCTGAGAATGAAAGGTATTAATTTTGATAAAATTTTCTCAATGTTAGTGAAGATAATGAAGAAGGTTGAGTTTGGCATTAGTTTGGTTGGCATAAATTCTAACTGAAGAATTGAGTAGAAGATCTCCTCCTTAAGTGGGCTAGAAGGGGAGATTGTTGAGTGCATTGCACCATGGGTCCAACCCACTTGTAATTGACATACTCATTTAATGAGCTTGTCTTTCATGTACAAAAGTCAGAAAGTTTAAGTGAACTTGCTAGAGAAGCTTGCCAAAAAGAGGAGTTGAAGTCATCTTTGTTATGTACAAAAGTCAAGGTAAGTGGCTTGCATTTATTGTGACTTGATTTGAACAGTATGGAACAAAGAAAAGAAGAAAAAGATGAAGGAAAGGCCATTCGGCCATTTGGTGCAGAAGAAAAGAGGGAAGAGTGAAGTCCTAGAGGAAGTGAGGATTAAGTGTAGTCTTGAAGAATTGTGTGCATGAGAGCAAGCAAAAGAAAAGAGAAAAACACTTAAAGCAAGAGAAAATTGTGAGAAATAAACAGTTAAGGTGGCTCTACACTTTGTTCAGGAAATGAACCCTTAACTTCAAAAAAAAAATTATATATATTTTTTATTTTTTTTGTTAGTCTAATACTTTAATTTATTCTTAAAAATATTTTTGCACACCCTGACTTAAATTTTATACACCCTTACTACAAGTATTTCCAACTCTAAGAGTACAAGTAAATGTTTATGAACTGTAAGTGTCACTCTTTATTATAAATTTATATTATATGTGAGTAAGAGTGTCTAATATTAATTGTGTGCATTACTTTTTATTATAATATTATTTGTGTGAATAATGATGTGTGTGAATGCTTGTGTGTATAGTATAAATATAATATAACTTTATATAATTTAATAATTAGGAAATAGAGAGAATTTATAATATGTGCCTATATCGTTATCATGTTCTAATAACTTTTTGTTAGAAAGTCAGAAAAATTCAAGAAGAAAAATTGTAAAGTGAGTGATTGTTCAAGCATTTGATTGGTTAAATAGACATGTAGTGTATTATTTATGTATAAATGAATGTGGTTGTGTGCGTTAATAATTAATACAATGCCAATGAGTTAAGTTTATTTATTTAGTTTAAAATATTTTTATAAAAACATTAACAAATTAATAGATAATAACAACTGTATAAAAATAAAAATGTTAGACAAACTTAACAAAACAAAATAGTCATAGCTACCCACATTGACAATAAATTAATCATTATGAACTGTCATGTAACAATTCAAAATTTGAAAACTTTTTTTTTTTAGGGGGAAATTTTTTTGAAAACTTGGAGAAGGAAATTATAAAACTTCATTTTTTTGGTCAATAACTCAATATATTCAAGTTCTCTTTTTATTAAATATTTTTTAATTTAAATTTCTTAATGACCCTCCTAAACAAAATTCTTGGAGCCACCACTGTAAACAGTGAAAAAGAGAGAAATGAGTGAAAAGAAAAAAAAAAGTTTTTCTTTACTCAAATTGTGTCTCTATGTATTGTAATTTCTATTTAATATAATGAAATTATTCAGAGTTTGTCTCGTGGTTTTTTCCTTCAAGGAGAAAGGATTTTCAACGTAAATCTTTGTGTTTTTGTGTGATTGTACTTCCACTGTGCTTGTTGAAATTTATTTCCAAGTATATAGAATTTTTCCCAACAGCTATCCTGGATCTTCAATTCCATCTCGAAGGAAATTAAGTTTCACATGAAGACATGAATTGAATAAACTTGAATGTAAGAACTGAATTAAACGAAAATGAAGTTTAAAAGCTAAACTGAAGGACGTAATTTGTAATTTGACCACAAAAGAGCCTAACTTTATGATTATAGCACAAAAGCATATTATAAGACAAAATTATAATTTATTTATATCTAAATAAAATTGCCATGGGGATGGGGCGTTTCTGCGGCAGTATCAGAATGGGTCTTTTTTGAATGCTTCAATCATGGATTTGGCACCTGTCACATGTTCTTCGGCATCAGGCCATTCGGATCCCGCTGTTCAAATGTTGCCTTTGCTTCTGTTAATACTGCTATCTGCTGGTGTATTATTAAGGTTGTAATGGTGGTGGCAACCAGACGAGACAGAGGGGAGGACGAAAAGTGTGATGATTCTGTATTTTATTTCATTTCTTTCTTTTAAGCTTTTTTTTGGGTAAGTTTATTATCATATCTTCTAGACCTTAGGCCTATTTGAGCTATAAAATGTTTGAGCACGTTCAATATAGAGAGAGACATACCAACATAATCACTTTTGGGGATCCTGCATATTTCGTCCAAAGTTTCCCAAGCAATTTTGGCGGAAGTAATCAGACTAATCACATGACATATCTGTTGTGGGCATGAAATTTGGATCACGTGTAAAGCCATGGCATTCTTCCTGGTCCAAGCCTTGAAAGCAGCTTCATCATTTTCTGGTT
This sequence comes from Castanea crenata, assembly GCA_020976635.1. Classification (NCBI taxonomy): domain Eukaryota; kingdom Viridiplantae; phylum Streptophyta; class Magnoliopsida; order Fagales; family Fagaceae; genus Castanea; species Castanea crenata. Next base: position 39,539 of record JAGHPS010000503.1, read on the forward strand.
TAGGACATTCGTCGGTTGCTTCAACAATGTCCCAAAGATCTTGAGCAATCAAATAGGTTCTCACTTGGACGCTCCAAACCAAATAATTGTTTACATTAAGAACTTCATTTACAGTTGCACTTGAGGTTGTCCGTGTTTCCATCTTTAATCTGTCAATATACCTGCATGATGTTAGGATCGAAGTACACTTTGGCAATCAAATCCGATTAGAATATAATCCAATCAGGTACAGCTTTAGAATCGAGGCAACTAAAATTGTTGTCTGTTTCTTTTAAACATTTATAATTTTATAGTCTTTTATGGGTTGGATCAATTCAAGATGTTATGTAATAACTTCTGTCCAAATGGTTCCAAAAAATAATGTGAACACATGTTATATTAAACATTAAAATAAAAAAAATGAAAATTAAATATCCCATAAACATAACTAAATACATAAACTTTAAGGATAGAATATAACCTACTGGATAAAGTGAAAATAAATAAATAAATAAATAATTGGAAGAAAAAAACTACAATAAATTTATATATATATATATAAAAAAAAGACTACTCAATATTAGTAATAAATCTAAAATTAAAAATATTTATATTAGATAATTGCACATCAAACTATTTGTCAGTTTAGCACCCCCTCTATCTAATTAGTCCTCTCTCACTATTCCCCCTCCCAAAAAAAACTTCGAAACTGACCATAAACTTGTACTTACACTACCAAATAACTCAATAAATCGTTATTCTTTTTTCTTTAGGCGGATTTAAGAGGGTGAAGATACTTGCCCATGTTTAAAGAAATAACTGAAGTGTAATTATTATGCCAGATGTAAGACCATTTGGCGGGTTTGGGGTGGGGCTTGGGTTAGGATTTATAACTGGTAAAAAAATTAAATAAAAAAGCAAGATCATTAATAAAAGAGTAAATTATAAATTACACTACTAAAGTTTGAGATTTTTAAATTTTACACCCTAGAGTATCAGAATTTAGATTTTACCTCTTTAAGTTTGGGAGTATTTGGGTTTTACACCCTAACAATTCAGAATTTGAATTTTACTACTTGAATTTTAGGAGTGTTTAGATTTTATACCCTTAAAATTTGAAAGTATTTAAATTCTGAAATGTCAAGGTCTAAAATCCAAATACCCCTAAACTATATGGGTAAAATTCAAAATGAAATTTTAGGATGTAAAATCCAAACACCCCAAAATTTAGGGGTGTAATTTGCAATTTACATCATAAGTTTTTGTCGACTTCCTGATGTAGAACAGACTGCCATGGGCTTCTTGGACTCTCAAGTGTGCTTGAAATCAAGCAAGGCAAAAATGTACTAGTAGAAATCATTCGGACGATGGAGTTGGAATCGCATGAAATTTGATAGATTAAAGGGAAACGGGATCTTCTGAGCAATAGTTGTTGCTTTGCTATGAGGTACCCCCTGATTTTGGCGAATTCCTCTGTTTAGTCTCCAAAAAATGTGATCTTGTCGTCTTTAGTCATTTTTTTTCCTTAAAAACTTTTTTCTCAAAAGTCAGAATAAAGTCTCGCTTGTTTTGGGACGACTCTTAAGATCAATAATTTATGATTTTGCATTTAACTCAAATCACAATTTTTTGTAAAATTCAGTATTTTGCCTCTTAAATTAGAGTTTCAGACGTTTCCTAATCATTCTAGAGTTTTACTTTCTCGGCATTTATATGTTTAGTAAGCTCCAAAGGCAAATCAGGTTATTATCAATAAATATAGACATTTTGTCAATTTCCTTCTCTAGTGAATTCTAATTTATCACCTTATGGACACAAGGAAACCCTTGTGGATTCGAGATTTACTACCAGAAACTAACAATTTAGTTTCTATCCATTAATTAAAGTATTGTGTGTGTTTTTTTCAGGCTTCTACAACATCACTTCCCTAGGATACTTTTTTTTTATTTTGGGTTGCTGAGTGACTTCCCTAAGCTACTTGCATGCTCCTTTACTAACCTTACTTTTTCTCATGAAAAAAATATTTTTTGGTAAAAGAGAAAGAAAATGGAACATCCAAAGTAGTGAGAGTTAATAGATGTCCTTATGGGTAAAGGAAGAAGAAAAAAGTCGCTTGGCTGAAACGTACGAGTTTTTGGAAAATGGTGTTGCTCTACGCAATGGTGTTTCTTCCCGGAGTTCTTTCCGATGCTTTTTAGTTTGCTATCAAAGAGGTTTTTTGTTTTGAGAAAAAGCTATCAGTGAGCTTAGATATTTTAAATTGTATTTCCTAATTGTATTAAATTCAAAAAAAGGAAGAAGAAATAAAAAGTCAGCATTTTATTTTACTGTTCTTTTTTTTTTTTTTTTTTTAAATGCTATTACGTATCAACTGCAAAAGCTCGTAGTAATAAGTCAGCACGGCTAAGCTAAGTTCCTGTTGCACGAGGATTAGATTGATTCTGGTCCAGAAATCATTACTGGTTAACCAAAAGATAAAATAGGAAAACTTATATATGGCCGAACTACCGAGGCAAACAATCCCATGACTCTCTTTTTTTATCTTTTTTTTTTTGGGACAAATTATATCTTTTTTTATTTATACAAATATATATATATATATATATATATATATATTATCTATATATACAATAATAGGTAAAACTGATAAAAAATCTAATTAAATTTCAAATTAGAATTCAATTAGAGTTTAATTTTGAGCAACATGTCTCATCTAATCTAAGTTTTTAAATTTTTGTGTTAAGTGAGTTAATTTAGATTAGAAAACAACGAGTCCAATATAAATAAATCATAAAAAAAGACATAATCATATATCTAACACTATATATAAAATTAGAGGATGAGAGAATTTGAATAATTTTATATTTATGAACCTTTTTTTTTAAACTAAAAACAATTGATTTGGCACAAAAATTATATATATGTAGGGATAAATGGCCCAAAAATGCCTATTGGGTCATGGGCTTTGTTCAAAAGTGTTCATTGGTTCGAGGACAGACTAACAGTAATGAGGGTGTCAAACCTAAAGGTCCACGAGCAAATTGCGACCGAAGAGGCTAAGAGAGTTAGGCCTAGGAGAGGTGTCTTCTCGGCTAAGCGAAGCAAAGGTCAGATGGTACGTCCTATTGTCCAGGATGATCTTCCAAGAGGTTCTATTAATGATGATAAGTTTCATGGGAGTACAGAGCAAATGAACAATTATAAAATATCTAAGAGAAAGTTGTTACCACCGCATTGAATGCTGTAACCAACTCTCTGACCGCATTAATGAGGAAGTGATATCTGAACAGTAATTTTCAGCCTTATAGCTACTACTACCCAAAGACTTCAAGAAGGGGCTGATGGGACAAGTATCAACATTAGCACTAGCAATCTAAATTTACACGTGAAAGGTGGAAATGAGAAGTGGAAAGGAGTATAAAATAGAAAAAGGTCTCTACGAAGAAGGGGATGGAGGAAAGAAGAGAAAAACACTGTTGCAACCTAAAGTTGAACTTTTAATCAAACTTGAGAAGGAATATATATATGAACTGATCTCCTCGAATTGTGCCGAGGACGATTTTCTTTAGTATAAACCAATTTATCTTCATGTTCTTGTCATCTGGATCCATTTTACTTATTGTCTAACTCACTAAAGCCTAATTTTTCAACAATCTCTTACAGCTACTACTACCCAAAGATTTCAGGAATGGACTAATGGGATAAGTATTAGCACTAGCAATCTAGATCTACACGTGAAAGGTGGAAATGAGAAGTAGAAGGGAGTATAAAATAGAGAAAGGTTCCTAGGAAGAAGGGGATGGAGGAAAGAAGAGAAAAACACTGTTGCAACTTAGAGTTGAACTTTTAATCAAACTTGAGAAGGAATATATGTGTGTGTGTGTGTGTGTGTGGACTGATTTCCTCGGATTGAGTTGATGACGATTTTTTTTTAGTTTAAACCAGTCTATCTTCATTTTTTTGTCATCTGAATCCACTTTACTTATTATCTAATGCACTAAAGCCTAGCTTTTCAACTCACTCTCTAGAAATTCATTGTATTGAGCTCTTTGGGCCGAAGCTCATCCATCTTTTCGGCTTGGGAACCAATTTGCGTCCTTACAATATATATTAATAGGTAAAACTTAGAGAAAATCTAATTAGATTTTATAATTGAAGTCCAATTTTACGTCATGTGTCTTAAATTATTTATTTTTAAAGAGAGTTTTATTTCTTAATTTTGGAATCAAATGTGGGACCATATCATAAATATCCATTCAAATAAGTCACTGTGTACAAAAACCAAATAGTTTAAAATTAATGAACATAAAAATATTTAAAAAATGGACAATTTATATTTTCTACCTAATAACATTCTTACAAAACTTTTTAAAGAGTTAAAAAAAAATATATATAAATGACTATTAATAATATTTAAATTATATATGTAAAATTATTATACTATGCATTTTAATGTGTATCTTTTAAGCATATCCATGCATATGTATGGAGTTACAAGATAATATATAATAATAGGTGAAGATAAGAGAAATTCAAATTAGAGTTCTAATTTTGCTCTATGTGTCCTAAATTATTTATTCTTAAAGAGTTTTTTTTTCTTAATTTTAGAATCAAATGTAGGACCATATTATAAATATTTATCTAAATAAGTACGGTTTAATTTAAAATTACTTCTAGCTTATTGAAACATATATATTGACTATTTAAAATTACTTCTAAAATATTTAAAATTTTGGCGTTAATGCATTTTTCATTCTTCTATTTTGACCATATCTTCATTTTGACTATGTATTCATTTTGGTCTCTAATTTTTTATTTTCTTGTGTATAGTCCCTAAAATTGAAAAGCATTATTGTTTTGGTTCATACTGTTATTTCACCAATGAAAATAACTTATGTGGCAGATGAAGTGTACAGTTAATACACAAATTGTCTATTTGACCATTAAAATAATAATAGAAATTTTCACGTCTTCATCCACATTAACATCTAACTTAAAAAATTTAATTTATCAATTTTAACAAAATTATAAAAAAAACATAATAAAAAAAATTGGAATTTAGATCTGAGTTCATCTTGATTAAGAACAAACAATAACACAAAACCCAGATTAAATGTAACCACAAGAATACAAACCCAAAAAATTCAAATTCAAAATCAAATCCCAATCCAAATGTTCACTTCATTCAAAATGTTCATCATTTTCCATCTTTTTCTCAGTAGCCAAATAGGAAAGAACAAAAATAAACGAAACTAGATCTACTGGTTTTACACCAAAAATAAGAAAACAAAAAAGCAGAGAGAGAGAGAGAGAGAGAGAGAGAGGTGGGGGTGAATGGGTGAGGCTGAAATCTCTTGGTTTAATACTTGAAACTGTCTCCCTCTCTCTTCTCTCTGTCTCTACAAATCAAACACCCATGGGCGGATCTGATACACGGTACTTTTGCTCCCCTTGTGATGGCTGTGGATGAGCTAGTTACTTTGCTGTTAGCTCCTCATAACAATTCCAATGATTTTGATCTGATTTATGGGTCCTAATCTAGTTGGTGGGCTATGGTGGTGTGTGGGTTTGGTTTGTGGCTGACAGTGGAGGTGATTTGGGTTTTGGTTGTATTTGATTAGGTTGGTGTATGGTGTTTGCTTATGGGAGTTTTCGTTGATCTGGGCTTGTGTTTAGATTGCTCATGGGAATTTTTATTGATCAGGGTTTGAATTTGGAACTTTTGCGTTGGGATTTTGTTTGATCAGGAGATCTGAAATTGGGGAAGCCAGAAGAATAGGTCTGTAATTTGAATTTTTCTTTGAAACATAGATACATACAAACGCACGCACCATCAGAGAAGAAAAAGAAACATATACAAACACGAACATGTGCACTAACAGAGAAGTACACATGCGCGCCAAGAGAGAGAGAGAGAGATGAGATTAATTTTCTTTTGATCTGTCCTTATATGGAAAGAAAGAAGAAAAAGAAACAAATACACACACCAACAAAGAGAGAAAGCAGTGAGAGTGGGTTTGGGTTTGCGGGGCGGAACTACATAAGGGCAGAGGCCCCCCCCCCCCCCCCCCCCCATCATTTAAAAATATTTTTGGTATATATATGTATATACCATTAAAATTTGCCCTTAAATATTTATATATATATATATATATTTTGCCTTCCTTCCTCTAAAATATTTAGATATTAACCTACAAAAAATGAAATAAACAAATAAAATTCATGTCTCTTTAACTACAAAAACAAAATAAAAATAAATAAATAAATATAGACTAAATTAAAATCATGCACAAAATAAGAAACACTTATTTTGTATATTATATTTTGTTGATGTGTTTTACGACATGAAATGTTAAGAAATACTTATTTTGTATGTAATATTTTGTTGAATATGAAATAGATGTTAGTTTTTATTTTCATAATTTTTTTTTTTTTTTTTTTTTTGGTTTTAAGCTTTGGTCCCTCTTGGGTATGAATCTTGGTTCCGTCCCCGTGGGTTTGGGTCTTGTTGTCCTTCGTCAAGATGAACTCATATCTAAATTCCAACATTTTTTTGTTATTTACTTTTTTATTTTTTATAAAGTGATAAATTAATTATTTAAGTTAGATGTGATGTGGATAATGATTTGACAACTTTTATTATTAATTCAATGGCTACATAGGTATTCTGTGCGCCAATAGTGTACTTTACCTATAATGTATGTGTATTTTTGTTAGTGAGATCATGGTAAGGATCAAAATAATAATGATTTTCAATTTCAAGAACTATGTGTGGGAAAATTAAAAAAGTAGGAACTAAAATGAAAATAAGGTCAAAATATAGTATTAACAATTTGACATCAATTAAAAATTTTCCATGCTTAAAAAATTACTGGCTCCTTTTCTATGTATTTTTATTGTAACGTAAGTTTCAAAAACTATTTTTAAAATATAAACATTATATAAATTTAATTCATTACAATAATAATCATCTAATAGTGTTCTTGCATATGTAGGATTGATGTTTAATACTAGTACCATAATTAAAGTGGAATTAAAACAAAGGATAAGGTTATTCACTATAATTTTGGCTTAGAGTCTCAAACTCTTTTTTTTAAAGATAGTTATAATATATTGTTAATTCCACTATTCAAATTCCTTCTACCCTAAATTTTTAATTCTAAGCACTTTATGCATGAAAATGTGTCAATTAAGTTATAAGACTTTTAACACATAAAGTTTCAAACTAAATACTCTATAAACATAACAGAAATTTATTGGTATGATTTTTTTTTCTATTTTAAATTTTAGTTATTTTATAATAAAAAAAACTTAAATTTTTTTTTGAGAATCAGGACAAAGTAATTTTAATCATTTAGAACTACTTTTAGTCCATTATAAATTGCTTACGACGCACTTGAAACTACCTCGAAATTTTTTAACCCATTTAAAAGTAATTCAACTTCTCTTACTAGCTACGTTCAAAAAAACCTTCTCTTACTAGCTAGAACTTTGTAACTCATATATGTAAACTTTAATGAAAATTTTCCAGAATTTCAAATTAGTATTACCTTTTCAATAAATTTTTTTCATAATGACTATAACTTAGTTGAAACTTGAAGTACATTTTTATTTTTTATAAAATGGACATCGGATATTTTTATTAAAAAACTTAGGAGGTGTTAATTGAACTATAAAGCAAATAATTTGCATAAAAAATGTTAGCAAAATTCATTCTATAGCTTAAAATTTTAAGTTAAGAACAAAATATCAAGTATATAAATAAATAAACAAGATATTTTGAATGAATAAATTAAATTCAAAAGTGAAATTCGATGGTATCATAATGAATGTTTCACACGTGTTCATTTATAGCTAATTATAAATGCATTTGAGCATATGGAGTTGATTAAAAGCTAGTAATACAAAGTCAGCAAACGAATTAACCTGAAAAGCTGAGCTGTACTGTTCCTGGTCCAAGAGGACTGGATTGATTGTGGTGAACAAATATTTTCTGGCCAACGCCAAAAGATAAAATGGGAGAATTGTGGTTATCAAAAGCCGATTAGAACTTTCAACTGGACTGCATGTGTTTCAAGACAGGATTTGGTGTAGCACCGACCTCTTTTCACTTCAGAATCGATGCTTAGAAAGTCGGTCTAGAAAAACGTGAATTTAAAAGGAAAAGAAGTGATGGTTAAGAATGTTGTAAATAATAAAATAATGTTATTATGTGTACATATGAATGCGATGTTGCTGCAATCAAATATTGCCACATTGACAAGTTGTGAAAAACATTGTTACAAGTTTTGTATCTTTGGCATCTCTTTTTAGTTGGCAATAGGTTACCAAATATCTTGATTCATTACTTGTCTGAGTAGGCTTGGATCGGACTTTATTCTTTAGAGGATTTTATTATTATTAACTAATGAGTAATGACAAATCTAAAGAAAAAAGAGAGGTCCTAGCCTACTCAAACAAATAAAGAATCAAGTCTGTGGTCTTTAGTTGAAGTAAGGTATGTTCCATCTTCTATGGTGGATTTGCAGATTGGGATTCATCATCAAAGTGTTTTTACCTTTTAGGATTTTTACTCATGTTGTCTTTATGTGTTTATACACAAATCATTGTGATTTAACCTAGTTGCAGCTCCAAGAATTTTGTTTAGGGGGTCATTAAAAAAGTATCAATAAAAAGAGAACTTGAATATATCTAATCATTAATATAAAAAAATAATAATAATATGTGATGTTTTACAATTTTATTCTACAAGGTTTTCAAATTTTGAATGTTACATGATAGTTCATTATGAGTATCTATTACCAATGTACATAGCTATGAGCTTACAACCATTTTATTTTGTTAAGTTTATCTAGCATTTTTATCTTTATACAGTTATTATTATTTATTTGACTTTGTTTTTATAAATATACTTTAGACTAAATGACTAATCTGAACTCATTGGCTCCGTATTAATTATTGATGTACACAATTATACTTATTCATATTTCATACATAAAATTATACACTGTCTATTTAACCAATCAAATGTTTGAACAATCACTAACTTTACTATTTTTTTTCTTGAATTTTACTAACTTTATAACAAAAAGTTATTATAATATGATAACAATACACACACATGTAAAAAAACCCTCTCGATTTTCTAATTATTAAATTATATAAAGTTATTTTATATTTCTATTGTAGACACAAACATCCACACACATCATAATTTACACAAATAACATTATAACAAAAAGTAATGTACACAATCAATATTAGACACACTCACACATATATAATATAAATTTATAAAAAAAAAATTACACTTATAATTCACAAACACTTACTTTTTACTCTTAGAGTCGAAAATACTTGTAATAAGGGTGCGCAAGATTTAAGTCAGGGTGTGCAAAAAAATATTTTTAAGAATCAATTAATGTTTAAACTAACAAAAAAAAATTATATATATAACTTTTTTTTTTGTTGAAGTTAGGGTGTTCATTTGAACCCCTTGAATAGGCTGCAGCACTGCCCCTAATTTGTACCTTGATCAATTAACTACCTAATTAATATGTGAACCAACTGTTTAAAATAGGTAGTTAAGGCATTTAGGGATTTAAACCGTAACTTTCATAGTTATTTGCTATGTATTGGTAAAAAATTACTTGAAGAATTATTTTTTTATATATAAAAAAAAATGATAGAATTTGAATTTATGACATCTACTTCATGATAATTGCCCTTTACCATCAAGACAACACACTTTGATTTTGAATTAATAAAAAAATTACCTGAAGAAAGTTGACTCTGCTTTTGGTATAACCTTTGCTATATATATAGGACTTCACTTCACCAAATGGACCATATAATGGTAAAGACATACCTACATGACATAATATCTTCATTACTGGTCGAATTTTTTTTTTTGAAAACATTAGTGGTTGAATTTTTGAATGTCCAAATAAAATTTTAATTTTTTATATGCTATAGTTTTTTTTTTCTAAATTTTGTACAATTTAAGGAACTTGATAAAAAAAATTAAAAGCCTTTTATTTTATATTATAGATCTAGATGTAGAGAATCTAGAGATAAAAAGCAGACCTGCCATCTAGGGGCCGAGTTAAATCAAAAAAAAACTTCCCTCTCTCTCTCTCTCTCTCTCTCTCTCTATATACATATATAATAAAAATATTTATATCATTAGTCAAAAAAAAAAAAATTTCATCTAGTCAATTTGTAAGTAGTAACTTGCGAACTCTCTTTTAATCATATTTATCATAACTAATTTTCTTTAAACATTTTAGAACAAGAATTTTATTTGTTAAAGAGATTACACTAATAGTTTTAAAATTTATGAAACATACATAAATATTATCAATTTGAAATAATTTAAATAACAAATATCACTTTAATCTTTACATACTTAAACCTATACCGATAATAAGATAAGCCAAAGAAAAGCTTCATTTTTCATTTTCATAGATAACAAATGCAATGAGCATCTCTAAAACTTGACCGCAAAATCCATAATCTTCATTTTTCTAAAAATAAAAGAACAAAGTTTGGTGTCCGTATTACTAACTATCCCAACATAATAACAAGGGTAAATTACAAATTACACCCCTAAAATTTGGGGGTGATTGAATTTTACACCATGAAGTTTCAGAATTTGGACTTCACCCCCTGATATTTGGTGTGGTTTGATTTTACACCCCAACGTTTCAGAACTTGGATTTTACCCCCTAAAGTTTAGGGGCTTTGGATTTTACACCCAAAATTCTGAAACTTTAGGGTGTAAAATCTAGAGGCTCCAAAACTTTAGAAAGTAAAATTTAAACACTCCTAAACTATATGAGTTAAAATCAAAATTCTGAAATGCCGGGTATAAAATCTAAACATCACCAAACTTCAAAAGGTAAAATCCAAATTCTGAAATTTTATGGTGTAAAATCCAATCACCCCTAAACTTTAGAGATGTAATTTGCAATTTACCCTGATAATAATAATAATAATAATAATAATAATAATAATAGCTCTTATTTTTTTAAAAAAATAAAGGGGGCTTCAATTAAAGAAGGAAGCATATTGAGTATACTTTGGTTGGATGAGTTATGCATAATGTAATAGTTATAGGAATAAAAAACAATGCATTACCCGTTGACCATACTTAACTATTTTAGGAACATCTATACCTTAAGTTGGGAATTGGGTTTGGAATTTGGACCACGATCAGATCGGTGTGGGTTTTGGGATTTCTATCGGATCAGGGCTCTTGGACACTTCTTGAAACTTGGGTTGGCTTTGAACAATGGATCTCACTTTCGGAGTTGGGCTTAGGTGTTCAGGCTTCAGCCGAAACCCAAATTCTCTTTCAGGCTCTCTTTCCTCTCGCATCTTCCTTTCGCTTTGTCTGGGAATTGCCGTAAGAGTGCGAGTGAAGTGAACTGCTTGTGAGTGTTGGAATGGTTCGTCCATGGTATATGCTTGTGTTGGTTGCTACCTGCTGGTTTGGTGTTCAAGTTGAAGACGAGGTAGTGGTTTGGTTATTTGACTTTCGAGTTTGTGGCAGCGATTGTTGATGGTAGTGTACTGTGATATGGGTTTCGAATAATGTGTGTGAATGTGATTTGTGGCTGAGAGTACTCTGCCGTGCCTTGAGTGAGTGACTGTGGGACTGGTGGCTTTAATCATTGTGCTGAAGAAAGAGGGGAAAAGGAGAAAAGTAATTTGACCACTGGCTAGTGATGAATCCGACACTGAAATGGACTCTGCACTTAAAGCTAAAGCATTTGCAGCCTTGTTGCAATTTTTAAAACCTTTTGCACTTATACATTCACTGTGTTTGAAGTGGTAAGCCATTTGAAATTAATTTGGACCCACATGTTAACTTGTAGTGGAAATCTATATCCAGTTATGGACACTTTTATTCCGGCTTCCAGTTTTTGATGATCATGTGAGATTTCTGAATAGACCATGGTCATGGTCTACGCTCATACACTGATACATTCTCGTCTCGTTTGAAACCAAATGACAACGACATTTTGATCAACATGACTGACTTACCTCGAAGCCGAGCGTCAGATTATAAAGCCTTCAGCAATATTTCCTTCATCAGGTTTCTACTATAGCATTTTCCTAATAGAATCTTCCTAGCCAGCTTATTAAACTTTGACTTGCCTTTACCACTATTATCAACTTCTAGCTCCAAATACTAATCCACATAATACAGCCCTTCTGGATGACTAAATAAGCTGGTCTAGTTCCTCTTATTACTCATCCATGTTATTATCGCTGTGACATATCTTCAACAGTAGGACAGATTTCTAAAATTTGTAAAATGTTGATAAAAAAACTGAGCAGTGGTTAGCCACCCATGATTTTTTTAATTTGGCCATTTGGGTACACTACTGCCGAAAATTGTCCACAAAGTAATTTTGGGTGATGTGTATTCTATCGAGTGGGGCTAATCACAAAAATAAGAAAGAGTGGACAACGCTAAATACTAAATAGTGGGATTTGAAAATCGCATGCCTAATTGTATTGGATTTGGGTTAATTACCTTCAACCCAACTGCGAAGACAAATAATAGGGGACCATGCCCGAGCGAGAAGGTTGATTATTGGGCCAGCCATTGGAGTATTATTTATTCTATTCAATGGTTGTGGATAAGTAATTTGATCACATGGTTAACCATGACAAATGACGCCACCACTGTGTTAGCTTGACTTGCCATTCTAACATGATCCTATAAATTGAGGTAATGAAAATTGTCAAAAGGGGAGTAATAAGCAATTAGATGTTGAAATCGTATAGACTGTTTAGTATTCATGTCACGTGTTATTTAGAATTTATTTTTTTATTTTTAAATCTCACTTGAACACAAATTTTGATGTCAAGCAAAAAGATAGAATTAAATCATTTTCTAACTCACATAAAGGAGTGGTATGAGTATGAGGTCATGTGACAAAGTAGTGAATGCTAAACTCTTGTATCTCATGTATGCTTGCATAGTTTATTAATTATTTAATTGTTGTGAAAAATATTGTATCTATAGCATAACTTGAAATAATAACTCTAGAGCTACAAATATTTTAAAAGATTTCACAGTTTTTGGCGTGACAAATTGTTAATGATATATAATAAAATGATGTTAGTAATGACTTTAGATAAAAATTGGTCAAAACTTATCGCCTCAACTATTGTGAAATATATTTTATTTATAACATTACTTTGGCTGAAAATATGTGCTTGAATGTCTGGTTAAAAGGCAAGTAGTGGGGTTTAATTAGTCAAAGTACACTAGGGGCTTAATGATGGTTAGCTACTACTTTACTATGGAAACATTGTACTATGTAGTAGTGATAATTTTTTTTTATTTGTAATGAGCTCTCACTATAAGTTTATTTTGATTTTGGAGAACTTGGAGGAACATGAACTTTAAAAAGTTGTTAAGTGTTGTTTGTACTTAGGGAGTGTTAGATATTATGAAAATATGGAGATAAAGAGTAGAGAGAGAACACAAGATTTACATGGTTCAGCCTAATGCAAGGTCTAACAATTGAGGTCAGGTATTTGTGGTTTACTTTGTTGGAATGGGTCCAAACGGGTATACCTTGGTGAGATTCCACATAAAAATTAAAAAATAAATAAAAAGATTTCAGCATCTATATATTGGGTAGTGTATCAAATAGCAGCTATGCCAAAATGATTTTTTTTTTTAAAGAACTTTTCTCTTCCCTTGCCATAAAGATAGAATTAAATCATTTTCTAATTTTTCCTTAAATTTTTTTTTTTTTTTTTTTTTTTTCTAATTCACAGCCAGGGGCCAGGGATGATCTAAGCCTGAGGTCTTGGGCCTCTTGGCAACGTAGTTAATTGTAAAACCCTTAAAACTCACGTATTGAAGCACTATCATCCCCTCAAACCCTTATAGAATGAATCCTTTTTTCTTCTTTTTTTAATAGAATGAAACTTGATATGAAAAGGTTTTCAATTGGATCTCAAAACTTATAATAGTTGACATTATTATTATTCGATATGTATCTTTAAGAGTGGAAGATACACTCTGCTACTACAAGAGCTAGGCCATTTTGTAGTGGTACTTTGGATTAAGTAATGTGTTTAAACTTGGTAAGAGAGTGTAATTATGTGTGTGTGTGTTTTTAAGAGTTAGTTTCCCAAAAAAAAAAATGGAAGATACACCTTTCTCTAAAAAAATATATAATAAAATAATAATAATAAATTGGAAGATACACTATCCAAAATCTAAAAAATCAGTGAAGCAATGGCAGGTATAACTCTTAAAATATCTCTTTTACCATTCTCTAAACTCAGTTGATTCTTTCATGGTCAAAATTAGGCTGATACTCTTTTCATCAAAAAAAAAAAAAGAAAAAAGAAAAAAGAATTAGGTTGAATATAAGCCTAATTAACTATAAAGGTCCATTTGGTTAGAGAGATAGAAAAGTGGAAGGATAAAAAATATTTAGTTTTTCCATATTTGTGTTTGGTTTGAAAGATGGAAAAGTGGAAGGATGAAAAACTTATTTGTTTGGTTGGGAAAAAAATAAGAGGATAGAAAATAAAGTTAGTATAAATTTACAATTATATCCCATTAAATAAAACAAAAAATAACACATATTTTTAGCAAAAAAATTGTGTATGTGCAAGTGGATGAAGAAGAAAAAAAAAAGCAATTAAACGCAAAGAAAAAAACAGAAAAAAAAGAAGAAGCAACCCAACCGGTTCATCCTCTCCTCTCTTTCCAATTTTCTCCCTATTTTGAGAGAACTTTTTTATGGGCCCGGGGAGAAAACACCCGGTCCCCACCTTAATTTTTTCTCTCCCTGTCCCAACCAAACACTTCCAAAAAATCCTTCCTCTTTTATTTTCTCTCATTCATATTCCATCCGCCTCCATTTCACCTCCAAACAATCACACCCTCAAAATTTTGCTTTGTCATTTGACATGTGCTGTTGATTGTACAACTGTACTACAAAATGTCTTCTCCATACATATTTTCAGTTGTTTCCGGTGGGATTTATTTGTACAGTTTCCATTACAAAAGCAGAACTTGAAAGTCAGAAATTTAAGCAATACAATTGGAGCATCCAATCTCGACACTACAACAAATTAGACTTTTTTCAAGGGTCAAAACCCCTAAAAAAAGTATTAAAAAACCTTGAAAGAAGTTATTTTAAGAGTCCAACCGACCCTTGATAACCTTTGAAACATATACCGTCGAAAAAGAAATTTTGAGAGCCTTCGTGCCCCTCAAAACAAGTGCTCTAATCTTATTTTGAGGGTCAAGAGACCCTTAAATAACCTTTTACCAAGGTTTAAAATATTTATACTTACAACCCTTGATAAATAAGGTTATTTAAGGGGTCTCTTGACCCTCAAAATAAGATTTTATTTTATTTTAAAAAAAAAACCACAATCATGCACTATATATATATATATATATATATATATATATATATATACACATTCATGAAGTTAGACATGGTAGCAAGTGGTGGCAAATTGATGCCAACCATAAACCTGGCAATTGATTAAGAAAGCTTAAAACAAGAAATTAAAGAATTGCACAAGAACCCAAATACACAAAGTGAAAAGTATCAACAATCCTGTATGATCAAACAATCATTAGGGGAGAGAAGCATCTATAAAATCCCCCCCCGAAAAATTTCAATATACCATAGCTTTAACAGACACACAGGTCTAGGCCTATCACTTATCAGTTTAGCAGAATCAAAAACTACACAAATCCCTCAATGATTCTTATAAAGGTATGAATCTAAGACGTTTTGTGGGCTGGTCTTGGATATGTATATCCTCCCCTTGTTTATGGTTGTGCTAGCCTTGCTGTCCAGCCCAGGAGGAACCTGTAAAACAATCAATTGCTTGTGAGCCATATTGGAAAGAACTTGACAACATCACTACATTAATTTAGGAATTTACAATCACAAATAATTTTGCCCCATTCAAGCAAGGGACCTATCAGAAAAATCCTTCACATTAAATTATCTTTAACCAATTACAGGACCAAAATCTAAAGGGCCAGAATATTTATAAGATAAATTTACACAAATAAGAATCCTGTCTCAACAAGAATAGAAGATGTTTTAACATTACGCACAAATCAAAATAAAAGGGAGGCCAAGCGTTTTTCTATTAGGAGCATACGAACAAATTAAGTTCCAATTTACAGCCGCTTTGCCTACACATTCAATTCCAATGTCTCAAGATTTTCCCAGGTTTGCCTTTGGTTCAACAATAATTCTTATCTGGAAAAGCAAGTAAACTTTCAATGAAAGAAACAATTTCCCAATAACTTAACTAAACAGACATGGTTAACCTTCCTAAGATTCATGAAACAGCATCATCAAAATCAATGGAATCTCAAAAACAATCAAGGCAAAATTTCTCTGGGACCTTAAATTCCCAAGAAAACCCATGAGAGATAAATCACTAATTCACATAATCAAGCTAATTATCATGAAACTAAGCAAAAATCTATTGACTAATAAAAAAATTAATGATGATGTTAGAATTTAGAATCATGTAATTAAATAATTAAATTTATCATATTTTAATAGTTTTAACTTTTGTAATAATAGGTAATTAAATAAATTTATCAATTTATCATCTATATCCTTTTTCCACTTTACAATACTTGCACTCCTCCTACCACACGCTCTATTTTTGCTGTACTCTCTTTGCCAAGCAGGACAAACTACAAGTTGAACTAACATAAAAGCACTGCTTTGAATGAAAAGCACTTTCATATCATAAAAACAACCGAACATCATTCATGGATAATCACAGCTGGAAATGGAAACAAAAATAGTTGTTATGATTGCAAAAGCAAATTTAGGTGGAAAGAGTCGAAATAAGACTAGAAGACATGGCAAAGAGAAGGTCAAAACAAAAACATTAAAAACTAATGCAGAGTAATAACTCAGGAAGCATTCATTATGAGTAATTAAGCCAACATTGTAATACGAATCAATTATGGCATCATAAACCACAAAAGTAAGAAAAAGATCTCTAAAACCCAACACAACAACAAACTCATCTCCAAAATCATGAAAAAACCAACATAATTCTTAGTAGAAGTCAATTTTGTTCAACAACCTAAACTCCCTTTTTTTTGGCAAAGAGAAGGTCAAAACTGTAACATAAAAAGCTAATGCAAAATGATCACTCAGCAAACATTCATTATGAGCTAACAATTCTAATATGAATCAATGATGGCATCATGAACCACAAAAGAAAGAAAAAAAAAATCTGTAAAACCTAAAACAAATACAAAACCATCTCCAAAACCTTGGAAAATCCAACTTACTCCATAGTAGAAGTCAATTTTGTTCAACAACCTAAATTCCCATTTTTTTGGCAAAGAGAAAGTAGAGAGAAAGGCCAAGTGTTTGGCGCGCTCTCACAATTTGCTAGGTTTTTGTCAACTTGTAGATGTTAATTATGGTCTAATTTCATAGGAAATGAGACCTATAATTGCTGAAACAACAGAGAAGTTCGTACCTGATTGCTCTGCTGTTCTGACCGTTTTGATCGACCAAAAGTTGGGCAAAAATGCCTTCAACTGAATTTAAAATGCTAGATATGTTTCAAACTCGCAGGACCAAGATCCAATTTCACTCAATCGAAGTTCTCCTTGCAGAAACTTCAATTTTCAGTACTTGAACTTCAACCAATTTACAAATCAACCTACTAAAACCAAAATACAAAGTATGTGAATGATAATTACAAGAAAATTTTGACACAGAATATGCCAACAAAAAGAAAAACCTAACAAAAGATTTGGCAGGTTTTGCTTTGTAATCTTCCATGGCCAAGAAATGATAACACAATCTTTAAGCAACCGTGACGTGTATATCCTAAATTTCCCAATTGATTGGTGTTACTCAATGTTACGCCAACTTGATTACATTGCCAATTAAGTTCCAATTCAGTGAATAAAGTGCACAACCATATTGCAAGATAGAAATAGAAGCAGAAAAGTGAGACACAACAATATGGTTACGAAGGGAATATCTTGATAGAAAAACCCTTTTGGCAGTAGAATTCACTGTGATAGAATAGAAATACAAAGTACAAGAATATACCAAATCCTATTAGAATCACGACCCGAACTCGAATTCTAGAATTGCAACCATGACCAACATGTTAATAACAAGTACACTATCAGAGAAAGAAGAAAACAGAGAGCAACAGAGCAAGAAGGCTGAGAAATTTCTGATTGTATTAGCTTAAATGATTCTGTACATCCAAGGTATCCTTCCACTTTTCTATTCTCTCACCATTTTTATCCCCCACTTTTCTACCTCTCCAACCAAACGGACCCTTAAGGAGAAGAAGGACAAAAGCAAAGCATTAATAAATGCATTCCAAGATGTAGATAAGGCATATGAGGCAAATTAGTCTCCAGTGGCAAGGGCCAATTAATAGAATGAAATCAGAAATTATGAAGCATATTTTGTATTTAATTCTGTACTGTAGAGCATGGACTCTATGTCAAATATCTGTATTTGTGCTTTCTTTAATAACAAACAGTGATATTACGAATCTAATGGCTAGGCATAGTTATATGCAGGACCATGAAAACAAATAAAACATGAAACCTATTAGTTGCGAAATAGTCTCTACTTATATAGTCTTATGTAAACTTGAAATTCGGTTCATGTTCCTATAATCAGGAGGCCTATCCTAAATAGAGAAGGCAGATTAAGGCAGAGTTAATCTGCCTAAATTGCCATTCAACAAGAGCATAAAAGGCCATTCAAATATTTAAGGGCACATGCACTTGCTGCTCATATAGCCGTACATTATAGTAATGACATCATTTAAACTATATGCATAAACTTGCCCAAAATATCAGTGTGCACATTTTCCTCGCAACTTTGAAGTATCATACTGGATCTCTACGGTTAAGGAAATTAGTACCATTTACAAAGACACCATTGGTCTAGAATGACAGATCCTAACTAAATGGTAAAAACAGGAGGTACCTAGTGCACAAAGCTCCCAATTTTGTGGGGGTATGGGAGAAAATGCTCAATAATTTCATTGTGTTGATCAAAGTGAAAGAGAAAAAAAGGTTTTCATTCGAAATGCACGAAAACGAAAAAGAAAAGCTATAACATATCAGTGTGACACAATTTGATCATTACCTATAAGCTTGAAACTGTGGTAAGCTAGAAATTTATAGGTAGTCTACTTTGTTAGGAAAATCTAGGCCAATCTTTAAAAGACCAGTACAAATTAAATAATTGATGAACAGATGGTCTTGAAAAGATACATGAGAATCCCTCAAATAATGAAGGTTATTACCAGACAGCTTTATGATACAATAAGCTGTAGAAGAAGCCTTCGAAATCAGTTCAGCTCAAAATACTGAAACAAACAAAAGTGAAACATAATTAAAAAAATAAAATTAAAAATAAAAAGTAGAATATACTGACAAAGAATACAAGATCAGGTGACATATTATAAAGAGATTTATTGGATTACTGAGTATGCCAAAAGTACTAAGAGCAGCTTTAACTGATTTTAACATTCTACAACATTTAGATACTCATCAAAACTATAAAGGCAATAAGAGCAGCTTTAACTGTCAATGCTTCCAACAATGGCACAAGATGTATAATTTACAAATTCATTAAACAAGCCAAATTACTTGAGAGTAAGTAACTCTTAAAAGAATAAATGATCGTTGAAGGCTAGTGTTTATCTATTCCATTAACAATACATATTAGGGCAGAAAGAAAACCAATGCTTCACAAGTCGTCACAAATATTATGAGACTAGCAAATAAAACATAAACAAACAGTGACTCATTTATATATATATAGGGTCAATGCTTACTCTATAAAAGTTGACCTAAGAACAGGCCCATAGTGGCTTGTATTGCCTTCTTGTAAGAGACAAAACGCAGGGTGAGACCAATAAATTTAGTTTACACACACACACACACAGACACACACACACATATTTAGGTTGAAGATCCTTCTAAAATCCAATTACTCCAAAACCAAATAAACAAATACACATTTCGTTCAACACACAGATAAATGAACTTACAGCCTAGTGAGATCCAAGATATTAGTCACAGCAGTAGGGAAAGGTCCAACAATCGAAACCGCGTAAACTTCTCTGCAAAAATTGAATCCAATTTAGCTCAAAAACAAGCTCCTAATTACACAATCACATTCTACAAAATTCGAATAAAAAAAAAATCATCAAATTGTGAAAATTCCAAAAAGAGACAAAGAAAGAATCAATATTAACATAATTCTATAAACAAACACACACAAAGGTTCAGATCAGTTCTGTATGAAGTGTGCTAATGACCTCACCTTTTGCCTTTGCCTCAGCCTTCAGTTGATCATTCTTCAGCTTCCTTTGACGGAATTCCTCAGTGCACCTTGAGGGCTGGACATGCTCCACACGCACATGGATCCTCTTCCTGATTATTCTGTTACCCACCTGCATTCACATACAAGCATTCCAATATAATTTGAAACTCTTCTAACATCCCTAGACATATGGTCCAGACTACAATCAACAACAACCATTTTAAATAGTCACAAAGTGACCGGAATGCAATTTGACTAGTAATGATCTATTGCACAATGGAGAAATGAAGGAGCAAGAAAACAGTAACGAAGTTAGACCCACTACCACTTAAGTTGGAGATTCAAAGTTGGGGGTCCTAAATTAAGTGAGTACGCTGCATTGTCTAGAATGCCACATCTTGACATAGGCAAATGGAGTACGATAAATCGTTCTCCAATAGCAAATCTTAAAGCTGCAACAGTAAATAAATTTAAGTGCAAAGCAGCTTCATCGGGTCATAATAGCACAATAAAAAATCATAATAGAACCATTTTGGACCAATCACAGCCCCTACTGCTCTAAAATCAATAAGAACACATGTATGCGAGGGCATCAGCTACACAAGATAATAGCAGAAAATCAGAGTGATATCTCTTCCAGATAGATAGCCATATAAATTTCAAATCAACCAAAACCACAAAACCCAAAATATCTATAGTCAAGGACAGATTACAAAACCATTTTACACCAGCAAATCATCAAACACAGCGCTGCAACACAACACCCAGAAATATAAACCACAATTTCTAAAGAAAACTTGCCATAATTTTATAATCATATATTTCAAATCAAACAAACCCACAAAACCCAGAAATCTAAAGGACTATTTCTGATTGCAATCTGTTAAAGTTCACATAATCGCACTCTTTTTTTTTTTTTTTTTTTCTTTAATTTTCTGGTAGGTTCGAGAACTATAGCTCAGGAATCACAATGAAAAGAGGAACACCTAGCATTTGATTTGACAGTTATGGAAATTTTTAGTGAGAAATGAAACCCTAGATCAATCGCATTACAAGTAAAACGAAATGTGAAACGAAATCATGGGGAAATTGATGAAAAAGTGTGGGTAAACCAAAAAAACAAAAAAATCAAAGACGAAATTAGGGTTTGTGTTCGTACCTAATCGGAGCTGAGAAACGGTGATCGTCGAGCTCTGCGATTACGTACAAAATCGATGATCGTTGAGATGAAATCGTACCTAATCGGAGCTATGCGATTACGTACAAAATCGGTGATCGTCGAGCTCTATGAGATCTCCATGATCGATGAGCTATGAGATCTCCTCTCCCTTCATGATCGCCGAGCTCTGCGATTTCTATGCTCTGAGAGTGATAAGAGCTGTGTGTTTTGTTAGATAATTTGTTTTAAATCTATATAATACGGCTATAGTTTTAAATTTAGTTGTGGGCTTTTTGCAAGGGATGAAAATTTTGTTGTGGGCTTTTTTCAAGGGCTGAAAAATTTGTAATATTTTACCAAGGGTTGTTGGCTGAAAAAACTGGTGAGTTTTTTTTTTTCCACTTATTTCATGGGTGCTTTAACTTATTTTGAGGGACCAAATAACATTTGAAATAAAGTTTAGTAATAAAGCCCTCTGCATTTTTATTTATAGATTGTATCGACAGATTTTAGTAAACCCTCGATAAAAAATGGTTGAAATAACTACACTTTGTTGTAGTGCGACTAATTGATTAACTTGAATTTATGGTACCGGTGGTATATTTTTCAATATTCATATGTATCAAGTGTCACCATATATAAACCAATCAAGCTTATTGACATTGACAGCATGCCAAGATTCAACAAGAAAACTAAAAGCAAATAACCCAAAACTTAAATTTTAATGATTGAGGAACTAACCCGTAAAAAACTGGTGAAACTTCATAGGCAGTATTACAGTCTCTTGCAATGCCTGTTTGGCACTCTCAAGTCAGGCCACGTCACTCCACGTTTGGTTTCTCCCTGATTATCACAGAATCAAGGCCAGCCCTAAGCTTTGCTAGCAATTGTTGCATCACCACTGGGGACAGGCCCACTTCCCCCATTATCGAGAATGGTGCTTATATCCTCTGCCTCTTCAGAACTTCCATGCATTTCTGAGTAATCGCTTCCTAAACCTACGGATTGTTCTCATACTTCAAATGGGTCCTAAAGTACTCTAGTGCATTCATATAGAGCGGAAATGCTTCGCTAAAGTTTCCAGCATCATCCTCCCGAACTGCCCGCTTCACATACTCTATCGGATGCTCCTTAAAATTGCTATGCATCTCTTACTTACGACAAATTCATAGAAATCAAGCCACAAAAAAGAATACACAAACTAGTTTCAAACCACCACTCCTTCCTCTAGAACCTGAAATCGAATACTGAGTTTCACTCCTATGATTTCTTTTTGGTAATGATATTATACACAATCAAACTACTCTATCAAAATTCTTAAACTTGAACTCTCAGATAAGCAAAGAATCCACACCATTAGAACTTGCAAACAAAAACCCCATACTCAGTAACACCTCAGATTTTCTATTAATATTTCTGATGCTTCAAAATATAACCAAACCTAAAAGTAAAATAAAATAAACCATTCAACTTGAAATCAATGAAAAATAAATAAAAATTAAATAGCTCAGTACTTAAATTTCATTGATTCATATATTTTTTTTATAAGCAATTTACGTACAATTCCAGAATTAAAAAAAAAAAAAAAAAAACAAACAAACAAACAAATTTGCCATGAAACCTTGAAATCTGGTTCAATAAGTAAAAAAATGGAAAACCCAATTCTCATAATTTTTCTATGATGATTGTGATGTTGTTCAAGAAGCCATTGTTGGAGTAAATCCTTGTCTATGTGTGAATTAAATTAAATATAACCCAAGCAATAGAGAAAATAGAAATCTACGGAAACCATAAAAAAAATCAACCAACAAGAACATCAAGAAATTACGTAGAAAACCCTCCAGTATAAAGGAAAAAACTACGGGGCAAATCCGATCAATCCGCTATAATAAAATAGAAATTACAACACTCAAGTCATACGCAAAACCTTAGTTCACAATAAATTGGGAAAATACAATAATATCTCTAGAAACAAATACAACATCATCACAAAATCCAATAGCAAGATCTTCTACTGTCAATACTTCAACTCTCTCTGGTTGTAGCACCCAAATAATCGTCCTAGAGAAAACCCCCAATTTATCTTCCTTGTATATCTTGAGCAAAAGAAAAATTACATTTTTTTCCCTCACTATCGTACAAAACACTATTCTTTTTCCTTCAATCAGTTTCAAACCTGTGTTTCACTCTTCAGTCTCTCTATCATGAAACCACACGGACACGATATATTGCTTTATATATAAAGCACATGCCGCCTACACTCCTAGTATAATTAGGAATAGGAGTTTTATTCATGCAAGCTAACTATTCCTAAATCATTAGAATTAGGAGTCTTCAATGCTTGCATTCCCAATTGGGCTAGACTCTTGGTGCAACCGTGCCTTCCAACAATCTCCCCCTTCAGCCCATTGAGGAAAGAGATCTTCATCCCAACTCTTCAGTTAGAAATAATGCCGGTTGTTCTGGCACAAAGCTCAAGCTTCTCTTTGGTCACAACTTTAGTTAACATATCAGTTGGATTCTTCTCAGTATGAATATTTCTTAGTTGCATCAATCAATTTTCAACAACTAGTCTTATCCAATGGTATCTCACTTCAATGTGCTTCGAGCGAGAATGGAACGTAGCATTCTTGCTCAAGTCTATTGCATTTTGACTATCACAATGAACTACATACTTGTCTTTCATTAAACCCAATTCTTGGAGAAATCATTTCATCCAAAGCATTTATTTACTTGCTTCATTCGCTGCAATATACTTAGCCTTAGTTGTAGATAAGACAACACACTTTTGCAATTTTGACTGCCATGAAACAGCTTCTCCTACAAAAGTAAACAAATATCCAGAAGTAGATTTTATACTGTCAATGTCACCCGCCATATCTGCATCTGTATAACCTCCAAAACTGGTTTAGAGCTACCAAAACTCAAGCAAGAGTTAGAGCTACCTATCAAATATCTAAAGATCCACTTCACTACTTCCCAGTGATCTTTACCAGGATTAACCATAAACCTATTGACAACACCAATTGCATGAGCAATATCTGGTCGTGTACAAACCATAGCATACATTAAACTCTTGATTGTAGAGGAATAAGGAATCGATGCCATGTCTTTGTGTACTTGTGACCCACCATGAATGAGTCTAACTTCTTGTACCACTGTCTTGGAACTTCAATCGAGTTTTGTACTTCACTTAACTTTTCACTATCTTTCTTTAGCTTGAACACCCATTTGTTTCTCAATGCCTTCTTACCTTTAAAAGGTTCAACCAACTCATAAGTCTTATTCTTGTGCAAAGAATTCATCTCTTCTTGGATAGCCTTCATCCAACTCTGCTTGTCCTTATGAGACTCTACTTCCTAAAAACTTTCTGGCTCCCCCTCATCAGTAAGCATAATATACTCAAAAGCAGGATATTTAGCTGATGGATGACACTCCCTAGTAGACCTCCTCACTTGAGGTTTATCCATCTCTGGTGGAATAAGTTGCTCCCCCTACTCAACATCTTCAATATCTTTAGCATCATCACCATTAATTCCTATTGGCTCATTACCATCAACTGCTATTGGATCATCACCAAGATTCTCATCTTGCACCTCTTCCCTATTTGTGGTGTGATTGGAGGAAGAAGAGGTAGGTGTAAGGTCGGGAACACCTACAACAACATCCTTTGTCTTTTCAATTTTCTCAAGATTTGCCAAATTTTTATTCTCATGAAAAACCACATCTCAACTTCTTATTGTCTTTTTTTTCTCAGGATCCCATAACTTGTAGCCAAATTCTACATCTCCATATCCAACAAATATACAAGGAGTGACTTTGCTATCAAGCTTCAATCTTTGTTCCTTAGGCACATGTGCAAATGTCTTGCACTCAAATACCTTCAAGTGAGAGTAAGAAACATATTTTCTAGTCCAAACTCTCTCTGGAATATCAAACTCCTATGAAATTGATGGAGATTGATTAACTAGGTAGCATGCAGTTTGAACAGTCTTACACCAGAATGACTTAGGCAGATTAGCCATTCTTAATATACATCTGACTTTCTCAACAATAGTGCAGTTCATCCTCTCTGCCGCATCATTTTGTTGTGGGGTACCAGGAACTACCTTTTGATGTCTAATACCTTTCTCGGAGCAGTAACTCTTGAACTCATTAGACGCATATTCACCTTCGTTGTTAGTACGGAGACAATTCAAAGGCTTCCCTTTCTCTCTTTTCGCAATGGTATGAAATTTCTTGAAGTGTTCAAATACCTGGTCTTTAGTTTTCAAAAAATACACCCACACCTTTCGTGAAGAATCATTAATAAAAGTAACAAAGTACTTATTACCTCCAAAGGACTCCACATCAATGGAACCACATACATTAGAATAAATGAGATCTAACACACTGGGCTTTCTAGTAGAGGGAATGCAAAAAGACACTATATTTTTTTCCAAATAAACAATAATTACAAGGTTTAAGTGACATACCTTTAACAAAAGGAATGAGAGACTTTTTTGCCAAAATCTGCAACCCCTTTTCACTCATGTGAGCTAGCCACCTATGCCACAAGTTAGGCGAAGAATCTTCCTGATTTGCACTAACATCTTTGCACACCTTTACTTGTGTCTTGTAAAGTGTACAACAAATCTTCCCTTTAGCAAGCACCTATGATCATCTAAAAAGTCTCCATTTACCATCTCCAAAATAGTTGCCATAGCCTTCTCTATCCAAAATATGAGTAAAAATCATATTCAAGCACATTTTAGGTAGATGTCGCACATTCTTAAATGCCAAGGTGTATTCAATGTTAGGCTCAACACAAACATTTCCAATTTCCACAATGTCAGCATAAATGTTATTGCTCATCTTCACTTTTCCAAAGTCTCCTGCTTTGTATGAAGTAAAAAGCTCATTTCTTAGAGTGACATGACAAGAAGATGCTGAGTCAATCACCAATTCAACATAAGGATGTGAAATATTGCAGCATTCATTATCTCCTATAGAGAGCAACACATCTTCAATTGTTGAGACAGCAGTGGTATTATGTTCTTCTGCCTTATTCTAAGTTTGCTCATCTTTCTGTTTATTTCTCCATGCTTGGCAGTTTCTTCTTATGTGACCTTCTTTGTCACAGTAGAAACACTTGAATTTTCCTTTCGATTCTGATTGACTTCTTGATTTACCACGCCCCTTTAGAATTTCTAGTCTTACTCCTCCCCCTATTCTCTGTGACAAGAGCCTATGCATTATCCTTGCCCATGTCTTTTATTCTTATTTCTTCATTGAACAAGCTATCCTTGACCATTGAAAGTTGTAGCACACAATTTGGAGCAGAGTTGCTAAGTGACACCACCAAAGTCTCCCAACTGTCAGGTAAGGAACTCAGACGCAATAAAGTTTGAAGCTTATCATCAATTATTAGCTTCATTGTAACCATCTGATTTACCAAGTCTTGGACCTCACTCAAATGCTCGACAACTGATCTCCCTTCCTTAAGCTTCAAATTCACAAGCTTTCTAGCCACAAAAGCTTTATTTTGAGCCGTCTTTCTTTCATAGAGACTCTTCAATTTCTCCCAAAGAGTTTCTACATTAGTGTCTTGAGATACAAGATAAAACACACTCACATCGATGCATTGTCTAATACATCCAATGATTTTTCTATTTAACTTCTCCTAGTCTTTATCAGACATCTTGCTTGGCTTAACACTATCACCCTCAATAGGGTCATGCAAATCCTTATAGTAAGGACATCCTCCATCATCATTTTCCAAATCAAATAATTTGATGCCGAGAGTTTAATCATAATGCTCATATCATATTCATATTTTCCATCTAAATCAACACAAGAAAATCATGCTCAACATCCAAAGCTCTGATACCACTTGTTGGGATAAATCTCTGTCAATATGTAAATTAAATTAGATATAACCCAAGCAATAGAAAAAATAGAAATCTACAGAGTTGATAAAAAAAAAATCAACTAACAAGGACACCAAGAAATTACGTGAAAAACCCTCAGTTGTAGAGGAAAAAACCATGGAGCAAATCCGATTAATCCACTATAATAAAATAGAGATTACAACACTCAAATTATACCTAAAACTTGAGTTTACAATAAATTGAGAAAATATAATAATATCTTTAGGAACAAATACAACCTTTCCACAAAAACCAATAGCAAGATCTTCCACTCTCAATACTTCAACCCTATCTAGCTGTAGCACTTAAATAATCGTCCTACAGAAAATCTCCAATTTATATTCCTTGTGTAACTTGAGCAAAAGAAAAATCACTTTTATTTTTTTCCTCACTGCAGCACAAAACACTATTCTTTTTCCTTCAATCGGCTTCAAATCTGTGTCTCACTCTTCAATCTCTCTATCATGAAACCACACACACACAATATATTGCTTTATATATAATGCACCTGCCGCCTACACTCTTAGTATAATTAGGAACAGGTGTTTTATTCATGCTAGCCAACTATTCCTATTTCATTAGAATTAGGAGTCTTCAATGCTTGCATTCCCAATTGGGATAGACTCTTGGTGCAGCCGTGCACCCCAACAGCCATAACAGGTAAGCTTCACCGGTTGGAGTAGAAGAATCTAATAAATAGAAAATTTCGGTTACAGACTTGAAATTCAAGCTTTACTTTCTCACAGGTGCTTTGGGTTTTGATAATAAAAATGAAATTTCTGAAACAGAGAGAGAACCAATCAGTAGGTGCAATGCAAGTTCGGACTTCTTTCACGTTGAGACAGAGCGTTTAATCGTAGAAATTACACAACTTAGATCATAGTTACGCTGTAGAAATAGAATATAGCCGGCTCGGCTCAGTCTTTTCACTTTTAAATTACAAATGATTGGAAAAGTTTTAAGTATTTAAGTTTTTTTAAACTAATTTTAGTTACTAGATTCCAAAAAAAAAAAAAAAAAAACCATTTTAGTTACTTAGCCAAAAAGAAAAAACCAATTTTAATTAGAGTAGTATTTTAATTTTTTTTTAAAGCATTATTTTTTTTAGAGTAGTATTTTAAATATATAAACTACCTCTGTATCATAAAGTAAATTATGTTAATCATTTTAATATTTACTAAAAAAAATTGTAATATTTATTATAAATATTTCATTTAGAATAAATAAATTACTGATTATTCTATAATTTCACAATTCTCATATAGTGTACTATAGGTCTTATAATTGCACCTCATATATGTGTGTGTGTGTGATTTTAAGGCTTTTTAATTGCACCTCATATGGATTTTTATTACTTTTATTTTATAATTAATTGTGGCTCTTAATTAATTAAAACTTAAAAAATTTAAACTTACAATTGGAAGGAGGAAAGATGGAATCTCCTCAAGCCAAACTATGAATTCATTAAGCTACTTTATAACAATTTATAAAATTGTAGAATAAAAATGCATTTGTTTGGAGGATTAATGTTCCGAATAAAAAAAATTATATATTTTATTAAATTCTTTAAAAGAGGGTAGCTAATTGAAATTAGAAGAAGGTAGCCACTTGACACTCTCATGGCTTATTTCAAATTTTATTTTGCTTCCTAATCACCTCCAATCATATTTCATTACATAATAACATATATTACCACCAAACATTCTTATAAGTTTAAAATTAAACGATGTTAGTTAACATATTTTAATTTTAAACTTATAAATATGTTTAGCAGTAATATATGTTACAATATAAATTATTTTGCTTGTCGATTATCTAAAAAATCTTGTCCTGAACTCTTCATCTTTTCCAATGATATTGACTCAATTGACACATCCAAAACAATGAATCCTCTCAAAATCCTTACCTGGTATATTTCTCTTCAACAAGAATATCTTCATCTCTTCTTACTCACATGACTAAGCTTCTAAACCAATTTTTGTCAAAAAAATCTCCACATATTGAGAGTAGGGACTAGAAATGGCAATTTATATTCACGTGTTGAGTTCGTGTCATGTCGATTTAGGAGTACTTGACTATATATATCGCTAGATCACTTCAACAGCTAATTGTGAACTCTGCAAGTGTTTTCCTGAAGATCCGTTGCATGCTTTCTGGCTTTGCAAAGAGGTTGAATGCGTGTGGCAATCTTGCAGCTGGGCTAACCAATCGGTCCCCTCTCCACCATATCAAATTTCTGTGATTTACTTAATTGTTTCTTGCAGTTTCCCGACAATTTGCATAAAGAAATCTTTGTCTTCTCAGCTTGGTTTTTGTGGAATAGGAGGAACGCTATGCACTTTGGCAGACCTGTTCAACCTCTGTTCAACATCTACCCGTTGGCTGGAAGTTTATTGCAATAGTTCCTTGAAGCCCAGAATTCGGTCCCAACTGTGATTCGGCCACCTATCCAGCAACTATGGCGTCCTCCAGATCAAGCTAGGTACAAAGTAAACTTCGACGCTGCTGTCTTCAAGCCATCCAACTCAGCTGGCATCGGTGTTATAGCTCGTAATTGGAGAGGTGAAGCAATTGGTGTTCTCTCCCTGCCCATTCCTTGGTCTCAGTCAGTTGCAGATATGGAGGCCAGGCTTTAGCTTGTTGAAGGGCAGTGCATTTTGCTAGGGAAATTGGTCTTCATAGAGTTATTTTTGAAGGTGACTCCGCTTTGGTAATCAACGCCATTTCTCAAGGGAATGAAGTGTTGTCCGCGTATGGTAATATCATTGATGATATTTGCTGTAGTGTCGCAGCTTTTGAGTCTTTTTGAGTTTTGTCAAGTTCATCGTAATTGTAACATCGTTGCTGATGCTTTAGCTAAAAAAGCAAAAAAACCTTTTGGGCCTTCAGGTTTGGCTAGAAGATTTGCCTGAGGATATTGCCCCTTAGTTTTATTTGATGTCCCTTAGTTTTCTTGGTTCAATAAATTCCCAGGCCTTTGGTCTGGTTTCTCAAAAAAAGAAGAAAAATAAGAAGATTAAACTTCTTCCAATCCCCAAACAACCCAATTCTCTTCAACCACACTATTCCGCCGACCTCCAAATACCATATTGCCGCAAATAATATTGTAAAATCCAAATCTTTCTGAACCGTTCAACTCAGAATTAGAGACCATGATGGGCCGATCGTTCTCGCAAACGGGATTGCTTTCATGAGAAATGTGAGGGTCGGGTCTAACTAGGAAGACTCTAGTGTCTTTGGGACTCTGGGACTTTGATCTTAGTATGGAAAAAGGAAATTGCCCAGGATTGTTTAGCTGGACTTTGGCTGGGATTTTAGTGTTCTTGGTGGCTATCTAAGGCCACCAGCCAAATGAATAAAGATGCTAATTTTTTGTGGATTTTTATTTTTAAAAAAATTAAATAAAATTTCTTCAGTGTTGGCAATTAATTTGTCATGGTCCAAGAAGATTTAGACTTTCTCAAATTGGTTTTTGATTTTCCTATGGAGGCCGGTAGCTGTTAAAGGGATTTGGGTTGTTTGAATTAGGATGTTTAATTTGACAAAGTGTTTGACAACTTAGATTGTGAGGAGACACTGAGATCTAATTTTTTTAATAATAGAAAGGTCGTCACATCACTTAAAAAATTGACACACTCTTTTTCTATTAGGAATATAGGTAAGAAAATTAATGGATGGATCAATAAAACTTATTTTTTTTAACTTTGATATCAAAAGTATTCATTTGAAACTTTGGAAGTTAAAAATGTTCAATTGGTAAATTTTAGGGACCAACAATGTAATTTAACCTTAATTTTATTAAAGTTTTCTAAAAAAAAAAAAAAAAAAGTCTAAAATAAAACCTATACTAAAATTTAGGGAATAAACATATATTTTTACCTTTTAAATTCAACTTTTATATATATATATATATATATATATATATATATATATATGTATATACACACACTCAAGTGCACAAGGATTGGACGATATATCACTACAACAATCTTGAGTTTTTTCAACATATTTTTATTTACTATTACTAAAATATGTTAATAAAAACCTTAAACTTTTATAGTTATAAATAACTGTTGAGTAAAGTAAAAAAATTCGCATATTTATTTTCACAGTTGGCATAACGGTTGAAACATGTGTTAAAAACAATCTACAGCTAGGATAACTGTGGAAATAGGTGTTAAAAAGGAAAAAGTTATTTCAACAGTCGGATAAATGTAGAAAAAAATAAATTAAATATTTTATAAAAACACGGAATTTATATTGATATTATAGTGTTTTGTATAATTAATTTTTTTTTTTTTTTTATCCTTCTCGCTCTCTCTCTCTCTCTCTCTCTCTCTCACTCTCTCTATCGCTCCATCTCATAGCTCTTTGCGGTCATGGCTATTAATCAAAACCTTTCTATTTTTCTATTATTTTCTAGGCAACCAAACAGAGTTCTTGACTAGGTTTTTTTTTTCCTTGTTTTTTATGATTTTCGTTTTGATTTCCTCATCAAGATGATCGCCATCGAATTAATTTCACTAAGCCAGTACTATTACATTCAGATATTCACACTTTTCCCTATCCAAACCCTTCGATTAGGTATTTTTTCTATTTCTCCCGATTTCGTAGTTTTAAAAACTTATTTCTGATCAGTTTGTTTTTGCTTGGACTCGAATTTGGTCCATACTCTGTTATTCGCTATGAGTATTTTGAACTTCTGTGGTTTTTGTTCTTGAATTTGAAATGCTATTTCAAAATTGAATTTGTGGTCTTGTGTATTGCGTGCTTTCAATGTGATTGCAGGTGCATTGGTATTTCATCTCAATGAATGGTCAAGGAGAGTTCAAATTTCACTATCTGTGGGATTGAAAGCTAGAACGTCAGTTGATAAGTAAGTGAGTGAGTTACAGGTTCTTGATAAATTTCATTGCTATTGTTTACATTTGTTGGCTGTTCTACCAGGAGGGTTTCTGAGAATTATGTGATTATGTGTAGTTGTAATTGATTAGATGTGCTCAATTGTAACTTTTAGTATGCACATTGTGATATAGATGGTTGCTAATTTCCAATTTTTTGGTTCTGTTTTGGTTAAGGACTAAGGATGTTATGCTTTTTCTAGTGAAACACTTATTAAAAAAAATTTACTTGTATGAGTTGTATCTCGTGGTGCAAGCCACAAGAATTAATCGAATCACAGGTTTACAACCTCAGTACTCACTTTGAAGTTTGAACTGATCTTCCTTACCTTTTGGTCATCCCATCAGGTACAAAAACTCTTCAAAGTTTTTTCCTATTCTATATGAAAACAACAAAGTGTTTTTCATTATACGCTCTTGATTTCTGATGAATATATTTATGCTATAAGAAAATATTAGTTGGTGGAAGTTTTTAGTTTAGAAAACATTTTTGAGGAAGCTTAAGTTTTTGGTACTGGTTGAATTATTTGGGGGCTTGTTCTTTGTGGCATGGCCTTCCATGGACTACTTGCCCCCACCCTCTTGAATTAGCTTTAAAAATAAACTCCTATCCATTGTACGAAGCATAGCAACCTCTACACCTAAATATCACATACCAATACTTTCATCAACCCCTTCTCTGGTGTAGGACTCATACTGTGAAAGCAATGCTCATGAGGGTGTTTACTCCAAAAACCTTATAATTGATAGCCTAACCAAGTCTGGGCAGTTAAACTCTGCCCTCAAGGTGTTTGATGAAATGCCACTTTGTGATGTTGTTACCTATAATTTGCTGATTTCTGGTCATGCCAGATGTGGGTTTCCAAAGCAGGCTCTTTACCTCTATGCTGAAATGGGTCAAGAAGGAATAAGAGAAAGCCCATCCACATTTTCCTCTGTTTTGGGTTTTTGTAGTGATGCAGGGTTTTATGTTTTTTTTTATTTATAAATACAATCTAATTTTAATCTATGATGTCCCTATATTATGATTTTTTTTATTATTTAGTTTTTAGTGTATTCGAATCTCAAATCTCTTATTCGATAATAAATAATAAAAAAATACTAGTTTGTTTAATTGAAAGCTATCGATCAAATTTCTATTTTGTTTAGTGGAGATGATGACTACGGATGTTGATTACATATAATGAAGCTGTGTAGCATTTAAAATATGGCACACCTCCAACACACCTGGACATATGTGCTAAATCATCTGTGGTTCTAGAATTCTAAAGTAAATTTCATCACAATGTGTGTACCTGAGGTACTTCCTACTTGATGGGCTTAGTCAGAACCTCTGAATATGTTGTTTAATGTATTGACGAGGCTTTTTATCAGTGGGAAACTTTTAGTTACAAGAAGAATTGATGCAAAACATTTGTCTTCAACTTTATTGATTGTGTGTTGTTGTGTGTGTGAATACTTTTTAGTTTTTATTATCATTATTTGTTTAAAACTTTTACTGCTCCAGGGAATTTCCAGTTCGAGGAAGTTACTAGCAGAATCATCTGAGGAAGCATCCATTCCATCTCCATAGACTCCTGTATTAGCAATAAGTAGTGGAAAAGGTGAAGACCAGAACCAGAAAGCAGTCTCTAAGCCTTCAACAGTTCAAGCTGTATTGAAGGGCATTAAACAGGTATGAGATGCCACATTTTTTTTTCCATTGGTCAGTCTCTTCTTGGAATATTTATGAGACATTCGTATATCTTATTCATTCTGTTTCAGTCTTGTGTGATTATTAGAGCTGTTGAAATGATTATGTTGCTTTTGAGATAGCTCTTGATGGGTGTATATTCACCTTTTCTTATTAAGCTTTCCAATAAATACTTATGAGGATCGAAACAAATGACTATGGTTCTACTTTGTATTGGTGGACACAGTAATCTGAATGTAACACTATGGCTTTGAGTATTCAAATGCTATGTAAAGCACAATTTTATGATTCAGTGACCATGAATGCCTAAACATCTCCCATTATAATGAGAGGGGGTTTAAAACAAATTGCTAAGATTTTTTAATTGAAAAACAACTTGCTAAGATTTTTTAATCAAAAAACAACTTAGTAAGATTTCATCTTAAGATCTAGCCCAACTCCACTCCACACTGTTGTCACCAGGCCAATGCCCTGGGACAACTTTCAAGATATGTTATTCTCACAGTGAGACTATGGTATGTTATGAACGGACTTCTAGGAATTTGGTTTAATAGAATTTTAGTCAAATTAGAGGTGACCAACCTCCTGATTATATATATATATAGAATTGAGGGTTGTAATTCTGCTTTTTTATCACTCATGTTTTATGTACATAAATAGCCAATACTCCAAAGATGAGATAACCTCACCACAGCTAAATCTAAATAATAGGAACTGACTCCTATCTGAATAAAACTGGAAAAGAATGCAAATATCATCTAAGCTTTTATGTATCCTTCCTATTCCTACTGCATAATTATTTAAATGTCTGATTAACCATTTGGTCAATACTAAAGCCCTGGTTTAGTAGATGAAGTAACAGACGCATGACTGTGAACATTCTTATATGTAATATCTGTGTCTTTTGCATTTCTTTTTACTGATGCTGTTCTAAGAATTCAGAAAAAGAAAGGCAGATGCATTTAAACAAGGGGAACAAATATTCCAAGGAAGAATTGGGATAAAACCTATGAAAGTGAAACCCAAGGGGTAGTACAATCAATATATAATTATATGTAATCATTTGCTAAAGCACGGTATCCAACTTCAGCTTCAAGATCTCGGTAGGTTTGAAAAATATAAGAGGGGACTATGTAGGGAAGAGAAGTGTAGGATATATAGTGCAATAAAATTATTAATTAACTCTTAATGCCTTTAGATATGCCTACTATTAAGAATGGAATTGTTAATGTCTCTGCTCTTTCTGGGAATAGTGACCTACAGGTCTTCATTATTCCTTCCCAAGTAATTCTTAAGTTGAATAGAACTGTCATTCTTGCTTGCTTTTAATAATTTAATTAAGAATTCTTGTTTTTCATGTATTGCAGGCCACATATTATGAGAAAGAGTTTTTTTTTTTTTCCTACTCTTTATAACCTTGTTTAAGACAATTTGAAGGAATTCTACCTATGGCTAGAAGTGTTGGAAACAATGATGCTTTTGCAAGAGAAGAATCAGCTAGAAGTGCTAGAAACTACGGAGCTATTGCAAGAAAAGAGTCAGTTGGAAGTGCTAGAAACAATGGAGCTATTGCAAGAAAAGAGTTGGCTAGAAGTGCTAGAAACTATGGAGCTATGGCAAGAGAAGAGTCTACTAGAAGTGCTAGAAAAAATAGAGCTATTGCAAAAGAAGAGTCGACTAGAAGTGCTAGAGACTATGGAGCTATTGCAAGATAAGAGTCAACTGGAAGTGCTAGAAACTATGGAGCTATGGCAAGAGAAGAGTCAGCTGGAAATGCTAGAAATAATGGAGCTATTGCAAGAGAAGAGTCTGGAACAAGTGAAAGTGGTGGCTCACGAGTTGGTAACTAAAACACTACATTTTTTGACATGTCTATCAAATCACCATTCTAATATTTGCAACCATCTATAATTGACATGTGTCTATCAATTTTTTTGGCTACACAGAAAATAAGAAAGGGGAGGGGCTACACGGAATCTAAAACTTGCAAAACTTTTTACAAAGGAAAGGTTCCCAATCATATGGAAAAAGGGAAGACCAGTAGGGAAATACTCTACATTATTCAAATCGGAGTGTACCGCCCTTGTTAGACGGATTAGTATAGTATCTTTACAAGTCAAAGATTGGAGAGAGGTGCCTTATCAAAACAAAAGAAAGCTATTTGATTATATATTGGTGCGTTATATAAAAGTGTTTTGAAATAAAAGTTTTCTTTATAATGCACAAATGTAATCCTTACTAGTTTTCATTTTTTAGGAAAGCTTCATTGTTGAGGGTCAAGAGACTCTTGTTTGGCGGCAAATGAATAGGTCATACAAAAATTACCAAAGCTCCTTGAAGAAAAAAATGGTTTAAGCCATATGAAGAGAATCCTGAGGAAGCACTAGAAATTTTGCCACGTAACATGGGGGATGATGATTGAAACTCTCTTGTGAATTTATGGAGCAATAAGGACTGGAAGGTACTACTACATTTGGAAATTATTATTTTGTGAAATTTTATTGAGAATTAAAAATATTTTTTAATCCAATGTATGTTTTTGAATGTAGACAACATGTGATAAAAACCGTCGAAAATACTTTTTTCGACGGTTACTAATACTTTTTTCGACGTTTTCAATTGTTGAAAATAGCAAACTTTTTTATAGTGTATATATACTGTTTAAGGTCACTAAAACTTGGAATTCAAACACGAATTATATAATATTGCGCGAATAATTTGTCCTCAAATAGACCTTCTTATTATCCATGGATAGAAAAGTATCTTAACTAGACCTATATATATATATATATATATATATATATATATATATATATATATATATGAGTTGGGTTTAAGTTACACCTAGTGTAACTCTAAATAATGTTACACTACTCAATCTTTTTTAATTTGATGCAAATTTTGATAAATCTACCGTTAGATTACATTATTTTCGTATATTCTCCATGCTTGTAAAATTTCAAGATAATCAAAGATTAATAGTTATGTCATCAATAAATTTTTTAAATTCAAGTTTTCGTAGTTTAAAATAATGCATAAAAGATGAGTTTATGAATCAAATAGTAAATAACATTCAATTGAAATGAAAATTGGCATGATTGTTAAGAACATATTAAACATGTAATTCAATGGTGAGATTTTCAAAATATGAACTTTATAACAAGTTATTAAGTGGTGTAACATTTCTTAGAGTTACACCAAATGTAACTTGAAGCTAACCTTATATGTATGTGTGTGTGTGTGTGTGTGTGTATAATACAGACTTAACTAGACTTTTTTTTTTGTTCAAAAGGTGAAGATCTAAATTCGACATATACATTGCAGATTTTTCTCATAAAAGATATATACATTACAAATGAGATTTTATGGATTAGGCATTATACTATCCTGGCAGTCAAAATAAATAACGAAATTAGAAAATGAATTAAGATAGTAGAAAGATTGAAAATATATAATGGAATTATTTCATTTGATTTAAGCACAAAAAGTTTGAAGTAGGAGAAAAAAACAAACACATAGGGTCCGTTTGGATAGAACTTATTTTGCTGAAACTGAAAACTGAAAACACTGTAGCAAAATAATTTTTAAGTGTGTGAATAGTTCTGTGGGACCCATTTTTAATGAAAAAGTTGTTGAAAAGTGAAATTTGTGGGATCCGTAAACAGTGCATTTGTGCACTGTTCATGGCTGAAAAGTCAATATATGCTGCTGGGTAAAAAAAAAAAAAAAAAAAAAAAAACGGGACGTGGACACACAAACGCGGATCCAAACGTCCTCATGATCTATATCACAAAAGTACATCAGTTATCTTTCTAAATAAAGATAGTAATTTTTGGCCCTAAGCCAATTATAAATGGATCATTCATACATAGTATGCACAATGAAATAGATTAAATCCAAGGCTTCACATTCCTCTCAAAGATTCTTGGTCTATAAGTTGAAGTGAACATGTCGAGAAGAAGGCGAAATTGTTTCCATGCGAATAGGAAGACGGGAACAGTAGCAAGACAAATGATAGGAATGACCACCCATAAATTTCCGTCTAGAATAATGAAAAGAGAGGTACAGAAGTTTATCATCATGGTTGCTATGGAAAAGATAAGGGACGAAAGGCCTAATATCATTTTTTGGGGTAAGGATATAAGGAAATCTTCCTCTGTATAACATGATGTGATGACAAGAAACACCAACAATGAAGTCGTGGCAGAAATTAGAGACAGCGCATCGGATAGTATAAAGACCATAAACACCGTATCCCTTGAGAACATTGGTAAGCCTGTATTTTGATTGTTACCACCTGGAACGGTAATTGCTGCTGCAAACATAATAGTAACAATCAATGCAGCTGGCACTGTACAAGAAGAGGCTGTCTCCTTGACCCAATTTTTTGCCTCATCAATCAAGTCTTTATGTGTCTCTGTAAACAAATTATCAGGTGTCTCAGCCGAATAGTTTTTGGCTTCTATCAAGGAGGGATGGACAATGCTCTTTACTTCCTGTGTTTATTCAAAAAAACCTCATCACAAAATAATTTAATATATAAATAAAATATATTATACAGCTTGTAACTTTGCGTATTTTTTTCATCCTTAGCTAATCTAAAGAACCGAGATCTATGGTTCAATATAATTTGAATGAAAGATTTATAGGAGTAAAAATTAAAAATGTTTTTTTTTTTTTTTTATGAACAATTAAAAATGTTATTATTGCCTGATGGTCATAATTGATGCGGGTAAAAGATGGAGGAAGGGATAATTAGGAAATCTAGAGCCACCTAAAGAAATGGAGATTAGATAAAATGGGAGCTAAGCTCTATTAAAATGGGAGACAGACAAAAGACTTGATACTAGACTCCCACATCTTCACCATATATATAGCTTAAAGACACCACCACCCCCACACAGTTACTACTACTTTCAGTGGTCGATTACGACGCACACTTAACAATGCAACGCTAACTTTTACAAACAATAATTGACTAAGACCACTTTTTCTAATGACTTTCAATCATTCTATGGATGCTACTTGAATGCTCGGAAATTGTATATCCATTATGGAACTACATCAACCCCCTGATTGGAAAACTCGTCATCATGTTTAAATCAAATTGGAAACCCAATCAATAATTTCCATGTAGTTATTTTTAAAAACACAGGTATAAGTGCCCGTGGGGTCTGAAGGACAAGAGTCAGAGTTCAAGTCTCTAAGAGGGAGTTATATATATATATATATATATATATATATATATATATATATATACACTTAGATTAAGTTAGAGTAGAAGTTCTATCTTATAGAGCGGAGGCATGGGTTGATAAGCCCAAGCTGGAGTGCTCATGCTTAGGGGAAATTTTTCGGCCTGTTTTTTAGCCCATTGTGAATCCATTGTGTGGGAAATAAATATTATTGCTTCATATTAAGGTTTGACATGTTGTTTAGAGAGAAAAACTATATTGTCACTTCTTGTATATTTTCCCTAAAAATAGTGAAATTACTGCAAATCTATGAATGTAGGCAAATTGACAATCCATGTAATTTTCTTGTGTCTTGTAATTCCTTTTATGTGTATGTTATTTATTTATTTATTTGTTTGTTTTTGTTTTTGTCTCTCATAAATCTAGGAATTCATAAATATTCCTAGCATCTACACCGTTATTACATTCAAAAGGAATGAACTCCATCAGTCGAGCAGAAGTAAAAGATTATATTAACCTCAAGTCAAAGTGTTGCTTATGGTTATGGATTCAACATTGTACAGAATCTTAGCAACACCAACACTATCAAATTCTTCACCACAGATATAGGAAGACCATTTGTTTGCATAACTATTATAGATTGGTGGAGATTCTACTCTAGTCTAATCTAAGTGTATATGTGTGTGAAGCTCTCTCTTGGAGACTTGAATCCCGTCTCTTACCTCCTACACCCCACAAGTATTTATACTTGTAAAGTGACTACCGCACCAAGATAGATTCTTTTATCTACAATGTTACATGGGTCTAATTAATGGGTACTTTAAGGGCTTTTTTTTTTTTTTTTTTGGACAACTACTTTAAGGGCATTTGTTAATGAGTCATTTTAAGAAAGTTTTGATACTATTTTTATGAGAAATATAAAAAGTTATCAAAAAATCAATTACTTTTTTTATTTTCTTATAAAAAGTTTCTAAAAAAATTTCTTAAACCAAATTCTTAAAGATTCTGTTAACTTTTATTCCATGTTATATTTATCACGATTCCCATCATGTATATGTTTCACATCCACTTGATTTTCTTCCATTTCATGAGAGACCTTCTCACAACTTTCATTATATCTCTGATATTGGATGAACACACCTTGCCATAGGACTTGCATATGGAGTTGAAAATGTTGTGGCAAAGCCAATCTTCACCAGAGTTTCTATAGGAATTGCAAGTGTTCTTTGGGTTGGGTTTAGAATTTTCACTAGAGGTGTGCATTAAACTCAATGCCGTTTTCTTGGGTTGATGGGTTGAGTTAGAATTTTATTTTGAGCCTTGTGTTGGGTTAGGTTGAGGTTGATGATTTTTTCAACCCATCTGACCCAACCTAACCCATTCGTGTATATAAGTTTATTTTATTACCATTATTTTATTTTATTTTAGTTGGATTGATTTTGGTATTTTGAGAATTAGTTTGATAAACTTAGAAATTTTGAATACAATTTAAGTATATTATATCAATTGTAATAATTGATTGAAAAATATTTAAATAATTAATAAAAGCCCAATTTTTTACCGGATCTAAAATATTTTCTAAGAGTTAAAAAAAACCTCACAAATCACATTCTGACTACTTCTTCGACTACAGAAACCTCTTTAATAAGATCATTTTTTCTTCTTCCACGTTTTAATACAGATAATTTGTATATTATGAAATTACTGTTTTGTCCTCTTGCTTAAAAAAAATAAAAATAAAATGGAGTTTTCAAACAGATAATTAATTATAACATCACAAGAGAACTGAGCAACTCTGCACTGAAAGTATATACCTAAATAATATAAAGCGAGAGATATTACCTGAAACCATTGTACTTCTCTTTGCATATGAAAAGCTGCCCCTGGAACGGTATTACGTCTGGCGGAAGGTTCTGTCATCGCTGCCATGTGTAATATGTTATTTCTGTTGATATCTGTTTTAGCTAATATTGAGTCCTTTAAACCATAACGATACAGAAGACGAAATATTTCATGTTGACGATGTAGAACGGCGCACATAAATGGGTTTCTCCCTGTTGAACGTTCCTCGGCCCACACAAGTTCAGGACATGCTTCCCAAATAGCAGTAACAAAGTCAACCATCCCGTTCTTGGCAGCTTTGATGATGGCCTCATCAACACGAATTTCTCTCAGTTGGTGACCACGTAAATGCTGTAACTCTTTGCACA
Source organism: Castanea crenata (assembly GCA_020976635.1). Taxonomy (NCBI): domain Eukaryota; kingdom Viridiplantae; phylum Streptophyta; class Magnoliopsida; order Fagales; family Fagaceae; genus Castanea; species Castanea crenata. Next base: position 80,948 of record JAGHPS010000503.1, read on the forward strand.
TGCGAATTAGAAGTTGGTGAAGCAACTTCAATTCGTATATTTGTCGGATTCCTGAGTCAATAATAAAAATAAAAATAAATGTTTAGTCAACTAAATGAGGAAAAATAAATATATTAAAAAATGAAGTAAGAAGAAAATTTTGAACACAATCAATCACTAATATACGGAATTAATTGATTAAATATATCGTAGCCAAGAGTTGAAGGAGATTCGAAACAAATCATAAGTTATGCAAAGTGAGAAAAAAAAAAAAAAAAAAAAAGCAAATAACAACAACAACAACAACAATAATAATAATAATAATATAATTAATAAAATCTGCTAACTTAAAAAATAAAACGAAGAGAAAGCTATTATATAATAGAGACAAAAAATAAAGTATTTGAGATCACCCGTCAACCATGAAGCTTTCGCACCATCTGATGATGGGTAGACCGATATTAATGAGACCTTTAATATATATGTTCGACACCATCTTTAACCTCAAAATTTGGTAAACCATCCATTGATATCAGACTTTCACATTGACTTGTGCGAAATTTATTTAGATGGACTAATTTGACCATAAAAATATTACTAAGCTTTCCTTTAGTGACATGATGAATAAATTCTCCCTTTCGTTACTTGTGTGGGTGCAATTATTTTCATTCACTCTAGCAACTCCTTCTCCTTCCCAAAGAAACCCTTTCGCCTTAGCGGAACCAGTTTGCACCAATGGACAGAAGTCTTCACGTGTGTGATACATTGAAGCAGAGAGGTAATTACCTTTAACAACTAAAGATAACTTAATGCAATTTTATATTATTCACGTATGTCAAATGCTTACACGAAGATATCATGGAAAGAGATTCTAAGTTCTAACATCTATAGTCTGTTATTCAGCACAAGGAAAAAAAAAAATCTATAGTCTGTCATCTTGTAGGGTGGTTAAGCTATCATCTTGGCGTTAGGTACAGGTTCTATGATGGGTTGAATTGAAACTTTTTTATAAAAAAAAAAAAAAGAGATAATAATAATACTAATAATAACAACAACAACAACAACGATGACAACAACAACAACAACGATGATGATGATGGAGGACAATTCACTTTTAAGAACTAGAATCACATAATGCTATTGATGATGCACAAAATCATCAGTAAGTTGACTGACCGTATGCGCGCTAATTAGAGTACCTGAAGAACAAGAGAACAAAGAACCTACAAAGAATACCGGTGGGGTGCCGGCCAAAGACCCTTCGAAGGTTGAGTCAGTGATAGAAGAATCTCTAAGAACTCAAAAGTGTTAAGAGTTAGGAAATTTCACGTACATTAAAGAAGAGGAGACTTGGTGCTTATATAGTGGTGTAAAGCTAACCAAGATCCTTTGAATGTAGGATCTTTCCTTGTAGAGAAGATTTGGAGTCAAGGCCCCCGAGATCTTAGGGCTTCACTTCCCATATTGTGAGGATACAATATGTAGCAGGGTTTTTGTACGTGTCGTTCAATTTCTTTCCATACAAGGTGACATGAGTGGAGAACATGTAAAATATTGTGGGACTAAGTGTATTCAATGATCGGTATGCAAATCAATCCATCAGGAGTTCTTAGGCTCGACAACAGAAGTACCGGTGATGTTCCATGGCCGTCATACCCAAAGGAGATGCTGCCCCGACGGGTCTCAGGGAGACTAATGGAGATAAAGTCCCGATAGGACTCTAGGGGATTGATGGAGATACTGCACCGACGGCTCCTAAGGAGAATAAGGTGTTTGTCCCAATAGGTCTCAAGGAGATTGAATGAGATGTTTGTCCCGACGGGTCCTAAGTGAGATGTTTATCCTGACAGGTCACAAAGAGTTAAGAAATTTCTTAGTCAAAAATATCCCTATCAGCTGCCCCCTACTCTGTGTTTATCGGGATAGCCGATGGATCACAAAGTACATTGAGATGTTTTTTGGTTACTGATTATTTTGTCTCGGGGTGTGCGCCATCTATAGGGGTAAAAGGATCTTCAAGGGATGCTAGGTGACATGTGGTGACCTCTGATTAGGCGAATTGAACAATCGTGTTGCTTCTATCATTTCTTGTGTTCCTTCACCTTATAAATAGCCCAATTCCCCTACTGACCTTACAATTTTTTTTCTTACTTTTTGTCTTGTTCATGCTCTTGTGGACTTGTCGTCTCTAGAGTTTCCTGTCGCCCTTCAAAGCTATTCATCGCTCTCTCTTCTTTTTAACCGTCTACATCACCAAGTGAGTTCTCCTTTCCCAACTATATTTTTATAATTATTTTTTATTTTTGTAACTTAAATTGTCCTCAGTCCAGTGTTTGGTTTTCACGTGGGTAGATGCTTAGTATTCATTCGTCACTTGTAGGTGAGAGGATGTCAGGTGATAGTGAAGCAACGAGTGAACGTTTGTCGCTAGTCTGTTTGGAGTCGAACGTCAATGAGGTCTGTCCGTCAGGATACGAGTCCATAGCGGATGATTAGGTTGACTCAAAGAGAAAAAGTCATCAGCTAATTCGTTCGGGGAGGACGAGGAAGTTGCTAGCCCGTTGAGCCAAAACTTTAGGGAGTTTGTCCTTCCTCAAATTTGGTCAGTGAACAAATTTGTTCCAAAAATGATGAAGGACATCTTTGCTAGGCTCTATCCTTGCTTCCAAATACCCAACGATTTTCCCATAAGGAAAGCGGAGAGAGGAGAGAAGTGTTACTCGAGAGACACCGAAGATGTCTGTTTCTATAAGGCTACCTTTATTATGGGGTTAAGGCAACCTCTTACTGAGATTCACTGTCGGTTGGCAGACTATCTAGGTGTATCTGTTTTCCAAATATCCTCAAATGCTTGGAGGATATTTCTAGGGGTTGAGGTGTTACGGGGCCAGATGAGTGGAGGTTGTCATAGTCTCACCCTTGCTGAGTTCTTCTACTACTATAAGCCCCAAGAGATTGCTACGTCAAAGGGTTTTTATAGTTTTGTAGGTCGCAAGGCAAGGTTAAAGCTTGTGTTAGATATGCCTAATTCCAATCGCTATTGGAAGAGTAGGTACTATTTTTTTCAAGGCGCGAACTGGGTATGTAGACTCAACAAATGGGAGAACATAGATGGGGGCTATGATAATGTGTGCAAAATATTGGATAAGTCTGGTGAGTCGTCAAGCCTTATCTAATTGCCTTTGTGTTGTTAGGTCTCAATTTATCATTGTTTGTTTTAACCTATATACTTTGTACTTTTGTAGCTTTAGTTTGCTTGACGATTACTCCAGAGCAAGAAAACTTCCTTAATCGCATACTATCGATCCTACAAATGAAGCCCAACAACTCGACACTCAATCCCTAGTTCGTAAGTCTTTACCCTTCATCAGTTTACTTTTTAGTTGTTTACATGTGTAACTAACCCATCAGGCTTTCCTATGTGCTTTTGTTTCAAAGATAGATGTTGGAAAGAGAAAGGCTTTGGAGGTGAAAAAGGCTGTAGCAGCCCAGGCCCTTCAGTCCAGTGGGTTGTTGGCCCTTCTGGCCAAGGTGGGTCAAAAGAGAAAAACACCGCGTGAAGGTGAATGCCCTGCCAAGAAGGTGTCGAAACCTCCTACTCGTCCTAAACAAGTGGAGACAGTCTAGAAGACACCTGAAACTCCCCACCACGGCTGGGGCAAGGGTCTCATGACCTCCCAAGGCTTCGTCGTCTAGCCGCCTATCCCTCTGCTAGTGAGGCACAAGCAGCATGCCGTCGGGATAGCTTAGTCCCTTGTCAAGGACGAGGACCTCGATAAATGCTCGGAGCATGAGACGGAGGCTTTGGGCGACTTTGGTCTTTTCGACCTGACGATGGTAAGTTTTGATTCTTGTTTATAAGCTTGCTCTTCCTTCCAAGTGTGTTTCAAGTTTAAACAACTCTCTCTTTTCTTTCAAGCTTTGGTGAGGATGTGAGACCTCCAGATTAGGTGTGCTGCACAGGAGGCATTAACGAAGTGCTTGAAGACCTGTCTGGAGGCGAACGGGGAGAAGATAACTGAGTGCAAAAAGGCCATGCGACTCTTAAACTCATAGATCAATACTCAAAAGGCCAAGACCAGCAAGCTAGAGGAGAGCTCCCACCAAGTTAATGAGCTAGCAAAGGAAAATTTCAACCTGATGATTGAGTTGACTACTCTTCGCAAGTATTAGGACAAGGCCAAGGCCAAGGTCGAAGCCATTACTGAATCCCAAATATCGAATATGGCGACGGTTTTGAGGATTTCCATAAGCAAGCCACTCTTCTCTTTCCTGGCTTGGATTTTTCTCAAGTCCAAATCAATACTTCGGTTCCCTCAATGACTCCTGATGGTGGTGAGATGATCGTCGACGACGGGGCTAAACTGGAGGAGAGGGCTCGGGCCAGAGGAGCAGGACGAGCAAGCTGCTAATGAAGGTTAGACTGTGATCAACAATCCTCCAACATGATCTGCATCATCTTTTGTAATTCTTTTAAACTTTTGTCTTTCTTTATTTTTTATGTAATTCAAAAACAATTTGGGTGCCTTGTTTTAGGCATAAGTATAATTATTCAGGGTGTCTTGTTTTGGCACAAGTAACATTTTATGCCCTCATCAGGATTGAACACATTTTTATATATTTATAGTTTGTTTTCTGTTTCCACATACCCTTTAGATATATTTTTTGATTATGCTTGTTAAATGCTTGATACCTCCATCGGTTTTGAATGCCCTTTAGATATAGTCTTGCCAACTTTCTCAACGGTACACTAACTAAGTTTAATGATCGAGTATAAACATTCTTCGGATTTACTACAATGAGACACAATAAGAGTGTGTTTCACCAAAAATGGGCCTAGTGTTTGTGCCCATTGGTCTGCCTAGATTATATATTGATTGTCGATTCACCTTGAGGGCGGGATTATTTATTTTGAGTGTCCGTACATCTGTCGGTCCATCCCTTAGGTAGGACTTAGGTTTTTTATAAGGGACCAAACACCTGTCAATGATTTTGGTCATCCGTCCACCCCATAGGTAGGGCTTAGGTTTTTTGAGGGACTAGGCACCCATCGATGTCCTTGATCATTAGTCCACCTAGTAGGTAGAACTTAGGCATTTTGAGGGACTAGGCACTTGTAGGTGTCCTTGGTCATCAATCCACCCCGTAAGTAGGACTTAGTTTTTATTTCACTTTTCTATGTAGTCATCTGATAAATCCTCAAGAATAATACTTTTATTAAAAATAACCAGAATACATGAAAATGTAGATAGATTACCCAACGGGCAGTTTAGAGTTTACTTAGCAAAAATTGAAAACATAGCAGTCTACTTTAACAATATTGAAAGAAAAGCGTAAAATATAGTTTGTAGTTGGTGCACTACCGGTAGTATCTCCTTAGGTGCTCAGCGTTCGAAGGTAGATGTAGCCTTTCTTTGTTGACGTTTCTAGGTGGTAGGTGCCCCTTCTATAACAGTCGACGACCCTATGGGGTCCTTCCTAGTTAGGGCCTAGCTTTCCCTGCGTGGGATCCTTGGTAGCGGTTGTCACCTTCCTTTGGATGAGGTCCTCGACATCAAAATGCTTGGGCTTGACCTTAGTATTGTAGTGTTTGGCCATAAGGTCTTGGTAGTGAGCCATTCGTTGTTCAATCGTTGCTCTAACCTCATCCAATAGGTCCAAATGTAGGCATATTCTCTCGTCGTTTTTCCCTTCATCATGATAAGCCACCCTATAGCTCGCGAGCCCTACTTCTGTTGGAATGACGAGCTCACTTCTGAATGCAAGTTTGAAGGGTTTTTCACCTGTAGGAGTTCTAGTTGTTGTCCTGTATGCCCACAAGATGCTTGGTAATTCATTTGGCCATATCCCTTCGCCCTCTCAACACGAGTCTTGATTATTTTTAGCAAGGATCGGTTTGTAACTTCGACTTGTCTGCTAGCCTGTAGATGGGTAGGCGAAGAATAGTGGTTTTTTTTTATCCCTAGATACTAGCAGAAATCTTTGAACACGTCGTTTTCAAATTGCTTTCCACTGTCAAAGACGAAGACTCTAGGTATTTTGAAGCGGCAGATGATGCTTTTCTAGAAGAAACTTTAGACTTTCTTTTCAGTGATGGTGGCCAAGGATTCTGCTTCAACCCATTTGGTGAAGTAGTCGATTTTTACGATGAGGAACTTGAGCAGCCGTACTGCCGTAGGGAAGGGACCTATTATGTCGAATCCCCACTGAGTGAAAGGCCATGGAGCAGTCATCGGAGTAAGCTGTTCCGATGGCTACCTTATGATGTTGTTAAAGCGTTAACACCTGTCGCATGCCTTCATGTAGGACTGAGCATCCTTCTGCAAGGTGGGCTAGTGGTATCTTGCTCGTATGAGCTTGTGAACTAGAGACCGTGCCCCTGAGTAGTTTCCACACACTCCCTCATGGACTTCTATCATGACATAATCTGTTTCATAGGGGGCAAAGAATCTCAAGTACGGGTGGGAGAAGCCTCTTTTGTAAAGAACATCTTCCATTAACACAATGCAACATCTGTACCTTAGCCTCCGAGAAGTGTTGTGGTCATTCGAAAGCATCCCAAATTGCCATCACTAACCCATCATCATCTTGACCCACACCCCAAACCCATTAAACTAGATCAAACTATTTGGCACCAGATCATTTGCATCAAAGATGAAGAAAGAGAAAGGCATATATTTTATGGCCCAAGAGAAAGAGACAGAGGGTACAATCGAGAGAGAGAGAGATACCATGCAAGAGCTAGTAATTAACAAACAAACTTTTGTGGCTTTGGGATATATAGTAGACTCATTAGAGGTAGCAAGGTTACAGTACATTTGTAAGTTTCTTTGGAAACACTAGCGAGTCTGATGCACGTCTATTTTGGTTGAGTTTAGTCAAATTTTTGCTAAAGATGTTAAATTGGTGAGGCTAATGAGAATTCTCTACGGGCCTTTGTCCATCCCCTCTCTATATATATGGAACAAGCCCAGAAAGTCCAACACCACCAACTCATCCGTAAGTTAGAAGTTCTCATCAAATTGCATTATTTACGTGTCATTTTGCTAGTTTGTGGCTTTCCCGCACTTTATTCTCACATTAAAGAAGACTTTATTTTATTTTATTTTTGTGTTTTTGTTCCATACTCCGTTTTTTCTAACTCCTATTTTCAATCTTTAGTAAGTAGAAGTCCTTATTAAAAGAAAACTTTTCAAATAAACGAGCCTCATCACACGTGCTCCGCATGTGCAAAGAGACTTATTTATTTATTTATTTTGAGTTTAATGTAATTTTTCAATTTGAATTTATCAATTTTTAGTGAGGCTACCTTAAAAGGAATATTTAAAAAACTAAAATTTAGGATTTGAAATTTAGTAAACAGTTGGTTTAGTATATGCTAGTTTTTAGGAAAAAATATATTAAACGTGCGTGAGATATATTTAAATAGAAAGTGTGCTAATTTTTAGGAAAAAAGTTTCTTTGGAATTTTTTTTTTAATTTTTCTGAATTACAATTTTAACCCCATTTCTTATTTTTTAAGAATAAGGATTATCTAATTAGATTAGGGATATTTTTTATATTTTTTAAATTCATAACTAACTTTTTGAATCCTCTTAATATATAGAGATAAGAATATCACATAAATTTCTCAATAAGACATTTGTCTTGAGATATTAAATATCACAAAAAATTTGTTACAACTCTTTACATTTTTTTTTCCCTTTTTTTAACATCTTAGCTTATGCTTCTTCTGTTTGATTTTTTATTTCTTCTTTTTTCTCCAATTTTCAAATAATGTCTACAGGTTAATCTAGTATATATAGAAAACCAAATTAGTTTCTCCACTTTTGTTGCAAGGAACCCCTCCCCACCCCCCCCAAAAAAAGAACTAAAAAATTTTACCTTTATCATGTGAGAAAAAAGAGTTTATTTATTATCATCACAATATTTCACAATAATTTTACAAAAAATCACATGTCAAACCACCATAAGTCCAAATAAAATAAAATAATAAAAAATTATACCGAGACCCATCACAATCAAAGCAATAATATTATGAAAATGTATTGAAAATTTGGTTTGTCTCTAAACATTCTCGAGAAATGAAATAAAGAATATTATGAAAATGTATTGAAAATTTGGTTTGTCTCTAAACATTCTCGAGAAATGAAATAAAGTTGCTTGTGACAAAATAAAATTCCTAAGAAAAGAGAGCATAGACAGTAACATACCAAATCCGATATTTCTTACTTGAATACTTTTTCTCTGTTCAGGGCTTTGAGTGCTTACAGGTCTCTGTTCAGGAATTTCATCGGTGTGAATACCTTTCAGCAGAATTAATTGACCAATGAATCTCAAGTAAAAAAGTATCTATATAATAACAATAAAATTCAAAGATTTTTAATTTTTTATTTTTTATGACTATTTCAATTTTCAATGTTATTAGGTAACGTCGTCGGCATTATAATATTTACTTCTAATTATTTTTTAAAATTTTCAGAGATATAATATAAGAAGCGCTTAGCTGTTATATGTTAGTTGAAAACAATTAAATCCATTGTTCCATTAAACTAAATTTTGAATAATAAGTTTTGTATTTGCTAAATATTTTCTAAATTAGGGTTAACTGTACAGATCCATCCTAAAAATTATGGGGTCATTGCAGTACTTTGCACTCCAATATATTAAAAGTAAAAGGCGAAAAACTCATTTTCATCCCTACATTTTCACATGATTCCCACTTTAATCCCTAAATTTTATTTCTACCGCTTTTAGTTCCTATTCTAGAAAACGCGTCTAGTTTTTGTCCCTGCCGTTACATCAGAGACGGAAAATGCACACGTGGCAAACGGAGTGCACTGTTGGCACACTAAAAGCTGATGTGGCCATTAAAACAATAATAATAAATGTTATTTGGCATTAAAAAATGCCACGTCAGCATCTAAATTAAAAAAATTAAAAACAGAATTAAAAATCAAAAATCACATGAATCGAGATCTAAGTGTGTCTTGAACAAGAACACAAACCCAGATACAAGATCACAAACCCAGAAATTTATAATAAAAAAAAAATCAAAATCAAAATCAAAACCAAAACCAAAACCAAAACCATACCCAACCTTCACTCGCCAACTCCGTCATGACTCAAAGCAAACTCATCGACTCGCTCACCTCCCACATCTCTCTCTCCACTCTCGCACCACCGCCGGCTCAAATCTTCCTCCGCTCCAAAACTCAAACCCTAGATCCTCAATCCTCAAATGGTTCTCATCTCTCACCGTCCACCAACGCCAAGCTCACATCACGGCTATCGATTCCAGGTTCGTCTGAGTCCTCGTCGACATGCTCGGCAAGGTTCGAACCCACAGCCATGGTTGCTTCTGCTTCAAGAAGTCGCGTGGCCTTCTCTCCGCGTCGCCGAGTTGAACCGCTCCAAGAGATTTGTCTCCGAGCTATGTTTTGATTTACTTTTTTTTTTTTTTTTTTTGGGTTTGTGATCTCTCTCTCTCTCTCTCTCTCTCTCTCTCTCTCCCCCCTTTAACTGAATCACCATGGCCATAATTCCCAACTCATTCGCAGTTTACTACCACTTGCCACCTTGCCACACCACCACTACCAGTTGTCTTTGGATTTGGGTTTTGTGTTCTAATGGGTCATGGTCATGAGGGAGAGGATGGGTTTGCTAGGATTTTTATTGAGTTGGTTTGTTGTTTGGCTTGGGTTATCTGGCATATGGGGTGAATATTTGGTGAGGGGAAGGTGCTCATGAAGGATGGATTTTTGTTAAGTGGGTGTTCCAGCAGATGGGTTTGATTCAATGAGTTTGCTTTGATGGTTTGGTTGAGATTGATGAGATTACTGCAACTGATGATTCAAATTGAGTTGCTTTGATAATTCAATTTGCTTTGTTTGGATAATTTTCTATTCAAAATTTGTGGTTTTGACTTTTCAAGGTTCAAATTTGCTGGGGAAATTGATTTGTTGTTGGTATGTGGGTTTGATTCAACGAGTTTGCTTTGATGGTTTGGTTGAGTTTGATGGTTTTTTTTTTAATTTCTGGGTTTATGATCTTGTATCTGGGTTTGTGTTCTTGTTGTTTTTGTTCAATACATACTTAGATCTCAATTCATTTGATTTTTGGTTTTTAATTCTGTTTTTAATTTTTTCATTTAGTTAAAATTAATAAATTTTTTAAAAAAAATTTAGATGCTAACGTGACATTTTTTAATGCCAAATAACATTTTTATTATTATTATTTTAATGGTCACGTCAGCTTTTAGTGTACCAACAGTGCACTTCGTTTGCCACATATACATTTTCCGTCTCTGATGTAACGGTAGGGACAAAAACGAGATACGTTTTCTAGAATAGGGACTAAAAGTAGTGGAAATAAAAGTTATGGACCAAAGTAGGAATTGCGTGAAAATATAGGGACGATAATGGGTTTTTCGCCAAAGTAAAACTTGCAAAGCAATCACCACTTCATTTTTTGAAAATCATTGGTGAAAGTCACATGATCCTAATGCAATAAATTGTCCATTTTGCCCTTCCGCATGGTGAAATTACAATACTGTCCTTACTAATATTCCCCAATAAATTGGGACTCTCCCCTCCCCCTCCCCCCTAAATATTTGAATTAGTCCAATGATTCTCTTAAAAAAATTGTCCAATTGCTCTAATAGTTATAGAGAATTTTTTTTTCTTTCCTCACATTCATTTTTTATTTTAAAATGTGTTCTTATGTCTATTATAGTTTTGGATCATTCATATCTTTGAGTACTTTATTAGTTCAATTGAAATTTTTTTACTCACTTTAATAGATAATTTGTTAAGTTATATTAAAAATGAAAATTTTAAAGAATCACTATGAATGATACATACTAAATTATATGTGTGTATAGATGTACGTATTTGTGTATGTTTATGAAAGTTTGTATAAACTAATAAATTAGTATCATAAGTTGGCCCTCCCAAACAAAATAATTTTAAGCAAGGATGGATTTCTGAATTACAATTCACATAATAATTTTAATATGAAGGTGAATTTTGACAATAACTTTTTATTGGAGGTAAATTTTGACAAATCCACCATCAGATTACATCTTCTTCTTATATCTTCCATGCTTGCAAAATTTTTAGAAAATTTAAGATTAATAGCTATGTCATCAATAAATTATTTAAAATGTAAGTTTTTGTAATTTAAAATTATGCATAAAATATAAACTTATAGATCATATAATAAAGAATATTTGATTGACACAAAATTTGATATGTATTTTAAGAGGGTAAAGAACATGCAATTCAATGGTTAGATTTTCAAAATATGTAATAATGTTTATTTTATTGAGTAAGATTGTAGCCTTAGGCTACAACTATTTTTGTAGCTAAACTTTTTCATTTTAATATATCCACTGTGTGGTAAGAGCTCTTCTATTTGTGAGGGTAAAATGACCACCTACAATTTATAAAGAGGAAAAATATATATAAGTCCAAAGGGCAAGGCCATTCATTTGGTGCTTTGCAAACTACAAGACATAATGTGTATTGCATAAACTATCACTATGTGCTTTTTAATTAGCTCAATTGGTAAGAATTTTTGTTCTTAAATAAGAGCTCTGGGGTTTAAATCCCACTTCTACCAAAAATCGATTAGTACACTTATGAAGTGAAGTAAAATGCCATATTTCTATCCTATTTGTCAAAACAAAACTATCATTTTTTGCCCATGCAGGTATGGATTAATTAATATTCATATGCAAAATAGAGAAAATATTTCACAAATATTAATAAAAATGAACAATAAAATAGTTAATTAATGAAAATAATTGAAAAATTACTTTAAATTATATGATGGAAAGCATATTGTATAAAATTGAATATTTCGTCACACATGCCAAAAAAAAATATTATTAAAATAGGCTAGACTAAATAATGAAATTTCCTTAAAAAAAATTTCAAATTAACAAAATTATAATCTTAATTGAAATTTAGACTTTTTCAACTTTGATATATAACAGAGTAAGTAGAATTAAATTCATAGTTTTATATACTTATAATCTAGTATGCATAGAATATATATATATTTTTTAATAATTATGAATCAAATATGTATTGTCAAACTTTCCTACGCATTGTAAATGTTATAAACTAGTTGAGTTGCACACCCCTACTTGGGGATGTTTACCAAACCGCACCAAAATTGTCCACAAAATGGCATAACCACACTGCATTACAGGTAACAGTGCACCACATTGCACCACATGGTGCAATGCAGTTTGCGGTTTTATAATAAGAAAACCACACAATCGCACCATACCACACCCTCTCTATATATTAATATATATTTTTTAATATTAAGTATATTATTAATAGTTTAATAACCCTAGTTTTCGAAAAAAAAAAAAAAAAAAAAAGTTTAACAACCCTAGCAGCTAGTTGCTAGGGTATTAAACTATTAATAATGTGTATTTGATATTATAACACACATTATTTTGGGTAGGAAAATCCCAAAATTTGAAAAATATGCCGGCTTCAAACCACATCTTACACACCACACCGTACATGTAACCGCAAAAATGAGGTGCAGAGTGGTTATGGATTTGACAAATCCGCAACACAAAATGTGATACTAAAAATGACCCAAAACCGCACCACGAACACCCGTACCCCCTACTAGTTGTAAAACATAAGCAATTGAGGGCTTGAGGTTTTTTATTTGTGACCACTAATTAGTTTTTGGTTAGTTAGGTAAATATTAGACATATAATGAGATAATGTATAACATTTATATAATTAGTAGATTATGGAAAAGTAACTATGTAGTATATGACTTTTCAGTCATAAATATTATTAAAAAAAATTGAAGGAAAATGGAAGGTGGATTTCTAAGAAGACTCTTTAATATTATACTGATAAAGTAATATTGCTGAAAAATTTAATGAGAAATAAGTTTTAGGTCATTTTTAGAATTTTTTTAAAAAAAAGTCAAATTCCATATTTTAAAATAAATAAAAAGAAAGGAACATTTATTTTATTTATACTTCGTTTTTTTTTTCTTTTGTGAGAAAATTACACTTTGTTAATGGTGAATATATGTTAGTTTGGATTTGAATTTTTTAAATTGGTTTTGAATATTAGTATATACTAGTATCTAACCTAGTGCATTTATACCGGTACAATTAAAAACAATTGCAATTATATTGTTCAAGTTATACATTTTTTTAGAAGATGTTCAAATTATACATGGTATTAGCTTATACTTTTTTTAAATCAGGCATTCTAAAACATGTAATGGTTTCTCATTATGTGTGTGTGTGTGTGCGCGCGCGTGCGTGTGATTTATATTTTAACTGAATTTAGACTCTTTGGTTTTTGTACCTAATAATTTACTTGTCATAAAATTTTTTAAAAATTAGATAGACATGTGGTGCGAAATTGGACTCCAATTTAAAATCTAACTGGATTTGAACTCTTTGATTTTAATATTCAATAATTCACTTAACACAAAAATTAAAAATTATATAAGACACATGGTGCAAAATTGAAAATCCAATTGAAATCTAATTGGATATTTTCTAAGCTTTGACTTTTAATATATACTAGTATGTAACCTCATGCATATGCACGAGTACATTTAAAATCAATCACAATTACATATATATGTGTGTTCAAATTTAGCTTGGTGTAAGAATCACAACTTACACATTTTTTAAGCCATGATTTTATAAAATATGTAATAATTTCTCAAATTATATATATGATTTAAAATCTAATTGAATTTAGACTTTTTGGTTTTTGCACCTAATAATTCACTTGCCACAAAAATAAAAATATAGATAAGACACATGGCGTAAAATTGAAGGCCAGTTAAAAATCTATTTAGAATCTAATTGAATTTAGACTTTTGACACACACAAATTTAAAAAATTTCTCTTAACACAAAAATTAAAAAATTAGATGACACAAGTGACACAAAATTATACTCCAATCTATAATTTAATTTAGACTCTTGACCCTTTGCTTTTTGCACCAAATAATTCACTTGCCAAAAAAAAAAAAAAAAAAAAAAGATAAAAACATGGCTCAAAATTGGACTCCAATTAAAATTCAATTTAAAATTTAATTGAATTTGGACTTTTTAATTTTAACATTCATTAATTAATTTGGCATAGAAATTAAAAATTAAATAAAACACGTGGCGCAAAATTGAAAATCCAATAAAAAACTAATTGGATTTTCTCTGAGTTTTGATTTGTAATATATATATATTCTATTATTGAATGACATAAATCCTAACTTTGTTCTTGTTGCAATATTAATATTGCTTAGCACTACCATTAATATTATAAATTAAATCGATCCAAGGTGTTTGCAAATTAAATGACAGAATAATTTAAATACAAACTTTGACTATAAACTCGGTTATAGGCTTGTAACTAATAGCTACAACTTTATTTAATATCATTTTATTATATGTGAATTTTGATAAATCTACTATTAGATTATATTTTTTTCTTATATCTTCCATGGTTGCAAAATTTCTAGAAGATCAAAGATCAATAACTATATCTTCGATCAAATGTTTAAATTTCAAATTTTTGCAACCTAAAATTATGCAAAAAAAAAAAAGTTTATGGATCAAATAATAAAAAACATCCGATTGACACAAAATTTAACATGCGAGTTAAGAACATGATGAACATACAATCCAACAGTTAGATTCTAAAAAATGTAGTCATGTTAATGACTTTGGTGGGAGTTGTAGCAATTAGCTACAACTAGCTACAACCTAGTTTGTAACCAAACTTTATCCATAATTTAATGAGCGGCAGAGAAAAGAGAGTGAGACTTACAATAATAGATCCATCGTTTCCAAAATATGAGATGATTTCCACTTGTATATGCAGAAGACATGCTAGCTAATGCCAACACAGGGGACTCCTTCTCTATATCTAAAGCAGTCACCAAAGTAGGGAATTTTTCCAGCACATCCAAAGCCATATCTATTGAGTCGCAAACAGAAGGAGAAGGAACTAGTTTAAAGGGAATCGTAGATAACATTTCAAAGCATAGAAATAACCAGTGATTGAAAACAGAACTAATTGAACGGGAATCATGATAACATTTCAAATTAAGCATAAATAACGTGTGATTGTCAAAACTATAATAGAATAGAATACGCCCATGAGGTTTTGGTTAACCAAACCAAGTCCAAAATTGACCAACTTGAAATCTAAATTGTTACTCTCCTTTTTCTTTTCCTCTTTCACGGGTTTAGGAACTAAATTGAGTAGTTTTGAAAAGTTTTAGACTTAATTGGTATTAGTCCAAACTTAAGGACTGGTAACTGTATTTCACCCAAATAATAATTATAACGAGTGAATAGTCCAATCTAATTAAAGTTCTGACCATCTTCTAAAAAAATTAGACTTCTTACCAAAAGCTCTGGAATAAATGCATCGAGTAACAAACGTAGCACCATTGACGCCCTTTAATGGGCTTAGATTTCCCAGAGGAGTCACAGAATAGAGATATTGAGCCATAGCTATTGTATTGGAGTTATGCTTGAGAGCTATCACGACTGGAATGAGTCTCTGCAATTCATTTTCAATGCTAAGTAAATTCGGACACTTTCCAACTATGCATTTTGCCATCTCGGTGCTTCCAACAAGAGCACAGAAACCAAGAATCGTATTACCATCTTCATGTCTCATTCTTAATTTGTCTGTCGGCAACATGTTCACCAACTCCTTCACAATTTGCAAATGTCCAGCAAGGATAACAATGTGTAAAGCCGTACTTCCCGTCTTTGATATTGTTGCACTCTTTGCCTCCGGATTGGAGGTAATGAACTGATTAGCATCGTCCCAATTACCATTACGAAGATACTGCCTAAATAATTCGTACTTACGGAGTTCATTGTTCTCTATCCCTGTCATGTTTTTAGTACTTCAAAAATTAAAAGATTTAGAGTGTCTAATAGCAATTACAACATCTTTTTCAATATAGACATTTACAAGTCAAACTATCGAATCGTAAAAAACAGGAAAAAAAGTACACTAAAAGAATAATCTTATTTGCACAAGAATTATGCCCTAAACTTCACCCAAAACACATATAATGATAAGTAAGTGAAGATATAATTTTGCTTTTTGTTTTTTGTTTTTTGTTTTTTTTTAAGAGTTCGATAGTTGGGATTGGTAGAGGGGTGTGAACTTTGGATATATTTATTAGAAATATCATGATATGCTAATCGAGTTTCAAGACTCTTGATGTGAGGATATAGTTTCTATTGACAGTAATCAAGGTCATAGTAAGGATCAACCTCAAATGGGTACTTAGGTTACAGATTTATTGATCTAAGATACGTATAACGTAAATTTGGAGATCACAAGTTCAATTCACCACACAATCATTTCATGAAATTTATGAAATGTCTCATTTCATGGGTAGAAAGAGAAATAGTCTATTTAAAGATTGGGACATCACTTTCTTCTTTCTTATTGACAACAAAGAAAGTGACATAGCACAGTACAAAAAAGAAGTGACATAGCTATCATTTTGCTAGGATTATAATAAGATTGTAGTAATATTGCTAATTGTCTAATTGGAATTTGTATATTTGTTTTAACTACCTCATGCTTTCAAATATACATAAATAGAAAATTAATTTTTTATAGGGTGTTTTATTATGAACACTATGATGTTTGCTCAAAATTTAAAATAAAAATAATTATTAAGAAGAGAGTGAGGAAGGCTTGGTGATACTGTCTCTAGAGTCAACCCAATATCGTGGTTTTAAATTGGTACGGATTAGTCATGGTACTCTTTTGTCTCTCAAACTCTAATAAAAGAAATGGACTCAAATTATGCCTACACCTAAAACAAGGGCTAATTGCAACTTACCTTATCTATAGTTTGGTCTAAATTTAAGTAATTATCTACTCATAGTTTGAGATTTGACACTCTACCCACCTGAGCTTAGCTCAGTTAAGCTTCCGCAACCCACTTCTATTAAAAATGATTCTAAATATGTATTTTTACTTTTCTTTATGTCTATCTTCCCCACCAAAAAAGAAAAAAGAGGATTTTTTTTTTTTATAAGATCAAAAGTGGTTGGTGAAAAATCTTTTGCAATTTTTTAGCATTTCAACCTTGCATTTACACTAATTGCATCAAATGGACATATTCAATCAAATACCCGTATAGAGAGTTCGGAGGGACATAGTTCTTTATGTTTGAGTACGTTTTCTTCACATACGTAGTTTTGATTAGCAACTAATAATCCGAGGATTTGGTTGTGGTTACTTTTCTTTTGCAATTTAATTGGTTTATAAAATATTTAAGATGGAAAGACATCACTGAACAAATGATGGGATATTCAAAGGTTTGATGTTACAGATTACGACACACCAGATGAACATCAGGGCATAAAGAAAGTCTAATTAAGAAAAAGAAAATCCAGAGGTGATGATAGATCAGTAAAGGATTCAGTAGACCAAGAAGCCAAGAATCCTAATAGTGGATGATCACTCAACGGAAAAATGATAGACAAATTAAAGTATTCCCCGGATGCAAATGTGAAACTGAAAAAGAATTAGTTTCAGGACCAAACTGAACAGTATAAGGACAAGAAAGATTTGAGGAAAATTAAGTAGTCAAAGAGAATCATTCCCACTAGTTGTATGATTCTAACAAAAGAAAAATAAATACTCCACTAAGCCTTCCTCCATCGCAAAACCAAACTAGAATATTACGCCTAATATCAACAGATTCATGGCCCCAAGGCCAAACGCACCATTAACAGACCCCAAACTAATCTAACAACTTCAGTCGCAACCAAACATTGACGCCTAAGTCCTTCAGTCGAAACTCCTCACCCAAACGCACCATTAACAAACCTTATAAACCAAACTCAACACAAACCCCAGCCTTCTCAGATTAGCCATGGAGTTGCAACGAATTTGAAGTCTGAATTTTTTTATAGGAATTTTTTGGGTTTGATTCAAGTTTTAGATTCTATGGCTTCGTTGTTAGCTTAAAAATAGACTAAAGAATTTATTTTTGCTGGATCTGAGAATTCTTAATAGAAGCTTCATATATATATATATATATATATATATATATAGAAACTTCTATTGTGATGGTAATGTTTTTTTTTTTTTTTTTGAGAAACACACACACACACATATATATAGAGGAAGGGGATGAGATAAGAGAATACACTCATACTCCAACACCAAAACTGCATGCGACAGTTTGCTCTTAATTTTTATGAAACCCTCATTTTTTTTTTTTTTTTTTCTTTTGGTCTTTTATGTTTTTATGTTTTGGGAGGAGAGAGAACTAAAAGGGGGAGTAAAAATATATATTTAGTTCCATCTATAACAGAGATGGGTTATAGAACCCTAACTGAGCTAACTTCAGGTACGTAAAGTATCAAATTTCAAATCACGAGTAGGCAACCAATTAAATTTGTTCCAAACAACAAGTGGGTAACTTGTAATTAGTCCAACAATTAATGTCTTGATTTGATAATAAATAATGATCATCAAGGATGGACGCTATAAATTGAAATTTTATTGTATTTATTATATAAAAAAAAATCTAAATAGAATAACTCATAACTATAACTATCATCTTTCCATTTTATTCTCACATTCTTTCCGTCTTTTATATATATATATATATATAAAAAAAAGATGAGTTCAAGTTACATTCATAACTAAATTCACATTTTTTAAACTATATATTTTTAAGAGATATAACGGTTTATCTTATTACTTCATTAATAAGAGAGAAAAAAAAAGCTAGTATTAATTAGGTAATAATGTGGAAAGTATTACCATTTAACCATTAGATCTTTTAAAAATCTATGACCTAAAAAATGTGTAACTCTTGTAAAGTTATACCAAATGTAACTCGAACTCATCTCTCTCTCTCTCTCTCTCTCTCTCTCTCTCTCTCTCTCTCTCTCTCTCTCTCTCTCTCTCTATATATATATATATATATATATATATATATATATATATATATATATATATATATACATAGTAATGCTACACACACAAACTATTTTACAAACTAATAAACTGGTCATAAGTGATTATTAGTAAGTGAAAAGATCATATTAGTAGTGAACCCAGATAAGAACCAGAAAGAATTTGTCAAATCCATAATTTGTAAAAATGTTGTAAAATAGTACTCACATATATATATATAATTCACCCATATCTTGACAAAATAAAAAATAAATTAAAATTTTATATATTGTGAGTTATATCTTTGTCTCCATGAATTTGCACTCTATATATAATTTTGTCGTTGTCTTGCGGATTAAGCTTATTTTAGAATGTTTGAGCACGTTCATTTTCTAGAGACGGAAGAGAGATAGCTAATACTCTGTACAAAAACAAATTAAAAGAGAGATAGCTACCTCTTGAGTTGTGATATTCTGCCAAGGTATCCCAAGCAATTCGGGCTGTTCTTGTACTTTTCTTAAAGCTAAAAAATGCTTCGGACGATTCCCTGATCAAATATAAAGCTATGGCATTCTTCTTGCTCCATGCATTAAAGGCAATTTCATCATTTTCGGGTTTAGGAGGATCGGTGGCTGCTTCAACAATGTCCCAAAGATCGTAAGCCTTCAAATAAGCTTCCATCCGGACGCTCCAAGCCACGTAATTATATTCCCCAGGAACTAAAAGTAAAAGAACAGCAATTATATATATATATTGTTTTGTTTGGTAGAAGCAATTAGATATATTATGTGCATATACGAAACTTTTGCTATCTATCTTTTGCAAGATACATTCTATTTTTTTTATAGGACTTTTGCAAGATACTTAAAATACCCTAATGGTATCTATAGGCTATGATACATTTTAGACTTAGTAGCTTCCTCTACATTTCAACCAGTTCTTAGTTTCTTCGCATATTTGATACTGAAAATCTTTTAAAATAAACTTTAGTAGCAAGAGAATTTACGGCGTTTTCTTCACATAACCAAATTGTAATTTGGAAGATCTAAAAGAAAGATCAAACTGCAAATTGCTGGAGAGGAAGCTCACAACCAGTATTAGTTAATTATTATTTTGTTCATTAGTAACTATTAGTAACAATTTGCCACATAAAATTTATTATGAAAGTTTTTTAAAAATATTGTAGATATATCATTTATAAAAAATTAATAACTTTTTTCTTTTCTCGTAAAAAATATATAATAATAGTTTCTAAACCAATACTCCAAAGATATCCATTAATTAACATTTCCCATAGAAACAATGCCAATAAAATTAATTAAGTCATTATAACCGGTACTACTTATTCAAGGTTAAGTAGGTACCCTAGAAAATATATATATATATATACAAGATATAAATTTTATATTCGTCTAATTTAAGTGTATATACGTGTAAAACTCTCATCTTAAAGACTTAAATCTCAGCGCTTGTTTTCTACATTTCACAAACACTTATATTTGTGGAATGATCAATATTATATCAAGGGTGTGTATATAAATAGTCAAGGTTTTATTGTTTGGTTTGTAATAACTACAGTTGTTTTACTCGGTTTAGATCTGGTTGGCTGAGGTGAGCTAGCTGCCAAGTTTTAATAGCAGCGATGCGTGTTTGAGTTTTCTTTCTTTCGTTCTTTTTTATAAGAAGTTTTCTTTCTTTCATGATATATATATATATATATATATATATATATATTATAGACTACATATCCAACCTTAAAATGTTTGACTATGGGCACGTGCATTTTTTAGAGAGAGATCTAGAAATACCTATGTAACTACTTTTAGGGAATTTGCATATTTTTGCCAAAGTATCCCAAGCAATTTTGGCCGAAGTAATCCACCAAATCGCGAAACGTAAGCGATGTCCGCATGAAAACACGATCACTCGAAAAGCCAAGTCATTCTTTTCGGACGAAGTCATAAAAGCAGCTGCACCATTTTCTGCTTTTCGAGGTTCATTGGTTCCTTCCACAATTTCCCAGAGCTGTTGATCCGTCAAATAGGTTTTCACTTGAAGACTCCAATCCTTAAAATTGTCTACGTCATCAAGACGCTTAATAACAGCTGGAATCGAGTCAAGACGTTCAATAAAAGCTGCAATCAGCATTTCATCTGTACAGCATTGATAAAAGGAAGTTTTGTTATGTATCAATGATAGTTGTTTTATTGACTTCCCTACGTTACTTGCAGACCACTAACTAATATAATGTTTAATAATCATTTGCTACTTTTTAATTTTTCCTGATGAATAAATTATTTTTTGAAAAAAAAAAAAAGAGAGAAAATACTAGGATTTTGAGCGTAATATACCAAGTACAAATTTTTGTCCTAATCCGACAAACTTAAAATACACACATAAGTATAGCATAGGTGCATGCATGTACATTAAAAGAAATATATCTTCTTCTTTTTTTTATATATATAAGAGACTTAGAATAGGCTTTAACATGTGAACATATTGCATGACTTATAAGCACTTAAAGACATTAGTTGAGTTGCAAAACTCTTAGCATTGCATAACTTATAAATATATTGCAAACAAAATTATTCAATACATAATTTTTGAAGAAAACTTATTATCTTATTAAATCCTAATGAGCATATATATATATATATCAACACTATTTTATTGTAGCATTAAATATGACCTATTTAATTATTCCTTCGGTCATTAATTAACTATAAATAATTTAGTATTTTTTTTATTCAAGATAAAATTTTTACTGCAGCCTAATTTAGTATTTTGATTCTTAATCAAATATGGACAAGGAATTGAAAATTTAAATATATAAAAAAATATTTGTACAATTCTATATGACCATAAACCAAACTTTTTTTTTTGAGATAGTTTCAAACTATGACATCCGTTTTTAATAATAGTTCTTTATCATTAAACCAAAACACCAATCAATTTTTTGTGTAGGCGGGAATTAAACCCAAAATCTCTTATTTAACTATCAGAGATTTTACTAGTTGAACTAACTAGAACCCACACAACTCATAATTAAGTCATAAGTTTTTTTTTTTTTTAATTTATATATATATAAAAGATAAAATTCTACTCTAACCTAATCTAAATGTATATATGTGTAAAACTTCCTCCTAAAGATTTGAACTCAGACCCTTGCCCCTCACACCTCACAAGCATTTATATTTTTAAAGTGACCATTGCACCAAAGGTATGTGGTGGCAATTAAGTCATAAGTTAAGTGAATATAAAAAATGCAAATAGAATTAATTAAGTCATTAACGGAAGTACAATTGATTCAAAGTTAAGTGGGTAACGTAGAAAGTAATTTTTATTACAAACCCAAAGTCGGATTTTTTTTTTTTTTTTCGAGAACGAACCCAAAGTCGGATTTGATGTTATAATAAAAGAGAGAGAGAGAGAGAGTTAATGTAATTGGCTGGTGTGTATATATGGTTGAGGTTTTATTGTGTGATTTTTTTTTAAAATTTTTTTATAAAGGTTTAATTGTTTGATAAGTTGGTAATAACTAATAACAACAGTTGTTTTGGTTGGTTTAGACCTCTCGTTGGTCTTGGTGTGTACTAACTTCCAGGTGTAACTAACAGCGCCTGGAAGAATATAATGAAAGTTTAAGCGTTTAACGTTTTTTTTTTTTTTTTTTTTTTTTTTTTTTTCGAAAACGTTAAACTTTCATTCTTGATACACATTTCCGGACTCATACTGGATGACTATCCTAAATTAAAAATGTTTGAGCATGTACATTTTAGAGAGAGATCTAGAGATACCTATATGTAACCTTTCGGGGATTGCGCATATTGCTGCCAAAGCATCCCAAGCAATTTTGGCGGAAGTAATATGCTGAATCGCGTCATCAAAGCCGGACCATAAACATGAATACCGGATCAGTCCCAAAGCCATGTCATTCTTTTCTGCTTTGGGAGGGTCATCGGTTCCTTCCACGATGTCCCAGAGCTGTCGATCCGTCAATATGGCTTTCACTTGAAGACTCCAATACAAATAATTGTTCCCTTTATACTCAAGAAATTCAAAACCAGCTGCAATTGCAAACAAAATTATTCGATACATAAATTTTGAAGAAAATTTATTATCTTATTAAATCCTAATGAGAATATACATGTACGAAAATATCAATAATATTATATGTGTAACATTAAATCTTACCTATTTAGTTATTCCTTTGATCATTAGCTATAGTTAATTTAAAGTGTTACGTTAAAAATGTTTGAGCATGTGTATTTTAGAGAGAGATGTAGAGATGCCTATGTAACTTACTTTTGGGGAGTGCGCATATTGCTGCCAAAGTATCCCAAGCTATTTTGGCCGAACTAATCTTCTCAATCACCCATACACTCCTCCGAATCGAATATTCTGAAGGCTGAATGCATGAATTCTTGATCACTCCTAGAGCCATGTCATTCTTTTTGGACCAAGCCATAAAAGCAGCATCATCATTTTCTGGTTTGGGAGGTTCATCGGTTCCTTCCACAATGTACCAGAGCTGTTGACGCTTCAATTCGGCTTTCACGTCATCAAAATTTATCATGTTTAAATCTGTGAATGCATCCGCTTGTTGTGAGGAGCATATATATACAACATTGATAAAAGGAAGATTCGTTATGTATCAATGATTGTTGCTTTATTGACTTCCCCAAGCTACTTGCATATATATATTTAATTAATTTGATATATATTTTAAAAAATTTCCTGATGAAAAAAATATTTTCTGGAAAATAAAAAGAGAATATTCTAGGATATGAATCCTAATATACTAATGGCCAAAAGACGGGAAAAATAAAAAAGCATTTTAATTGAACCTTAATAAAGATAGTCACTTAAAAAAACACTAACGACTGAAATATGACTTCGTTTTTATTCTCTCTTTTTTTTTCATTAATCTTGAGTAAATCTTATTTCTTTTTAATAGAATCAAGAACACAACACGAAATTCAATTTATTTAATAGAATCTCTAGCAACCTATAAAGTAGTGGGTACTTATCCACTTTAATGGCTATGGCATTAGACACAGTGGTTTTAGGGGATAGTCTTAATTTTACTAAAAAAGTCTTAGAGTAATACTACAACCACAAACTATTTTATAATATTTTTATAAAATGTTGATGTGAGATATGAATATTCTGACCCTTATGAGTTGGTTTAATGATTCTTTATGGACTCATGATATCTATGAGATTCTAAGTCTGAAATCTCTTGCTAGTATTTTAGGGTCATCTTAAGAGAATCCTCCCTAAGATAATATGATATTTGCTCGAAAAAAGAATAGAAATATTATATATCTTCTAGTAATAATACTATGCAATGAAAACAAAATTATCCCACGACCTATATTAATGAAAACAAAATTATCATAATTGTTCTAGTAATAATACTATGCAATGATACAAGTAAACTAACTTTGGCGTAATTTACGAGTTATTCTATCACACACACGCACTAAAGGTATAGCTGTTAAAGGCTTTAAGTTGTGGACATAAATTCTTAAGATGAACCATGTTAAATGTCTCCCCAATTCTAACACGGTGTTAAGAGTATTTATAGTCTTCTTTGGCCTCTACTTGTTTTTTTGCCCCTTATAAATTATAATTTTCAAATCTCCTGGGCGCTATTAATTTTGGTCACAAATCACACCACTAGAAAAGATTATAAGTATATCACTACCATCAGAATCTAGAAACAACTCCCTAATGTGCCTTTTAGAGGTAGATGCAACCCTCGAAATCAATTGCCGACTAATCACTAGAAATGCTGTCCACAACCGATGTCATCATTGTAGCTACTAGTATTGTTATTATCCAGTCATTAGAGCATTTGCAACAGTGTAGCTAAATAGCTATATGGCTATTGTAGCTACACCAAAATACCAAAAAGATGGTTGCAGCAGTGGAGCTATAGCAAAAAAGATTTGGCTTTTAGCTACCGTGCACATCTAAAGATAGATGTGCACTGTAGCTCAAATGTTTTTAAAAAAAATATTTTATTAAATTTCTCTCTCTCTTTCATTTAAAAAATATTTTCTCTTTCTTTCTTTTTCTCTCACTGGCTTCTCTTCTTTCTTCCTTTTTCTTTCTCATTTTTTTCTCTCCCTCATCTACTCTCTGCTTCGCCGCTCTGTTCTAGATCTTTATCTTCATCGCCGACCCATCTCGCCCAGTCCTCCATTTCACCGCCGATCCTCATCTTCATCTTCATCGCCCATGTCGTCGTCCCACGTCACCTACCCATCTCGCCCAATCCTCCATCTCACTGCCAATCCAAGCTCCATTGCCGACCTAAGCTTCATTGTCGAACCAAGCTCCACCGACACCGCCTTCATCGAACTCAAGAGCACCATAAATTTCGTGGCTATAGCTAGATTTCGTGGGTTTCTCTGGGTTTCGTGATGGCGGTTTGGCTGGGTTTCATGGTGGCTGAGTTTCGTGGGTCAGTGGTTGTGTGGCTGTGTTGGTGGTGATTTGTGTGGTGGTTTTTGGCTAATTTGGATTTTTGACAATAGTTGTGGGTGGTTGTTCTTGGCTTGCTAGTTGTTGGGTGGTTGTGGGTGGTTGTTCTTGGCTTGCTAGTTGTTGGGTGTTTGTAGGTGGTTGTTCTTGGTTGGCAGTGTTGGTGGATCGGTTTGTAATGTTTTTTATTTTATTTTATTGTAGTAGATATATTATTTTATTGTGACGTTTATATTATTTTATTGTGTTGAAAGCTAAAATAGATCTACTGCTGCAGAATGTTTTGTAAAATGAGTAGATAAAATAGATAAAGTAATTTTTCGTGGAACTAAATTGCTAAATTTTTAGCTCCACTGTTGTAGATGCTATTAGCAACACTCTCATCCGTTGATCATCAATTGGGCATTGGCACTGCCATTATCTGACCATTGCAACTATTCTACAACCATATTCCGTCATCGACCATCACTAACTACTGCAGTTAACATCTTTTACACAATTTCAATTCCACGTCAAGCATGGTTATACACATCCAATTTGGTCTAAAATGATTAGCATTAGGTTTGGGGATGGGTGTCAAACATATCAAACCCAATCTAATTCAAAACTCAAATCCTCGTGGTGTTGTGCGTGGGGATCTCGGAGGCGCTTGGAGTTGGCACTGTAACTGGTGGAAAGCTCGTGAGAGTGCATGAAGCAAATCTAGGAGGTCGGATTTCTAGGTTTTTCTCATGGGATGCTGAGGACAAGGCTTGTGGAGTTGGTTTCAACAAATGAAGGCTTGAAAGGCACAAATCTAAGAAGGAAAGACATGACTTCCTGGGTATCTAAGATCAATCTAGTTTTGCAAATTGAGATAAATATCTTCTTTAGATTGAGAAATATTGTTCTAAAAATATAGGCCCTGTTTGACATGTTAGAGCCTCCACATCAGTCTCTCTAAAATCTTCTAAAAAAAAAAAACTACCAATTTTACACATTTTAAGCAAAAAAAAAAAAAAAAAAACCCACATCAGTGAGTGTAAAAATTTGCAAAATTGTGCAAATCCATCCACGAGCTACAGTAACCGTGTATATTTACACGGTTACTTTAGCTCGTTTATCCTTTTTTTTTTTATTAATTTCCATTCGCTCCTTTTTTTTTCTCTCTTCTCCGTGCTCAACAAACCCAGTTAACTGCTCATCTTCTTTTTCCTCAGATGCACACAAACACACCCACACACAAACAAATCATCACAAAGATACACTTGCTCAAAAAAAAAAAAAAAAAACAGAGATACACAAACACAGATCTTGGATCTGAGCAGATTGGAGCTCGGATAGGAGCTGGTGGATCGAAGCTCGAATCATAGTGGATCGGAGCTAGGGAGAGTTAATCGAGAGAGAGAGAGAGAGAGCGAGAGCGAGAGCGAGAGAGAAACAAATCAGAAATGAGAAAGAAGAGAGAGAGAGAGAGCACGTGTATATATCTCGAGTGGTTAAGAGAAATAATAAAAAATGTGAGGAAATTGATTATTTAATTAAAAGAGGTGATAGAATAGATGAATTGATGTATATGTTTTGTAAAAGTAGATGTGTAAAATATAAAAAGTAGGTTTTTAGTGTAAAAATAAATGTGTAAAATAGAGGAACTGATGTGGTTGCTCTTAGTTCTAACACAATAACTCACATTTTAAGCAACATTACACACATTTTCATACACTTTTTTATCCACATGTATGTCAAAAACACCCAAACAACATAACTCAAACGGCCCCTCCCAAACACCCCCTATATATTCTTGTCGTTTACTTCTTACGCTAACACTCTGGGCCATGAAAGGCCAATATTTGAGCCCTTTTTTATTTCAACTAACAGAATATATGCCCAATTAATTATAACAGTTTTGCATTTGAAAGCTTCATATATAGTTTCTTTTTTCTTTTTTTCTATTTTTGGGTAAGAAAATTGAAGGCTTCATAGTTAAAAACTTAAAAATGAAGATTCGCCATCTTCATAAATTTAAGATTCATAAAATATGAACCATAAAAGTAGCGGTTCTTAATTATTTTCTTCCCTCTTTATACTGAATTGTGTTATTTTTTATTTTTGTGAATACTTTTATTATTATTATTATTATTATTATTATTATTATTATTATTATTATCAGCAAATGAATACTTGTATCGTTACTCACCTGATGAACAAACAAATCTTCTAATGAGATAATACATTCATCACATTCTTCTTCAGAACATTGAAAACCTAACAATGACTGTCATTTGATCCTGGGTGCCCAAAACTTTAGTGAATAGTTGCATTTTACTTTATAAAATTGATCATAATAAAATATAAACTTAACCACACTGCTGCCATTGATGCAAGTGAAATTTTGATAATAAAAAGATGCAATTACTTACAAGCAGCGAGACTGGCTGTCTTCCAAATAAACGCAGCTGCCCGTAGATTTCACTATGCAGAGTAACTTGAAAGAAATGATTAGCTACTTCCACACCACTTATGCCTTAGAACAAGTAGTTCCTAACGTAAGAACGGCTTGCTTGAAATTCTGTTAATCTCGCTTATAGATGAATGCACACTCACTACATTGACCAAGACTTGGATAAACTGGCCTTAATAAAAGAGGCATTTACTACATTGACGAATACCAGTAGAGAAAAGTCGCCTCAACTTTATATCCTCTCCTACTTACAGAAGTTAATGATTTTTGCAGGTACCTACGGTCCTACAAGCAATTATGGACAGTCTCGATTGCCAGAGCTGGCTTTGAGATTCTTTATGATACGTGTACTCCTCTTTTGTTTTTGGTGTTTTTTTTGCGTGTACTCGTTTTTTGTCTTTTTTTTTTTTTTTTTTTTTTTTTTATGTAGTATTACACATTATGTATGTATTTTGTTTTTATGCACTTTACTATTTTTATTTCATGGTAAAATTTGGTCAAATTTAAAAATATTTTTCTTCAATTATAAATTTTATAAAAATTTTACAACAAAAAATCTTAATAAAACATTTTAAGAAAACACAATGATATACCTCCAATTTAGTAGCCAGGTCACGTTTGCATACAAAAAAACAAAGAGGAGAAATAATAATTTAATTAATTAATGTATTGGGTGCATAGGTACCCAAAAAGGAGGCATCAAATTATCAATAATCTTATTGTACTTGCCTACTCCCATATGTATCTTTTATGAATTGGAGAAAATTAACTACTTTTTTTTGTTATAAAAATAAAGTATTTTCTTTTACCTAATTTTTCATCACATAACAAAGATGAGTTCAAGACTTCAAGTTTGATAACTTCACTTCTTTATTTTTATTTTTAATCTTTTTTGAGATCGTTCATTTCTATCACTTCTATTACAATAAATATGAGCAAAAGTTTGTTTATTTATTTATTTATTTATTTATATATATATATATATATATATATATATATATATATTAATAGTGAGCAAAAGAAATAGAATTTTATCTCCCACACTATTAATAATGGTATGCAAAAGAAATAACATCGGCTATTTTCAAAATTGACTTTCTTCCTCTCTTTGTTTTGATAGAAAATTTTATATAAAAATAGTTTTCACATTTTTCTGTATTTAATATGCATTTAGCTCCCAGGGGCGGCTCTACAGCCAGCCCCGTGATCTGAACCCCCTGGCTGTGCCCCCAAAAAAAATATTATATTTAAAAATTTTAATTTTTTTTTTTTGTTTTGACCTTAAAGTAAAATTTTGAACACCCTAACCCTAACTTTTGTTTAAACCCAATTGAAATAAACTTGAAATATGATCATATTTGTGCTATTTTCACAATATTTTTACAATAAAAGTTAAGTGACAAGTTGTAATATATTAATTTTTTTATCTAAACTCATAACTAACATCATTTTTTTACATACCTTTAATAACTTGTCATCTAGATTTTATTGGGTAAATGTTTGTACTCTTAAAATTGCTCATTTATTAAAAAATAGATAAACCTTCTTTCTAAATTCTAGCTTATTTTACAGTTGATGGTAGAATGAAATTGTTTTTTTCCTGCACTTTTCTTCTTCATCAACAAAAAATTACACCACTTGTACTACTAACTGATCTGTATTTACATCTATGATTTTTTTTTCTCATTCTTTCTTTCTCTCTTCTATATTTTCTTTCTATCTAATCAAGTAGTCTGATAAGTGTTTTACAGTTTTTCGAGTCCAAAAAGTCTTTTAGTGCTTGCTCCAATTTCAAGAGGATGACCACATGTGGTTAAAAATCCATTCACTTCAAAAGCAAATTCTTATATAAGTTACTATTTATTTTCCTTAGTTTAACGTTTACTCTCAAACCTAATCTTAGGTGTGTTGCTATTCTTATTTATCATATATTTTTATTTAATTGATATTACATATGATTATAATAAATTATCATTAATTTGACAAATATTATGATTAGTTATTTATTTATATGCATTTTATTGTTGTTTTCTTACAAATTCTCAAGAGTGTTGCTATTCTTATTTATCATATATTTTTATTTCATTGATATTACATATGATTGTAATAAATTATTATTAATTTGACAAAAATTATGATTAATTAGTTATTTATTTATATGCATTCTATTGTTTTTTTCTTACAGATTTTTAAACTATTAATAATTTGTTTTAGACTATTTTACAATATAGTTGTATTGTATACTATTTAGAATACTATGTTAGACCATCAAAAAAAAAAATACTATGTTAAATTATTGTATGTAATATGACAATTGTATATACAAAAAGAAAAATTAATCATTTTATTTTTTACTCCCCCACAACAAAATTCTAGTTCAAGATACTATTGACCCTCCTAAAGAGCCACTGTTATCTCTAAATTAAAAAGCCGACTTATTTTCACTATTATTCATGAGTTCTACTGCACTTTTTGGTACTATTAAGTCTCAATGTACAATTTAAAAGTGGGTTCAAATTAAATCTTATACTTTACTAGCTTCCAATTTAATCCTACAATTCAATTTAAGTCATAGACCTATTCACGAAATTTTTTTTTTTCCATTTAACCTTATTATTAGAAGAATTTTGTTAGTTAACAAGCTGTGAGAGAAAGTGAAAAACTAACATCTCGAGTTTTTAAAACTCGAGTTCAATACAAATCAAGTTTTAAAAACTCGATTTCCAGAGTTCTGAGATAGTTGACGTGGATAAAAATTTCACTGGAATCCACGTGGAACTCGAGTCTAAGAGACTCAAGCTCCAATGCGAACTACCTTTGCCAGGCACTTTGAGTCGAGACCGTGCAAATCATTCACATGACTTTAGAAAGACTCAATCTTGTTCCAAAGTTTAAAAAGCTATGGAATACAACCCCACAAACGTACCTGACTTTAGAAAGAAGAAGCTCCAATCAAGAACCAACCCACCAGTCTCCAAATTGCAAATGTTCAACCCTTCAAAACCCAAAAAGCAACAAGACCCTTTTCAATACCAAGACAACAAAAAGCAAGCAATGCCCACATAGGCATTAGACCAGTTGAGGCAGTTTTGGTTGAAAAAAACAACAAAAAGACTCAATCTTGTTCATCTCTCTCCCATAGCTTTTTCTTTCAAATCAATCTTTAAGAGTTGTGTGTGCCGTGGGTCTTCTTCTTTACTATGGATCTTCTTCTTCTTTCTTTCTTTTTTTCTTCTGGGTTCTTTCTTCTTTTTCTGGGTTTGTACTTTTTTCTTTTGTGTTTTTTGAAGTCAACTATAAAAAACTCAAGATATATTGTGGCATAAGCCTATCCAACTCAAGAAGTAGGATGCAAGTTTTTAAGTCTCAAGTTTTATATGGAACTTGAGTTTTTAAAACTCGAGATGCTAGTTTGTAAATATCTTTCAAACTCATATTAACTAACTATATTCTATCCCCTCACTATGCTAGTCTCCAACTATCCCCCTATTTACAATTAGATTTTACATGTTCTAATTTTGTGCTAAGTATGGTTTAATTTAAAATTACTTCTAGCTTATTGAATTGTATATATTGACTATTTAAAATTACTTCTAACATATTTAAATTTATGATGTAAATATATTTTTCGTCCCTTTATTTTGGTCATATTTCTATTTTGACTATATTTTCATTTTAGTCTCTATTTTTTTTTTCCCTGTGTATAGTCCCTAAAATTGAAAAGCATTATTGTTTTGGTTCATACAATTATTTCACTAACGAAAATGGTTCATACAATTATTTCACTAACGAAAATAGACTATGTAACAAACAGAATGTACTGTTGACACACAAAGTGCCTACGTAACCATTAGAATAATGATAAAAAATTTCACGTCATCTTCCACATTAGCATCTAACTTAAAAATTTTAATTTATCAATTTTTACAAAATTAAAAAAAAAAAAAAAAAAAAAAAAAAAAAAAAAAAGGAATTTAGACTTGGGTTCATCTTGATTAAGAACAAACAATAATGCAAATCTAGATTTAAATGTAAACACAATAACACAAACCCAAAAAAATCAAAATCAAATCTCAATCCAAATCAAGACATAGACACAAACATAATACAATATTTACTTCATTAAAAATGTTCATAATTTTCCATCACTTTCTCAGTAGCTGAAGAGGAAAGAACAAAATTAAATGAAACTAGATCTACTAGTTTTACACCAAAAATAAAAAACAAAAAAGCAGAGAGAGAGAGAGAGAGGTGGGGGTGAATGGGTGAGGCTCAGATCTCTTGGTTTTATACTTGAAACTCTCTCCCTCTCTCTTCTCTCTGTCACTACTAAGCAAACACACATGGCCAGATCTGATACACGGTACTTTTGCTCCCCTTGTGATGGCTATGGATGAGCAGGTTCCTTTGTAGTTGGCTCCTCATAACAATTCCAATGATTTTGATATGATTTATGAGTCTTGATCTGGTTGGTGGGCTATGGTGGTGTGTGAGTTTGGTTTGTGGCTGATAGTAGTGGTGATTTTGGTTTTGGTTGTATTTGATTAGGTTGGCGTATGGTGTTTGCTTATGGGAGTTTTCGTTGATCTGGGTTTGTGTTTAGTTTGCTCATGGGAATTTTTATTGATCAGGGTTTGAGTTTGGAACTTTTGGGTTGGGAAGCCAGAAGAATAGGTCTGTAATTTGGATTTTTCTTTGAAACACAGACACATACAAACACACGCACCATCAGAGAAGAAAAAGAAACATACACAAACACGAACACATGCACTAACAGAGAAGTACACATGCATAGAGAGAGAGAGAGAGAGAGAGAGATGAGATTAATTTTCTTTTGATCTGTGTTTATATGGAAAGGAAGAAGAAAAAGAAACAAATACACACCCCAACAAAGAGAGAAATAAGGAGTGAGAGTGGGTTTGGGTTTGGGTCTTGCTGTTCTTCATTAAGATGAACTCATGTCTAAATTCTAACATTTTTTTTTGTTATTTATCTATTTTATTTTGTTAAAGATGTGATGTGGATAATGATGTGACAATTTTTATTATTAATTTAATAACCACATAAGTATTTAGTGTGTCAACCATGCATTTTACCTGTAACGTAGGCTAATTTTTATTAGTGAAATGATGGTAAGAGTCTCAAACTAGATACTCTATAAACATAATAGAAATTTATTGGTGAGCTTTTTTTTTCCACTTTAAATTTTAGTTTTTTTATTAGAAAAGAAGACCTTAAAATTTTTTTCTATGGAGAATAGGACGGAGGAATTTTAATAATTTAGAACTACTTGTGTTCCATTATAAATTGCTTACGACGTACTTGAAACTACCACAAAATTATTTAAACCACTTTCAACCCATTTGAAACTGATTCAACTTCTCTCACTAGCTAGAACTTTCTAACTCATATATGTAAACTTTAATGAAAAATTTCCCATAATTTAAAATTAGTATTACCTTTTCAATAAATTTTTTCAAAATGACTTAATTTAGTTGAAACTTGAAGTACATGTTTTATTTTTTATTTTTTATAAAATGGACATTGGACATTTTTATTAAAAAACTTAGGAGATGTTAATTGAACTATAAAGTAAATAATTTGTGTAATAAATGCCAGCAAAATTCATTCTATAGCTTAAAATTTTAAGTTAAGAAGAAAATATCAAGTATATAAATAAATAAACAAGATATTTTCAATGACCTTCTCAAAAATAAAAATAAAAAGAAGATATTTTCAATGAATAAATTAAATTCAAAAGTGAAATTCGATGGTATCATAATGAATGTTTAACATTTGTTCAATTATAGCTAATTTTAAATGCATTTTGAGCATATAGAGGCGATTAAAAGCCAGTAATACAAAGTCAGCAGACGAACCTGAAAAACTGAGCCGAGTTCCTGGTCCAAGAGGACTGGATTGATTGTGGTGAAGAAATATTTTCTGGCCAACCAAAAGATAAAATAGGAGAATTGTGGTTATCAAAAGCCAACTAGAACTTTCAAATGGACTGCATGTGTTTCAAGCCAGGATTTGGTGTAGCACCGACCTCTTCTCACTTCAGAATCGATGCTTAGAAAGTCAGTATAGAAAAATATGAATTTTATAGCAAAAAGGGAAAAGAAGTGATGGTTAAGTACGTTGTAAATAATAAAATAATGTTAATATGTGTACATATGAATGTGATGTTGGTCCAATCAAATATTGCCACATTGACAAGTTGCGAAAAAACATGGTTACAAGTTTTGTATCTTTGGCATCTCTTTTTAGTTGGCAGTAGGTTACCAAATATATTGATTCATTACTTGTTTGAGTACAGGGATGGCAATTTTTTGCTGCCCGGCTTGACCCGCCTCTCCCCACTTCACCCCGTGCAGGTTTTCCCCGCCCCACAAAGGTAATGGGGTGGGGATGGAGCGAGATTTTAGATCCACACCACGGGGTGAGGTAGGGATGGGTTTACACTTTTTAGACCCACCCCGCCCCATCCCGCGTTAATAAGGATTAAATTGTAATTTTTTCATACTCTAAAATCCTACTATTTAAACAAAAATATCATCACCTTATTTTATTCTACCTAACGTAGTTCTACCTCTCTTTTCTCTCAAGCAAAATTAGAAATAAGGTACCAATTTTAATTCTTTTTTTTGTATTTTCATTCATGATTCTTTTTCAACTTACTTTTCATCATTAACATAATATGAGATTTTTGTGTCATACTATGAGATTTTTGTTGTGACATTGTCTTGTTAAACATTTAGATAATTTTATTTAGTTTTTGCTAAAAATTAGTTTGATTTGATAGGATAAATTTATTTATAATTTCAAGTATATTTTTAATATTGCAACATGTCATTTTATTTGAAAAAATGGTAATAGTTTTAGGGAAAATTAACAAGAAATAAAATTTTACGGTGTAGGACGTGGCTTCGCGGAGCTTTAAGGGGCGGGGATGGGGCAAGAAATTTTCCTCGTCATGCGGGGCGAGGCGGGGATGGGGCAAGCAAAATCTATACGGAGTAGGGGCGAAAATCTCATCCTTCGGCCCCACCCCGCCCCATTGCCATCCCTATCTGAGTAGGCTTGGATCGGTCTTTATTCTTTAGAGGATTTTATTATTACTTACTAATGAGTAAAGACAGTTCTAAAGAAAAGAGAGAGGTCCTAGCCTACTCAGACAAGTAAAGAATTAATCAAGTCTGTAGTCTTTAGTTGAAGTAAGGTATGTTCCCATCTTCTATGGTGGATTTGCAGATTGGGAATCATCATAAGAGTGTTTTTACCTTTTAGGATTTTTACTCATGTTGTATGTATGTGTTCATACACAAATCATTGTGATTTAAATAAGTCACTGCTCTAGAGATTTTGTTTAGGAGATCATTAAAAAAAAATTTAATAAAATGAGAACTTGAATATATCTAGTTGTCAATAAAAATAATAATAATAATACGTAAAGTTTCACAATTTTATTCTACAAGTTTTCAAATTTTAAATAGCACATGATAGTTCATTATGAGTATCTATTGCCAATGTGTTTAACTATGAGCCTATAACTATTTTATTTTGTTAAGTTTGTCTAGCATTTTTATCTTTATACAGTTGTTATTATCTATTTGACTTTGTTTTTATAAAAATATTTTAGACTAAGTGACAAATCTCAACTCATTGGCTCTATATTAATTATTGACGCACATAATCACACTTATTTATACATAAAATTATACACTACGTGTTTACTTAACCAATCAAATACTTGAACAATCACTAACTTCACTATTTTTTTTTCTTGAATTTTACTCACTTTATAACAAAAAAAAGTTATTATAATATAATAACAATACATACACATGTAAAAAAAACTCTCTATTTTCTAATTATTAACTTATATAAAGTTATATTATATTTATATTATATATGCAAACATCCACACATATCATAATTTATACATATAACGTTATAACAAAAAGTAATGTACACAATTAATATTAAACATACTCACACACATGTAATATAAATTTATAAATAAGAATTACACTTATAATTCACAAACACTTACTCTTTTCTCTTAGAGTCGAAAATACTTGTAATAAGAGTCTGCAAGATTTAAGTCAAGATGTACAAAAAATATTTTTAAGAATAGATTAAAGTATTAATTAAACTAACAAAAAATAATAATATATATAACTTTTTTTTTTTGAAATTAGGGGGTTCATTTGAACCCCTGAATAGGCTGTAGCACCGCCCCTAATTTAAACCTTGATCGATTGACAACTTGATTAATATGTGAACTAATTGTATAAAATAGGTAGTTAAGGCATTTAGGGATTTAAACAGAAACTTTCATAGTTGTTTGCTATGTATTGGTAAACAATTATCTGAAGAATTATTATTAAAAAAAAAAAAAAAAAAAAAAAGATAGAATTTGAATTTATGGTATCTGCTTCATGATAATTACCTTTTTTACCATTAAAACAAGACAGATTGATTTTGAATTTATAAAAAATTTACCTGAAGAAAGTCAACTCTACTTTTGGTATAACCTTTGCTATATTAAAAAAAATATTTATATCATTGGTCAAAAAGCTATTAATTTTTGTTTTCATCTAGTCAATTTGTAAGTTGTAACTTGTGAACTCTCTTTTAATCGTATCAATGATAACTAATTTTCTTTAAACATTTTAGAACAAGATTTTTTTTTTTTTTTTGTTAAAGAAATTAGAGATTACACAGTTAGAGCGCACTAATAATTGTTTTAAAATTTACGAAACATATATAAATATTATCAATCTGAAATAATTTAAATAACAGATATCACTTTAATCTTTGCATGCTTAAACCTACAAATGAAATAAGATAAGCCAAAGAAAACCCTTATTTTTCATTTTCATAGATAACAAATGCAATGAGGATCTCTAAAACTTAACCACAAAATCCATAATCTTCATTTTTCTAAAAATAAAAGAATGAAGCTTGGTGTCCATATTATTAATTATCCCAACATAATAATAATAATAATAATAATAATAATAATAATAATAGTAATAATAATAATAATAAAGGGGCCTTCAACTGAAGAGGGGAACATAGAGTATACTTTCCTTTTCTTTTTTTGATAAACCATATTGAGTATACTTTGGTTGACCATACTTATCTATTTTAGGAACATCCATACCTTAAGTTGGGAACTGGGTTTGGAATTAGGACCACGATCAGATCAATGTGGGTTATGGGATTTCTATCGGATCAGGGCTCTTGGACACTTCTTGAAACTTGGGTCGGCTTTGAACAATGGATCTCACTTTCGTAGTTGGGCTTAGGCTTTCAGGCTTCAGCCGAAAACCGATTCTCTTTCACGCTCCCTTTTCTCTTCCGTCTTCCTTTCGCTTTGTCTGGGAATGGCTGTTTTGAGCATCCACACCAGCTCAGTTAAATACTTAGAAAGTACAATTTTTACACGTTTTATGAAAAAAAAAGAGAAAAAAAAAGAAAAAGAAAACCCATATCAGTGGTGTATAAATAGTAAAAAATGTGAAAATGCATACCGAGCTACAGTACCCGTGTATATTTACACGGGTACTGTAGATCGTGTGTGGATTATTTTTTTTCTTTTCCCGTTCGCTCCATTTTTCCTCTCTCTTCCCCGTGCTCAACGAACTCAACAAACTCAGCAAACATCCACAGAGAAATTAACACAGATACTCGGTAACAAACTCAGACATACACTTGCTCAAAAAAAACAAAAAACACACAGATACAGAAACACACCCACACAAACAAACCCACACGGACAAACAACAAAGAGACAGATTGGTGCTTGATCGGAGCTGGGTCTTGCCTGATCGGAGCTAGGGAGATCTCGGATCTGATCGGAGCTAGGGAGATCGGTGCTTGTGGATCGGAGCTGCGGATCGGAGCTGCGAATCGGGCTGTGGATCGGAGTGTGGATCGGAGCTGGGATCGGAGCTGCGGATCGGGCTGTGGATTGGGCTGTGGATGGGTAGAGATGGGTAGAGAGAGAGAGAGAGAGAGCAAAATCAGAAAAAAAAAAAAAAAAAAAAAAAAAAAAATTGGGTACAGAGAGTGAGAGGGAGAGTGCGCGTGCGTAGGTAGTTAATAGTTAAGAGTGCGAGTGAAGTGAACTGCTAGTGAGTGTTGGAATGGTTCGTCCATGGTATATGCTTGTGTGGGTTGCTACCTGCTGGTGTGGTGCTCAAGTTGAAGGCGAGGTAGGGGTTTGGTTATTTGCCTTTCGAGTTTGTGGCAGCGATTGTTAATGGTAGTGTACTGTTATATGGGTTTCGAATAATGTGTGTAAGTGTGAGAGCACTCTGCCGTGCCTTGAGTGAGTTTTCTATATCTGAGAGCAAGGAAGATGAGATGAGGATGTGGAATGAATGGCTGTGGGACTGGTAGCTTTAATCATTGTGCTAAAGAAAGAGGGTAAAAGGAGAAAAGTAATTTGATCACTGGCTAGTGATGAATCCGACACTGAAAAGGACTCTGCACTTAAAGCTAAAGCATTGGCAGCCTTCTCGTAATTTTCAACACCTTTTGCACGTATACATTGGCTGTTTTTAAAGTGGTAAGCCATATGAAATTAATTTGGACCCACATGTTAATTTGTAGTGGAAAAATATATCCAGTTCATGGACACTTATGCTGGCTTCCAGTTTTTGATGATCATGTGAGATTTCTGAATAGACCATAGGGTCTACACTCATACACTGATACATTCTGTCTTGTTTGTCTCTATGTTTGAAACCCAATGACAACGACGTTTTGATCAACCTAATCACAAAAATAAGGAGTGGACAACGCTAAATAGAGGGATTTGAAAATCTCATGCCCAATTGTATTGGATTTTGGGTTAATTACCTTCAACCCAACTGCAAAGACAAGTAATAGGGGGCCCGCCCAAGCGAGAAAGTTGATTATTGGGATAATCCATTGGAGAATTATTTATTTTATTCATTGGCTGTGGATAAGTAATTTGATCACATGGCTAACCATGACAAGTGACGACACCACTAGGTTAGCTTGACCTGCCATTCTAACATGACCCTATAAGCAATTAGATGTTAAAATTTTATCGACTGTTTAGTTTTCAAGTCATGTGTCATATAGAATTTATTTAAATTTTGTGTCATATAAATCTCACTTGAACACAAATTTTGTTGTCAAGCAAAAAGATAGAATTAAATCATTTTCTAACTCACATAAAGGAGTGGTATGAGTATGAGGTCATGTGACAAAGTAGTGAATGCTAAACTCTTGTACCTCATGTATGACTTCAAAGTTATTAGTCATTTAACTGTTGTGAAAAATATTGTATTTATAGCATAACTTGAAATAATAACTTTAGAGCCACAAAAATTTTTAAAAATTTCACAGTTTTTAGGTGATGAATTATTAATGATATATAATAAAATAATATTAATAATGAAGTTAGGCAAAAGTTTGTTAAAACTTACTAACTCAACTATCCTAAAATATATTTTATTTATAAAATTACTTTTGCTGAAAATGTGTGCTTCACTCTCTGGTCAAAATGCAAGCAGTGGGGTCTAATTAGTCAAAGTACACTAAGGGCTTAATGATGGTAAGCTTTTTTTGGTAGAATAATGATGGTAACCTACTACTTTACTATGGAAACATTGTACTATATAGTGGTGATAGTTTTCGTTATTTGTAATGAGCTCTCATTATAAGTTTATTTTGATTTTGGAGAACTTGGAGGAACATGAACTTGGGGTGCTTGATGACTTCTGTACTTCATTTCATTTCTTTCTTTTAGGATTTTTTTTTAAGGTAAGAGTTCTTATCAAACATTTTAAAAAATTTAGCATTTACCCTCTCAAAATCTATATTTATAACACACCGCTTTACAATACAATCTATATCAAAACTTCTAATTTTTTTACAATTTCATTTAAATATTATTTCTTTATTATTTTTTACTAATTTTTTATTTTTCCTCTTTCTAAAAGTAATATAAAAGTGGATCTCACAGAATAAAAAAGTAATATAGATTTTTACCATTGATGAATAGTGTCATTTCATATTTGAAATGGTACTATTCATCAATTGCAAAAATTTTACAATATGAAAGGTTTGATGGAGTAGGCTTAAACCTTTCAAATGCTAAAAAAATAAAATTTTTAGCATTTGAAAGGTTTTAGAGCATCCACATTGAATGTGGCAAATGGCAAATGGAGCCCTCCTTTGCAATTTTTTTTACAATTCAGCCCAAAGTTTCAGCTCCATTGAATGTTGTATTTTGCAACAATTGTAAAAAAATATACAATTGAGCTACAGTACCATCTTAAATGTAAGATGGTACTATAGCTAATGGGATAAAAAAAAAAATTAATTCACTCTCTCTCCACTTTGACCCCGGGAATTTCTCTCTCCTTTATCATTATTTTTTTTCTTTTCTTTCTCTCCCTTCTCTCTTTCTCATCTGCTCTCTCACTGTTTAGACTCAACACCCCGTG
The DNA here is from genome assembly GCA_020976635.1 of Castanea crenata. Taxonomy (NCBI): domain Eukaryota; kingdom Viridiplantae; phylum Streptophyta; class Magnoliopsida; order Fagales; family Fagaceae; genus Castanea; species Castanea crenata. The sequence goes on from JAGHPS010000503.1 coordinate 121,314, forward strand.
GGTTTGCTCCACGGTGGAATCACATGGCTCCGATGGGTTGACGTGACGGCTCTGATGCTTTGAATCGGAGCTCCGATGCTTTGAATTGGAGCTCCGATCGGCGTGGTATAATTTTTTGTTGTGGGTTTCTGGTATGATTTTTTTGTTGTAGGTTGTGATCGGCGTGGGTTTCTTTGGAGGTGGTGGGTTTTTTTTTTTTTTTAGTTTTGCCGATTGGATGATGGAGGAGTTGTGTGGAGGATTTTGGTTGATTTGGATGATGGAGGAGGAGTCTGGAAGGTCGGTGTTGTGGTGGCTGTGTCATTGATCGGCGTGATGGTTTTTTTTTTTTTTTCCAGTTTCGCCAACCTAGGTTAATATAGATGATGGAGGAGTTGGGTTGATATGGATGATGGAGCAGGAGTGGAAGATCGGCGTTTGTGGTGGCTGTGCCGTTGATCAGCTTGATTTTTTTTTTTTTTCAAGTTTCGCCGATTTGGAGTTGTTTGGAGGAGTCTGAAAGAGAAGAGGCGAAAAGTTCACGGAGGATAAAATTGGGAAAAAAAAAGGGAAAAAATATTTTATTGTAAAGATATATTATTTTAATGTGTAGAATAGAAAAATAGAAGTTTTGATGTTGGGGAATTGTAAAATTGTATGGTATAATTAATAAAGTAATTTTTTAGATAGTAAAATAGGATAGAATTAGGAAAAATGAATGTGGATGCTCTAATGCTCTAAGTTTATTATCATATCTTCTAGACCTTAGGCCTATTTTAGGTATAAAAAAAATGTTTGAGCATGTGCGGTATACTGAGAGATACCAATATAATCACTTTTTTCGATGCTGCATATTTCTTCCAAAGTATCCCAAGCAATTTTGACCGAACCAATCAGACTAATCACAAAATATAGGCGTGGCTCGCATGAAATTTGGATCACGCGTAAAGCCATGGCATTCTTCCTGGTCTAAGCCTTGGAAGCAGTTTCATCATCTTCTTGTCTAGGACATTCGTCGGTTGCTTCAACAATCTCCCAAAGATCTTGAGCAATTAAATAGGCTCTCACTTGAACTTTCCAAACCAAATAATTGTTTACATTAAGAACTTCACTTACAGCTACACTTGAGGCTGTCCTTGTTTCCATCTTTATATACTCTGTCAATACACCTACATGGTGTTAGGATTAGAGTAAATTTTGGCAATCAAGTCCGGTTAGAATATAATCCAATTAATCAGGTACAGGTTTAGAATTGGGGTGACAAAAATTGTCTGTTTCTTTTTAAACATTTGTAGTCTTTTATGGGCCAAATCCATTCAAGATGTTGTCACTTAACTTATGTCATAACTTTAGTCCAAATGGTTTAGAATTTTAATGTGTACACATTTAGAACTGGGGTGACAAAAATTGTCTATTTCTTTTTAAACATTTGTAGCCTTTTATGGGTCGGATCCATTCAAGATGTTATCACTTAACTTATGTCATAACTTTAGTCCAAATGGTTTAGAATTTTAGGGTCTGTTTGAATAGAGCTTATTGCTGAAAACTGAAAATTGAAAATACTGTAACAAAATAATTTTTAAATATGTGAATAGTACCGTAGGACCCATTTTTAATAAAAAAAATTCTGTAAAGTGAAGTTTGTGGGTCCCGTAAACAGTACACGGACCCACAAATGTGCTGAAAAGTCAGCAAAAGCGGCTACTGTTCATGCACAGTAGCATGAACAGTAGCCGCTGTCCCCCTGACCCGTGCATCAGCAGAAAAAAAAAAAAAAAAAAAAAAAAAAAAAAAAAAAAAACGCAGAATCGCAGACGCAATAATTTTCATCCGTATCCAAACTCAGCCTTAATGTGTACACATTAAAATTAATTATATATATAGTGTGTGTGTGTAAAAATAGAAAAATGAAAATTAAATCTCTCATAAACGTAACTAAATACATAAACTTTGAGGATAGAATATAACATATTGGATAAATAGAATGAATAAATAAGTAATTGGAAAAAAATTATAAAAAAAACTAAATATTAGTAATAAATCCAAAATTAAAAATATTTATGTAGGGGTATTGGGCCCAGAAAAATATAAAGGATGGCCCAACGAAATCTTTTGGGCTAGCAACCCAAAATCCGAAACATCAAAGTGGTTATGGAGTGTTCAAAAAATCAAAATACGTCCGAGGGGTAGATATGTCCTCGGAATGTTAAGCCGAGGACATGGGAAGAGAAGTTTTAGTATCCCCGAGTTAATTTATGAAGAGTCCTACAATTAAGAGGAATACACGGTATACGTGGAGGACGCTAGAAAGAGCGGTGGAAAAGCTGCTTCCACCGCCCATGCATTAAAAACTCTGTGATTGATACGCTGACTGTATAGACGGAATGATGAGACATAAGCATAGAGCTTGAAACTTGATCCAAATCCCAGCGGACTTTAAGGAAGAATAGATGGGACATAAGGATAGAGCTTGAAACTTGGTCCCAAATCCCAGCAGGTTTTAAGGGAAAATGGATGGGACAAGTGTGTGGAGGAGGATTGCAACCAGAAGAAGGAAGATGATAAATAGAAGGGAGGGGAGACGAAGAAAGGGGGAGAGGCATAAGACCGAGGAAGAAAAAAGAGTCAATAGAAAAAGATAGTCCATATTTGTATCCAAACTTAAGAAATACTGTTATAAACTATCCTCGGCAACAATCCGAGGAGGAATTTTCAGCCTTATTCTTAAAAAGAAATCGCTCCTTTGTTCTATTCCTTTGGGCCCAAAAGCCCGTTCTCTTTTATAATTGTCCTAGCCATCCTGAGAATCTAGATTGCAAACCCACCCTCTACAAATTCATTGTAAAGAAAGGCCTTTTAAGCCCATCTGCCCCTTGTTGTGATTTGGGAACTTAAATTGTGTCCTTACAATTGGCGCCGTCTGTGGGAATTTAGTCTTTAAGGAAGTTTAGGACATCTTGGCATTATGGTAGGATCAGGACCACAGCGCAGGGCGGAGTCCGTAGGCTCCCAGCGTGAGGACCATTCCTTACATCCTGATCACGGAGAGAACCGAGAAGGGAGTGTACACACTACTCACACCATCAGAAGTACGAGTCATTCGCAAGGAGGCAGCAGAGTCCCTTATGAAAGAAATGTCAGGGCCATGCAGAAGGAGATTGACGGCCTAAAGAGGAGATTGCGTCACGAAAGGCGGAGGGGGATTCCTCCGGACTCTGACCCCTCTTCGGAGGGATCCGACGATGACAATTACGGGCAGAGATCCAGAACTCCCCCAGGTGTTTTTTCCTCATCCGAGGAAGATAATCCGCGTAGGAGACGTGACAGAGACTACCCCTTTAGGGGCTTAGGAAATGATGCAATAGGAAAGGCGTTGCACCAAATCTCCAGATCACCCTTCACGCGCAGAGTGGAGGAAGGGAGGTTACCTCGGCGCTTCACACAACCGGCCTTCACTCTTTACAATGGTCGGACGGATCCTGTGAAGCACGTAAGCCATTTCAGTCAGAGAATGGCAGTGCATTCCAGAAATGAAGCATTGTTGTGCAAGATTTTTCCTTCCAGCCTGGGACTCGTGGCCATGAGATGGTTTGACGGCTTGAGGGCAGGCTCCATTGATTCTTTCAAAGAACTTACTAGAGCATTTGGCTCTCGCTTTATCACGTGCAGCAGAGTTCCTCGCCCATTGGATTCATTACTATCCATGGCCATGAGGGAAGGGGAAACCCTGAAAACTTATTCGGACAGATATTGGGAAATGTTCAACGAAATTGACGGAGACTTTGATGATGTAGCAATAAGGACCTTCAAGGTCGGCCTACCAACAGAGCATGACTTGAGGAAATCCTTAACGAAGAAACCCGTCAGAAGCGTACGTCAACTGATGGATCGCATCGACGAGTACAAAAGGGTTGAGGAAGATCAGCAGCAGGGAAAAGGCAAGGCGAAGGTGATCCCGCAGGAAAGGAGGGATTTCAGGTCGGATAGATACAACAACAATAGGCCGGCAAGGGATTTTTCCAGGCAGGCTGGTCACATACCGCCACAGGTGGTCAACACCGTCTTCAGGGAACCAGCGCAGCAGCTCTTGGAAAAGATAAGGCATGAGCCTTTTTTCAAATGGCCAAGTAAAATGGCAAGGGACCCATTAAGACGCAATCAAAACCTCCATTGCCATTACCACCAGGAGAGGGGACACACCACCGAGGACTGTCGCACGTTGTGGAGTCATTTGGAACAGTTGGTTAAGGAGGGCAAGCTGAAACAATTCCTGTACCAACCTAATGGACGAGGAAACCAATCCGGGGTAGCGAACCACAACGGCCCTTCGTCGAGACCCCCTCTAGGTATTATCAATGTCATTTTCGCGGCACCTGGAAGGACTGGCTCATCTCCTTTTAGGGTAATGTCCGTGGCTCGCACATTAGCCGAGGACTCACGGGATCAGCCGAAGAGGATTAAGGCAAGCATCCTACCGGCCCTGAGTTTCTCTGAAGAAGACAAGATGGGGACTATCCAGCCTCATGACGATGCCTTAGTGGTAACCCTCAGAATAGGGAACTATGATGTGAAGAGGGTAATGGTTGACCTGGGCAGTGGCGCAGACATCATGTACCCTGACCTATTTAGGGGCCTGAAACTAAGAGCCGAAGATCTCACGGCATATGACTCACCCTTGATAAGCTTCGAAGGGAGAGCTGTGGTTCCAATGGGACAAATCAGACTGCCTGTGCAATCAGGCCCTGAGGTGGTAGACGTGGATTTTCATCGTGGTCGATGCTTATTCTCCCTATACGGCCTATAGTAGCGAGACCATGGCTGAATGCGTTGGGGGCTGTTTCCTCAACTTGCATGTCAAGGTCAAATTTTCACTCTGGGGACCAGGTGGTGGAGTTGCTTGGGAGTCAATCTATGGCTCGACAGTTGCGTCACGGCTTGCAATTCTGCGACGACCAGAACCGGACTCCTCGGCCTCGGCTAACGGAGAAGCATAGCATATCAAAGACCCTTGCCGCGGCCGAGACGGACGAAGCGGTATGTGAGGAATTAGAGAAAATCCTCATAGACAATGACCCTGAGAAGTTCTTTCAGGTCGGAGTCCAAATGCCACAAGAAGATAAGACAGAACTGATTCTATTTTTGAAAAAAAATATGGACGTTTTTGCTTGGAACGCGTATGAGGCCCCCGGGGTGGATCCGAGCTTCATATGTCATCATTTAAGGATCGACCCAACTGTAGCGCCGAGGAGGCAAGCACCTCGGAGATCCTCCAAGGAACATTCCGAGGCCGTAAAAGAGGAAGTGCTCAAACTCAAAAAAGCAGGTGCTATCAAAGAAGTGTTTTATCCTGAATGATTAGCCATACAGTGGTGGTTGAAAAAGAAGAATGGGAAGTGGAGAGTTTGTGTAGACTTCACAGATTTAAACAAAGCTTGCCCGAAAGACTCGTTCCCTATGCCTCGGATTGATCAATTGGTTGACGCTACTGTTGGACATCCTCGGATGAGTTTTCTTGATGCCTTCCAAGGTTATCACCAGATACCCTAGCCGTTGAAGACCAGGAGAGACTGCGTTTGTCACTCCTACGGGAAATTATCATTATAAGATAATGCCCTTTGGTTTGAAAAATGCAGGGGCTACCTACCAGAGGATGATGACAAGAATGTTTGAGGCACAGCTAGGAAAAAACTATTGAGGTATACGTGGACGATTATGGTGGTAAAAAGCAAAGAAGTTTCTACACATTTGGAAGATCTGAGCAACACTTTTCAGAAGCTAAGAGAGTATAAGTGCGCCTCAATGCCTCTAAGTGCTCCTTCGGTGTGGGGTCGGGCAAGTATCTAGGATATATGGTGACACACCGGGGATGAAGTAAAATCTGCTCAGGTTAAGGCAATAAACAGCTTACACCCACTCGAAATCCTAAAGAAGTGCAAAGGCTAACAGAGTATGACTGCTGCCCTCAACCGGTTTATATCTCGGTCCGCAGACAGATGCAGACCTTTCTTTAAAACTACTGAATAAATGGAAAGGTTTTGATGGACCGAGGAGTGCGCGGTGGCTTTCAACAGCTAAAAGAATACTCTCGCGACCACCAATTATGTCTCGACCAGGAAATTGATGAAGTTCTGTTTGCATATATTGCAGTGGCGGACCATGCAGTCAGCCTGGTTTCTCTATCCGAGATGATCAATAATATCCAGAGACCCGTCTATTATGTGAGCAAATCTCTGCATGAGGCCGAGCTGAGTTATCTGCCACTGGAAAAAGCTATCTTAGCAGTGGTACACGCTACGCGACGACTTCCCCATTACTTCCAGTCACACACGGTGGTTGTTCTTACGCAACTCCCTCTTAATCAGTTCTGCGAAGTGCAGATTATATGGGAAGAATTGCCAAATGGGGAACTGTCCTGGGGGCTTTTGATATCAAATATATGCCCCGCACCGCTATGAAGGGGCAGGTCATCGCGGACCTTGTGGCAGAAATTTGCTGAGCCTTTCGTTAGAGGACTACCAAGGAAGCATGGGTAAAAGGTCAGTAGGCATGATTTCACGCGAGGGGCCTCATTGTGGAAAGTCCATGTCGATGAGGCAGCAAATCAAGAGGATCTGGTGTAGGACTAGTCTTTGGCATCCCCAGAGGGAATTACTTTTGAGAAATCTTTGAGGTTGGGGTTCTCGGCCACCAACAACGAAGCAGAGTATGAGGCCGTCCTCGCGGGGATGAACATGGTTCACAAGATGGGGGGGAAGACGGTGCAAATGTTCTCGGATTCACTATTGGTGGTAGGCCAAGTAAAAGGAAGGCTAGAAGTAAGGGATTCTAGAATGCGAGAGTATCTAACCCAGGTCAGGTGTATGCAGTCTAAATTTGAGTCTTTCTTACTAATACATTATCCAGATGTGGCAATACCCATGCTGACTCATTGGCCACGCTCGCAACGTCCTCGGCACAGAGTCTGCCACGCGTGATCCTTGTTGAAGATTTGTTGAAACCCACTGGGACGGATGGTACCTCTACTCAAATCCTTCAAATTAGGACAGGGTCAAGTTGGATGGATCAGATAGTAACATTTCTCCGAAGTGACGTCCTGCCTGGAGAAAAAGCTGAAGCGGATAAGATTCGCAGGAAGGCCACTCGTTTCTGGTTATCCGAGGACCAGAAATTGTACAAACGTTCCTTTTCGGGACCGTATTTGTTATGTGTGCACCCCGAGGCAACGGAACTACTTTGGAAGAGTTGCACGAAGGGATTTGCGGAAGTCATACCGGGGGAAGGTCTTTAGCTCACGGGCCCTTACTCAGGGATATTGGTGGCCAAATATGCAGAGGGAAGCGCAAGATTATGCAAAGAAGTGTGATCAATGTCAAAGATTCGCTCCAAATATACATCAACCAGGGGGGAGTCCTGAATCCTCTGGCTAGCCCTTGGCCTTTTGCTCAATGGGGCTTGGACATTGTTGGCCCTTTCCCAAAGCAGCAGGAACAGGCGGTGGCTCCTCGTAGGGACAGATTATTTCACCAAATGGTTGAAGCCGAGCCATTATCAAACATCAGGGACACGGAAGCGAAAAAAGTTTGTGTGGAAGAATATCGTTACCAGGTTCGGCATCCCTCGTACTCTCATATCAGATAATGGTTTGCAATTTGATAGCAAGGCCTTTCGGAAAATACTGTCGGTGATATGGGCATCACGAACAGGTATTCCACTCCGGCTTATCCCAAGGAAATGGGCAAGCCGAGGCTGTCAACAAGGTAATAGTAAGCGGACTCAAAAGAGGTTGGGGGACGCCAAGGGAGGTGGGTGGAAGAGCTGCACATGTCTTTGTGGACATACCGGACTACACCTCGGAGATCCACAGGTGAAACACCCTTTGCTATGACTTATGGGCCGAGGGCAGTAATACCCTTAGAAACTGGGGGTTCCCAACCCTGAGGAAAAGCTCTTCATTCCAGACAGCAATGATGATCTATTAATAAAGAATTTAGACTTTAGTTGAGGACCGACGGGAAAACGTCCAATGGTTTCAACTAGCTTATTATCAGCACAAGCTCAAGCAGGGGTATGATTCTCATGTGAACTTCGACCTCTTGGACCTGGTGACTTAGTATTAAGGAAAGTTTTGGCACGACAAAGAATCCTGCTTGGGGAAAAATTGGGGCCCAACTGGGAGGACCTTATCGCATTACTTCGGTCGCAGGCGGATAGGGGCCTACAATCTGGAGGATTGGACGAATGTGTTGTGCAACGTCCCTGGAATGTAAATATCTACGGAGGTACTATTACTAAATAAAAAGGGCACTTCGGCCGTATTTTTGCAGTAAACTGCATTACGTTCGTTACATATACATCTAAATTTGATACTCTTTATTAAAATGTTAACAGAAACCTAAGTTATGTCTTGGTCCCTCGGATCATCTACTTTGGAAATTAACATTTCAATTCGTTTTTCTAAGTATCAACACAGAAACTTGATATGCCTGGATCCTCGGACCAACATACCTCGTCTAAATTGATACTCTTTATTTAAAATGTTAAACAGAACCTAAGTTATGTCTGGTCCTCGGATCATCTACTTTGGGAAAATTAACATATTCAAAATTCGTTTTTTCTAAGTATCAACAGAAACTTGATATGCCTGGATCCTCGACCACATACCAGCGTCTAATTTATACCTTTATTAAAATGTTAAACAGAACCTAAGTTATGTCTGGTCCTCGGATCATCTACTTTGGGAAAATTAACATTTCAAATTCGTTTTTCTAAGTATCAAACAGAAACTTGATATGCCTGGATCCTCGGACCACATACCTCGTCTAAATTTATACTCTTTATTAAAATGATAAACAGAACCTAAGTTATGTCTGGTCCTCGGATCATCTACTTTGGAAAAATTAACATTTCAAGTTCGTTTTTCTAAGTATCAAACAGAAACTTGATATGCCTGGATCCTTGGACCACATACCTCGTCTAAAATTGATACTCTTTATTAATATGTTAAACAGAACCTAAGTTATGTCTGGTACTCGGATCATCTACTTTTGGAAATTTAACCTTTCAAATTTATTCGTCTAAACATTGGTATTCTTTACTAAATGTTAAAGGAAACCTAAGTCACGCGTGGTCCGCGGACCGTTTACTTGGGCAAAACTAAACATTTCTTTTCTTTTATGTCAAAAACACGAAAGCTTTACATACCTAAAGTTAGAAGACCATGTGCTTTGTTCTTATGTAATTCAAATGAAGATACAAAGTGAAAAAACAATTACTTAAAAACAGACCGACGGCATGATTAAACCTCCCTGGAGTAGCAAAATCAATCCAAGTTATTCCTTTTTATGTTCGGCCAAAGGGAGTGGAACTTTTTGAACGATATGATCAAAATAAAGCAAGAGGAGATATCTAAAACAAACATTCATTCTTATATTAAGATTCCAAAAAAGTACTTTTACACAGACACATAGATATTACACTAGAAAGAGGAAAGTAAAAGTAAAAAAGAGGCAGTCATTGCTTCAGCTTGATCTTCAAAGGGCCTTTGGGGTCTCGAGGAGATGGGAGCTGGACTGAGGGCTCAACGGCAATTCCTTTGCCTTTGGGATCATCTAACAGGGTTATGGGATTTGCTTGATCACCTAACTCATCCTTCGAAGATTCCTGAAGGCCACTTGAAGGCTGTACGTCTTCAAGTGCCTTTTCTGGTGCTGAATCGCCTTGTTTAGGAACATCTTCAGGAAGAGATGGGTCTTCAGCCAAATCACCTCCTACATCCTCGGATGATCCTTGGGCAGCTTCTTGTACACCGTCAGGGGTGGAAGAAGCTCGAATTGCCGGAGGGTAGTAGACACTCTCTGCCTTCCAAAGAATGGAAGAGGCATCAACCCCAGCTTGGGAAAGTGCCTCATTCCACACTTGGAGGCAGTAGTGCCTACATACCTCGGGAACCTGAGCCTTAAAGGTTTCGGTGACCTCCTTCACACCGATGTCGTAACCATCTTGTTCGACTTGGTCCCTTGATTCCTCAGCCTTTTTCTTTGCTTGAAGGGCTTCCTCTTTGCCCTTGACGGCTTCTTCTCTGGCCTTCTCAGACTCATGCAGGTCCCTCTTAAGACCTTCTACAAGCTTACGTGCTGCTGAGAGGTTATCATCGGCTTCACGGAGCATAAGGCGCTGATCCTCGGCCTGTTTAGTCGTTGTCTTCAGATCAGCTTCTAAGCCTGCCTTATCACTCTCCACCTTGGCCAGCTTTGCCGAGACCTCCTGCAGCTTTTTCTTGTGAAGGTCCGAGATCTTTTGGGCGGTTTCACGCCTGGATTCCTCGGCCTTCAGAGATTTGTAGGAGCTGATGGCAATCTCCTCTGCCCTGTGGGCAGATTGAACGGCCTACAAACGAAACATTTGAAGTCATTAAAAGAAGACACATATAGGAATTGAAAGCCAGAGCCAAAAGGTTTTTAGAGAAAGGAAAACTCACCATTGCCAGCTCCTTCTTCAGAGTCATGAAGACGGCATGGTCCCTCTTCTTCCTAAGCTCGACCATATCCTCGGGGAGCAACAGCGCCTGCTCCAACACATCCGCAACACAGGCAGCTGTCCCTTCATCGGAACTTCTGATGGAAGCATCTACGTTTATGGGCGCGTCGTCCAGGGACATGTCGGGGAGCCATACAGGGGCTCGCACGGCCACCTGTTGGTCGGTTCTTTTTTCCGACCTAGTCTGCGCAGGGCGTGCCTGCTTTCCACTCCTTTCCACCTCGGGCTCTTTGGAAACAGAACCCTTTCCTATTTCCACCACTTCCTTCCCTTTCGTCTGATCCCTTTTTCTTTTGAGATCAGCGGGGTTGGTACGTTGTGTTTGGGAGGATGGAGGAGGAGGAGGAAGCCTAGCTTCAGGGCCTTTGTCAACACCCTTTTCTTGCGTCCGAGAGCGCAGCTCTTTGGGTGGTTCTTGGACTTTATGGCCCTTGTCAGCACCCTCAAGGACGTCCTTTAAACTGGGTTTAATTTTTCGTTGGATGCCCATATCGTCTAGTTCTTCGGCTATATCCTCTGGAATTTGAGTGGAGGTGCCGAGGACAGGAGTTAAGTCTTCAGGAGAGTAAGGTTGGTTAAAAACCTCAAACTCGTCCTCAAAATCTGCTACTTTGACGATTTCTTCTTCTTCTTCTTTCACAGTAGGACGGGAGGACGCAGCTTCGCTAGGGATTGATTGGGTGGAGATAGGAACTATGGGAATCCCAACTGGAACAGGTTGTGGTGGTTGGATTGGTTGGGTTATCAGAGTACCTTGAGGAATGGTAGTCTCCTCGGGTAGCAAGAAACCCTCGACGGCAACGCTGATCCGAGGAAGACGAGGATCGTGGGCTTTAATCACGCACTTCGGTGCCTGAAAGGCTTTTGATATTGGAGTGTAGCCGAGGATCAGATGAGCAGCACGGAGTTGGCCGTCACTATGCACAAAGACCTCGGCTTGTAGGATCCTATCCAACCGCCCGAAATCAACGAGGTTAGGATGACGATCCGCTGCGTGTGGATCTGCAGAGTTATCCAAGTAAAAATGGTTAGGAACAAGTAAAAAGACAAAAGATGACAAAATGTAAAGGAAACTTCACCTAGAGTCCCTTCCCTCGTCGGACAGGGGAGGCCGTCGTGCCAATTTCCTGATACAATCAGGAAGTCGTCTTTTAGGCCCTTATTTGATTCGGGCAGACATTGAATTAGCCTAACCTGTGGATATCTAGACTTTAGGTAATATTCGTCTTTTTTGCTTAAGTAATGGAGGTTATAAACCCAGTTCACATCATGGTGAGTGAGTCCTAGGTTCATCTTCTCATTTAAGGCATCTATGGAACCTAGGATCCTAAAGACATTTGGGGCGCACTGGGTGGGAGCTAACCTAAAAGCCCTAAGATAATCCCTGGTCACCATTCCCATGGGGATTTTCATTCCCCCTTCGATGAATGTAATCATCGGGATTACCACTTCCCCCGTTTCTCTTTTTGTATAATATTCCTCCTCGTTGCTGTACCTAATGAACACATCCGAGGGAATTTTGTACTTAACCTTAAACTGCTCTATTTTCTCATTCGAGTCAACAAGGGACGCAAATCTACCCATTTTGTTTGAAAAAGAAAGAGGGGATGAAGAAACTAACTACGCCGAGGATAAAAGATACAGTGAAAAAGAGAAGCTGGGATGGAAAGGAAACAAAAGAAACAAAAAGCTGATAAGGAGGGGAAAGAGTATTAAAGAAACTTACTTTTAAAAAGGGAGAAAGCACGGTCTCCTCGGACAGGGTACTTGAGTAGAAAGAGAGAGTACGGGGAGATGAAAAGTGTGGCAGGTGCGCTTTGAGGTTTCTGTAGTGTGAAGATTTTTTGAAGATGAAATGGTATTTATATGTCAGGAGGTATTTTGAAGCAGGCGAATTCCCGCCTCAAACACCGGAATCGCGCTCGACCGTTGGATATGTGTCATATCATTAAAACATGGGGGACATAGAAGCACCAATAATTAATTCAGGGGCGCTTCGAATACCGAAACATCGGGAACACACGGCGGGTAATTCAGAAGTTAATTCCGCCAGCAATATTCAAGCATTCTGCAGGATAAAAGGGTCTTTTTATGTCGAGATCCCATTTTCCTCCCGAGGTGAAGAAAAATAAGGAATCTCGAGGGGCTATTGTAGGGGTATTGGGCCCAGAAAAATATAAAGGATGGCTCAACGAAATCTTTTGGGCTAGCAACCCAAAATCCGAAACATCAAAGTGGTTATGGAGTGTTCAAAAAATCCAAATACGTCCGAGGGGTAGATATGTCCTCGGAATGTTAAGCCGAGGACATGGGAAGAGAAGTTTTAGTATCCCCGAGTTAATTTATGAAGAGTCCTACAATTAAGAGGAATACACGGTATACGTGGAGGACGCTAGAAAGAGCGGTGGAAAAGCTGCTTCCACCGCCCATGCATTAAAAACTCTGTGATTGATACGCTGACTGTATAGACGGAAGGATGGGACATAAGCATAGAGCTTGAAACTTGGTCCAAATCCCAGCGGGCTTTAAGGAAGAATAGATGGGACATAAGGATAGAGCTTGAAACTTGATCTCAAATCCCAGCAGGTTTTAAGGGAAAATGGATGGGACAAGTGTGTGGAGGAGGATTGCAACCAGAAGAAGGAAGATGATAAATAGAAGGGAGGGGAGACGAAGAAAGGGGGAGAGGCATAAGACCGAGGAAGAAAAAAGAGTCAATAGAAAAAGATAGTCCATATTTGTATCCAAACTTAAGAAATACTGTTATAAACTATCCTCGGCAACAGTCCGAGGAGGAATTTTCAGCCTTATTCTTAAAAAGAAATCGCTCCTTTGTTCTATTCCTTTGGGCCCAAAAGCCCGTTCTCTTTTATAATTGTCCTAGCCATCCTGAGAATCTAGATTGCAAACCCACCCTCTACAAATTCATTGTAAAGAAAGGCCTTTTAAGCCCATCTGCCCCTTGTTGTGGTTTGGAACTTGAATTGTGTCCTTACAATTTATATTTCAGAATTGCATATCAAATAATTTTTAATTTGGCACACTGTCTAACGAACTCATCCTCTCTCATTCCCCGTTCCCCCCAAAGCTACTTGCATGGTACTAAGTAACGTTAATTATTTTCCTAAAAAAATTTTAAAAAAATAACTAACATTAATTATTTTGTAGTCCTCATTTTTTCTCATGAAAAAAAAAAATTTCATGAAAAAGAAATGACCCGATTAATGGCTAACCTTTTGACATTTGTTAACATAACATTTTACGAAATGAAACTAATAAACTAAACATGATAACATTATATTGGTGTAATTTGATTATATGAATAAAATATTTCAAGTATCTAACATTATACTGCAATCTAATATCACACGAATCAAACACCATCTTAGATCAACGAATTTTTATTACTTCTTACAAAAGTAATGTAATTACTTACAAAAGTTAAGGGTTCTTTCTTCCAAAACTTCTGCCCTTAAGTGCCACTGTGCGGTAGCTCTCACTCGATGAAATGATTAGACTCCCACACTGCTTATGTATAAGAACCACTCGCTTTTGAAATTACAGCAACTTGCTCTCTATTTTTTATTTATTTATTTTAATTTTTAAATTCCGGTAACTTGCTTATTTAATAGAACCTTGAGAGATTTCATGTATTGATGATAATGATCAATTACCAAGGTTTTAAGTTGAAGAAGACTTGTTTTCAAAAAAGTTGAAGAAGACTTGAGCGAATAAAGGAATACTGTAGCTAGACATCCAATTAACTAAATTCATTTCCCCATTCAACCTCACGCGATATGGATTTAATTATTTGTTTATGTAGGTAACTGAAGCATCTTAAATGACTAACTTAAAAGTTGACCAACTAAAGAAAGGGCTTCACAACATCTTAGAGTAACCACATCAACTTGTGCATAAATGTGCAAAATGAAAAAAGTGAATAAGTTTACACATTTTGAGCAATAAAAACCCACATCAGTGAGTGTAACTTGAGCATAAATGCACAATTGCTACATTTAATATCTTTATAATTTTTTCTCTTTTCTCTTTGTACCTGACTCTCAGCTCCCTCTCTTTTTCTCATTTCATCAGAGACTCCCTCAGGCACACAGCTCTCTCTTTCTCTCATCTCATCAATCTTTCTTCCTCTAGCTTCCGCAGATAACCACCACCGCTGATTGCCATCGCCATCGCCATAGTTAATCGTTGCTCAGGGCGTCAATCTTGTTGTTTGATCGTCGATCTTGTTGCTAAGGGCGTCGATCTGTTTGCTCAAGGTGTCGATCTTAAGGAAAAGGAGAATCATTGGCTTGACTTCGTCGGACGTGGAACCTCACGACACTCATTTATGCTTTGATTCGATGAAGGAGACGATGAATTCCGATGGAGTAATGAATGCCGGTGATTTGTGCACGAGCTTCTGTACGGACAATATCTTGTTTCTTGTTGCTCTAACAATGAGTCCAGCGATCTTGTATTTAGCTTTTTCTCTTTGTAATTCCATCTGGGGTTTGTTCTATTTGGTCTTTGGTCATTTAATGTGCACTTGTTGATTGTGGAGATGGGGGATTGTTCATGGTGTGGGTGATTTTGGATTTGTGATGGGTCTGTGAAAGGGTTCCAAAGAGGAGAGAGAAGGAAATAATAAAAAATTGTAAAATAATAAATATTTTATTGAATAAATGTGTAGAATAGATAAAATAATGTGAGTATTTTGTAAGAGTAGAGGTGTAAAATAAAAATAAAAAGTAGTTTTTTCTTGCAAAATAGATAGAAAATTTGCACGGACTAATACAGTTGCTTTAACAGTCTTAGGTATCTGCCCAAAGTTGCTTACTTGACTGAATGGTGAGAAAGCATGTTAGAGATCTCAGCAAAAGTAAACAAATCATGGAAATGAAATTGATTTGATCTTAGGTATTGGTTATATAAAGATAGAAAAAGACAAATATATGTAGATCATGTTTAACAGGAACGATAAAATAACCCAAGTAAATTAATGTTTGTGTACATCTGAAAATAAAAGCAAGACTAAGACAGCAATTAACCTTATAGATTTAATATTCTAGGAGTTTAAATTGAAATTTGATAATCTTTATCTCAAGAGGGTAACTATAGATGTCTTATTTAGAAGTGACATCAATTCATTTCTCCTCATGACATCAATTCACATCTTGTTAAAATTTCAGATAACATTCTGACTTTTCTTCAGGAGAAGTAAAAAATGCAAATAATTTATTAAACATTTCTCCTCATTACAGTAACTTGCTTCTTTTTCTTTCTCTGTTTTTTCTCAGCAACTTGCTTATTTAATAGAACCTTGAGAAATGTTCTGTATTGATGATAATAATCAAATACGAAATATTTAAGTTGACGAAGACTTGAGCTAATAAAGAAATATTACTGTGGCAACGAAATTAAGAATCAAAACACCAGCTTATATATTTTGTTGGGTAGCTAGACATCCAATCAACTAACTTCATTTCTCCATTCAGCCTCGCGTGATATAGATTTAATTATTTGTTTAAGGATCTCAATGACAAACTTCAAGTTGACGACAGTAATTTTGAAAGGCCTTCACAATGTACTAGGTTAGAGATCTGTCCTAAGTTGTGTCCTTGGCTGCTTGGTAAGTGAGAAAGCATGTTAGAGATCTCGGCAAAAGTAAACAAATCATGAAAATGAAAGTCGGTCCTCATGGGGAATAAAAATATAGGATGATGTTTTGATGATTACGTTGCTGGTCACATCCGGAATTCCGGATAGGGTCTTCCTTGAGCAAATATTTAACAATACTTTTGCTGCATTGTAAAAATCCACCGCGTTTTTTATTTAGCAATTATTAGAGCATCCATATCAATGTATTTAAAATCATATATAATACAAATTTTTTTCAATTTTACACATTTTGAGCTACATCAGTATATCTAAAACTGGGTAAAATAGTGTAAAACCATCCCCGAGCTACAGTACCGTATATATTTACACAGTTACTGTAGCTCGTTTATACAAATTATTTATTCTCCTTCGCTCCTTTTTTTCTCTCTCTGATCCGTTTTCAACAGACTCATTCTCTCATCTTTTTCTTAACACAGAATATACAGAGATATACTTTTTCTCTCGGTGCTTGACTGGTCGGAGCTCGTGGGCCTTGCCGTGGATCGGAGCTCGCGGAAGCTGGATCGGAGCTAGCGGATCGACGATCGGAGCTGGCGGATCGCAATCGAAGCTGGCAGATCAGCGATCGGAGCTCGGGATCGCGATCGGAGCTCGAGGATCGCGATCGGAGCTCCGGGTTCGATCGGAGGCGGATCTCTGAGCTCGCGGATCGCGATCGGAGCTCGCAGATTGCCGATCGAAGCTCGCGGATTGCGATCGGAGCTCGCGGATGGTGATCTGAGCTCGCCGATTGGACTCGCGGATGGTGATCTGAGCTAGGATCGGAGAGGGAGTTGATGGAGAGGGAGAGTCTGAGAGATGAGTTTAGAGAGAGAGAGCAAAAGTGAGAAATGAGCTGGGTGAGAGAGAGAGCGGAATTTAAGAGGTAGTTGGGTTTAATAATAAAATATTAAAGAAAATTAATTATTTAATTAAAAATGATGGTAGGATAGATGAACTGGTGTGGAGGTTTTGTAAAATTAAATGTGTAAAATAGAAAAAGTGGATTGTTAGTGTAAAAGTGAATGTGTAAAATGGAGGAGCTGGTGTGGATGCTCTTACTTGTCTGCTTGGTCCTAGTGTGTTACTGCATTTTTGCTGAGTACCACCAAAAAAAAAAAAGAGCAATAACAGCTGGTAATAATTTCTTTTGATGATTTGGCAGATAATTGGAGCATAGAGATTTAAATTCAGAATGTCTCTTGGAGGGATGTCTGTATTGGAAGAATATATATATATATATATATATATATATATATATATATGCAAAGATTCTTATGGACTTGAAGTAGTTCTTCGAGAGAACTAAGCCTCCTTAGAATTAAGATGTAAGAAACAGAGAAAGAGAAACAAAGAGATAGAAGAGCTAGGAAGAGAGCAATTTTCTTAACATTTCTGATATGCCTCTTTGCAATGAGATAAAGCTTCTTACCGTACAATTTCCTTCCCAAATACAACAAGTATTAACCAACTAATTTATCCTAACTGTCAAGCTCAATACAATGCCAGCTCAGCAGCCAACGCTAACCACTGTAACAAACTACCAGCACTTATCAATTCAGGAGAACAGCTACTATCAACGCACCACTCCTGTTTAGAAATCAAGGGAACCTATTTCACGGTTAAAATTTATTTTATAAATTTGACAGTGTACTGAATATCATATTATTTACCATTTATATTTTTACTAACCATGATTAAAATTTTGTAAAGAGTTTCTTAAGAAAAATTAAAATATTTTATTACTAATATAAATAAAAAGGGTGTTAATTTCTTCAAATCTGTAGGAAGGAGAGTGTAATTATAAAAAATAATTCTATCAATATTTGAATTTATTTGACTTTATATATATATATATATATTTTCCTAATCATGCATGTTTAAATATTCTATGGTGAATAAAGTTTCTCTCTAAATTAGTTTGGAGAGAAACTCTTAAAACTTCTCATATCTTTTTTTTTTTTTTTTGTGAATTTTGGAAATTTAACCATTTAATTTCATGTTTCTTATGTTATTAACATGCATATCAAATTTTGTTTAAATTAGATGTTAATTATTATTCGATCAATAAACTATTTGTTACACATAATTTGCAATAACAAAAATTTAAAATTTTAACATTTGTTATAACATAGCAATTGATCTTTAATCTTCAAAATTTAAAGTTTGTTACATAAATTTTGCAAGCGTGAAGTATATAATAAAAAATTCAATCTAACAATTAGATTTTCAAAATTTACACTCAATACAAAGATGAATGATAAATTTGAAGAGTTTCTCTTTATGCTAGTTTGGAGAGAAATTTTGTTCTTTTGTGGAGGGTTGAGGTCAACTCCATGGTCCTTTAATACAGAAACATTGATTAATTAAGAGAAGTGTTACATTTGCAACATTTTCACCATATTTTCATAACAAATTATAGATGGTAGCTATTACTTGGTTTAAATTTGAACCTAACATTGAGATTACTTTTTTTCCTCCAACAATACAAACCAATAACAACCTGTCATTTAGAATTTGTTGGAATATTTTAAAAGCATTATTAAAATGGATTAAGAATCTGTTGGGCAGCTGAATAGTTGTATTTAATAATACTATGCACAGTTATCAAAAAAATAATAATATAATATCACGCACCTCACAGGTTCCCTCTGTTTTTTGTTTTCCTTTTTAGGCGGTATGTTTTAAATAATTTAAGTATTTATACTTAGTTCTTGGCCGCACCTTTCAATTGGTTTAGTTCTAATATTTCACTTTGTTGCTGGCCAACCTCTGCCGACCATCTTTAGATCCATTAGAGCACTTGTATCAGTTAGTGTATAGTGTGTATAATAAAAGAAATGCTTAAATTTACACATTTTTGATCAAAAACACCCCCCACATCAGTCCTTTCATAACTTTCTATATTTTACATTTCGTTCAAAATCGCTACAGTACCGTGTAAATATATCACGGTTAGCTGTAGCGGTGTAAAATATTATTTTATATTTTTTTTCTCTCACCTCTCTTCTTTTTCCACCTGTTCTCCTCTCTCTCTCTGCCTCTCTCTCTCTCCTTCTCCCTCTTCCCTCTGAACGGACCCGCTTTGCCTCAACCCAAAATAATAAAACAAAACACAAAAAACAAGGAAAGACAGAGGACTGAGCTTTGCCTCAACAAAAAAATTCACACCCAAAATAAAACAAAAACAGAAACCAAATTCAAAGAAACCCAGAAAACCCGCTTTGCCTCAACCCAGAAACAGAGGAACGGAGCTTGGATCGGATCGGAGCGGAGCAGGATCCGGATCGAGAAACAGAGGACGGAGCTGGATCGGTCGAGAAACGAGGACGGAGCTGGATCGGGTCGCGAAACAGAGGACGGAGCTGGATCGGAGCTGGATCGGGTTTGAGAAACAGAGGATCAAAGCTCGTCAGATTGAGAAATGGAGGACGGCGCTCGTGGATCGGAGAGTTGATCGAGATGGACGGTTGATCTGAAATGGGGTAGAGAGAGAGAGAGAGAGAGAAAGATGAATCAGAAATGAACAGAAGGAGCCAGTAGTGCGCGGGTATAAGATTAGGCCGTTTGAGATAAATTATAAAAAATGTGAAAAAATTGATTATTTAATTAATAGATGTAGTAGAATAAATGAACTGATGTGGGTGATTTGTAAAAATGAATGTGTAAAATTTTAGAATGAGGTTTTTGTGTAAATAGACGAAATTTTTAACCCGAACTAATGTGGTTGCTCTAGAGGATGAGTAAAGTCCATTTGAGTTAACTTAAATGTTATTTTCCTTGTTTTGGTTTTTAAATTTAACAACTTATGTTCTTATGCGATTCAAAAAAAAATTATGAATGGTAGAAGATGAATGGTCTGGTTTTGTCTTTTGATCAATGAAATGTGTGGCCTTTATTGCTTTTTATGGGAGAAACGTGTGAGGTGTGACAATCAAAATGTGGTCCTTAAAATTAGATAGGTTTTTTTAATTTTTTTTAATTTTTAAGAGAGGAGTAGGTATAAGTTAGTAAATAATAATAATAATAATAATCTAAAAATAAGAACTAAGCAACAATTAATGATTTTTTATTAAAATTTAATGAATAAATTCATTTCAAATTACATAGATTTGATAAATAAAAACTATGATCATTAAAAAAAACCATTGAAAAATATGATTGTTGAAAATTTTAAAAACATTGAGTAAAGGAAGAATAAAGAAATATTAAAAAAAAAAGATTAAAAGAAGATTAAAGATGATGAACGAAGAAATAATATTTTAATGTAATACAGAAAAAATAAAGAGTCTGTTGGAAAGTGAATTTTAAAAAGTAAGTAGCTAAAAAGTAAAAGTTACTGTTCACTCTTCAAATAGTATAAATATTTGGAGAAAACTATTGGAGATTTTCTTACAATGATTGGATGTGGTTGTGCTTATTCTTAAATAATGATAAGATGATGTGGCATATTGAGGTTGGTAGGAAAAAATATGAGTTTTACATCACATCCTTACAGAATTTAATCTCTTATGTTTTCCCTTGTTTTGGTTTAAAAATTCAACAAGTACTATTCTTTCCATATATAATTCAAAAAGAGTACAAATTTGGTAAAGATGGGGTCTAAAACATATGTTTTACATAATCCATAAGAGATTGTCAATTTAACATTTTACTTAAAATTCAATACATCTTATCACAACTAATAACATCTCAATGAACTCCAAATTTGAATTGGATTCATATATGGGTATTAGAATTGATTGGGTGTAGTTGTGATTATTCTTAAATATGTAATAAGATAATGTGACATGTTGGGATTAGAAGGGTACAACATGGGGTTTACATCCCATCCTTATAAATTTAATCTCTTCAAAAAATCTCAGGTAAATGACAAAATGGTTCCTATCCTTTACACCATATTTCAATTTAGTCTTTAACGGTTTAAATGTGTCAATTTAGTCTTTAACCTTTCAGGATTGTGTCATTATAGTCCCAGCTATTAAGTGATGGATAGAAAAGCTTACATGACTAACATACATATTTAAAATATTAAGTTTTTTTTCCAACTACACTGCCACTTATTCTTTATTTAAAAATAAAAAAATTCAGCCAACTAAATCACAAAAATGCACCTAAGACTAAGAATTGGGATTTGAATT
This sequence comes from Castanea crenata, assembly GCA_020976635.1. NCBI lineage: Eukaryota > Viridiplantae > Streptophyta > Magnoliopsida > Fagales > Fagaceae > Castanea > Castanea crenata. The sequence goes on from JAGHPS010000503.1 coordinate 142,628, forward strand.
CCTAGTCCCAATTGTGAGAAAAAACAAAGAGGGGGAGTGTAGGAAAATGATTGAAGAACTTGAGATGCCCAGCCAATGGCAATAGCTATTCACCCATCCGACAGTGAGGCGACCCACCCATCCAACGACAAACGACCAAGCTCAAACATCCATTAATCATTGGGTTTCTAGGTTTTGATGATTTTTTTTTGTTTCTTTGGTTTAGTTTGGGCTTTTTATTTTTTATTTGATATGGTATTCCATTGCCTGCTAAGCCAAGGAAACATTGGAGATGAAAGGTATTTTCTTTTGTTTTGGTAGTGTGGTTTTGAAGACAAATTTGGGCTGGTGTTTAATTTTATGTTCTTTATTTTTGTTGTTTATTCCGACCCCTCTCAAACAAAGGATGTAAAACTGGGATCCAAAGAATTGAACATCCTAACATTATTAGCAATGTCTGAATCTCTATTGCCATATTCATTGTCGATCATCTTTGCCAAAGCACATAACTTGTATGAAATGGAATGGTATATGGGTTGAAGTTATGATTTCTAAATGTCTCATCTAAAGAGACTATGAAATGAATAGAAATACATAATAAATTTTAAAAAGAGGAGAAAGAAGAGTTTTTGATACGTGTTTATACATACCCACCTAGAGGAGTTTGAGTGAAAAATTCAAAAGCAATCCTCAACTTCCATAGCCAAATCATTCTTCAAGAAAAAGAAAAATCAATCGCAATAATTTCATTGAATTTCTAGGGAGCCAAAATGAAGTTAGTAAGGATAGGAGAGAGAGACTTGGTGGCACTAGAAAAGAGATCATGAGGATGAGGGAGAGGAGGGATTTTTTTTTTCAGAATGACATCAATTTCCAAATAATTTTGTTAGTTAGCATCATTTACAAATTATTTAGGAAACTAACATCTCGAGTTTGTAAAATAAGAGTTACTGTAGTAACTCGAGTATCGAAAACTCGATTTCAATGAAATTTAGGTCGAACTCGAGTTCCACAAAAGACAAACCTAGCAAGCTTAAGAAAGCATAATCAAACCAAAAACCCAATCACAACCCAAGCTGCGTTGATGCTTGCCGCCGCTCCAATGGAGGAGAAGAACCTGCTAGAGTTTGGAGAAGAAGAAGAGCTGGAGGGAAAAGATCCAATCCGATCAGCTCTAGGGTTTTTTATTGGGTTTTGTTCTTGGGGCTTGGAAGGATCAGTTTTTGTTTTGGGTTTTATTCTTGGGGCTTCGGAAGTTTGAGAAAGGAGAGTGCAAGAAGAAGAACACGCTGGATGTTTGAGAAAGGAGAAGAGCAGTGGGATGGTAGGAGCAGAAAGATGGAGAAAAAAAAAATGAAGGAAGAAGAAAAGCAAAGCATAGGAAAAAATTGCAACTAGGCAGAAAAACAAAGAAATTGAGTCTCTTAGTATTGTGTTCTAAGAGCAAAATCAAGTTTCTTGAGTTCGAGATGTTAGTTTTCTAAATAGTTTGAAAACGTTTCTAACTACGATATTGTTTAGGAATTGATGTTAGTTTGCAATTTTTCCCAGAGAGGAGATAGAGATGAGTTTGGTTGATGTCAATATTTCATGTGTCTCAGTTTTAATTAGTTTTTTTTTTTAATCTAATATGGCAGTACAGTTGGTAGTTGATATGATATGAAAAATATTTTTTTTATTGTTCCGTTTGACACGTTAACTTTTTCCATCAAAAGGATAATGTGGGAGACTAAATTTACATGGCATTGCAAAGGTTAGGAACCAAATTAACTCAATTGAAAGGTCAGACACCAATTTGAAATATAATATAAATGAAAGAGACCAATTTTGTAATTTACCCAAAAATATAAAAGCATTGTAGGTATATAACATCTAGAACTTCTTTCTAATTTTAGATTAAAAAAAAATAAAAATAAAACTTTTTCTTGAAGATAACATTTAATAAACGCAACAATAACATAAACATAAACAAAAAAAATATTATTGTTCTTGTTTTTTCTTTCTCCAAATATATACCTTAGAAAATAAAAATAAAAAATAATAATTCTATCTATACGTGAATTTATTTAGGCTTTTTACAAATTAATTTATTTAATATATATATACACACACACATGCATACAAGATGGTTCCAAAGCTGCCTCTGGAGCCATTAGGAGCTAATTAAAGTCCATATTTGAGTTGAATTTATTTATGTTCTCCTTTGTTTTGGTTTTAACTTCAACAACTACTCATTTCTTATATAATTAAAAAAAATCTAAAAAGGTTATTAGGACCAATTGACCATGGCCCCAAAATATAGGGACTTAAATGTTATATATTTTTACCTTTAAAAATTTAAGGCTTTACTTGTTACTTCTAACATTATAGAATTTTATTTGGACTGCCCTAAAATTATAGAATATAAAGTTAAATTTACAATAACAACAAAGAATGAACATCGTACGTGGATTTGTAATATAATTTACCAAACTTCTACTGCCTAAAAATACAATGCATTGGTATTTCCACACTAGAGACCTTTCTTAGTTGATGGCTTGATACAAATGTTTTTCAAAATAATTTGAACTAAAATTCATCCATAAAAATAAATAAATAAATAAAAAGGTTAGAAGAATACAAATCCCAAATACATAAAAACACACAATGTTCTTCCAAAGTCTAAACTATTCAAAGGAAAAATTATTATTTTACCCTATTAAAAATAACCAAATCACAAGTATTAAATGTGTCCTTTCTTACCTTCCCCAACCGCAGATGACCCAATGTAGGTGAAAAAAGCAAGATAATGAAATGTGTCACAATTAGCATTAGACCCTAGTAATTTGAAACCTATGATACAATGACAATCTAAGAATAAAAATCAACACATTGTAAAAACTAAAAGAGATAAATAACACATATTACAGTGGGGCACATGGCATTGACTCCTAGTTCTTTGAATTATGTCCCATTACTTAGAATAAAAGAGTACATGTTCATATGAACAAAGTAAGCAAATGCTCACCATCATGGATTGAATTCCCAGAGTAAAACATAAACATAAAAAAAAAAAAATTGTTGTACTCATAAACATATTTTGATTTTTAGAAACACAAACCCTTCAAAAGATATTAAAAAAAAAAAATTTAATTCTATCAGACCATTACGATTTTTCACAAATTAATTTATTGATTATACAATCATTTTGATATTTTCCACTAAACATCAATGACTTAATTTAGAAATGGGATTACAATCAAGCATATGGGCATTAAAAACAATTTGGTTAATTTTGTAGTTATCCTTTTAGCCAATTAATCTTGGTTAAATTAATACCACTAAGGTTTGTTTAGTCATAGTTATCACTTATCACTTTCTTTTAGTTCTTATGGGTGGTTTTGTAATACCATAGAAGAACTTCTAGGATTGGAAGTTTTGAGAAAATATATAAAGCTATCAGTTTGGGCTATTGGTCATGTACTTCCTCAAGCCATGATTTCATCTCCCACTAAATCTATAATACACGTATTATCGGCCAAAAATTTTGGAAAAATAAAAAAAGCTTAGTCTTCGGTAGAATAAAGTATAGAATGACTGAACTAGCACCAAGAGGTTTCAGTTCTAAAACACAATTTTTGGATAGAAGATGAATGGTCTGGTTTTGTCTTTTGATCAAATGAAATGTGTGGCCTTTATTGCTTTTTATGGGAGAAACGGTGTGAGTGTGACAATCAAAATGTGGTCCTTGAAATTAGATAGTTTTTTTTTTTTTTTTTTTTTTTAAGAGAGGAGTAGGTATAAGTTAGTAAATAATAATAATAATAATCTTAAAATAAGAACTAAGCAACAATTAATGATTTTTTTATCAAAATTTTAATGAATAAATTCATTTCAAATTACATAGATTTGATAAATAAAACTATGATCATTAAAAAAAACCATTGAAAAATATGATTGTTGAAAATTTTTAAAAAATTGAGGTAAAGGAAGAATAAAGAAATATTAAAAAAATAATAAAAGAAGATTAAAGAATGAATGAAGAAATAATATTTTAATGTAATACATAAAAAATAAAGAGTCTGTTAGAAAGTGAATTTGAAAAAGTAAGTAGTTAAAAGGTAAAAGTCACTGTTCACTCTTCAAACAGTATAAATATTTGGAGAAACTATTGGAGATTTTCTTAGAATTGATTGGGTGTGGTTGTATTTATTCTTAAATATGTGATAAGATGATGTGGCATATTGAGGTTGAATAGAAAAAACATGAGTTTTACATCACATTCTCACAGAATTTAATCTCTTATGTTTTCCCTTGTTTTGGTTTTAAATTCAACAAGTACTATTCTTTCCATATATAATTCAAAAAAGAGTACAAATTTGGTAAAGATGGGGTCTAAAACATATATTTTACATCATCCAATAAGAGATTGTCACTTTAACATTTTACTTAAAATTCAATACATCTTATCACACCTAATAACATCTCAATAACTCCAAATTTGGTTGGATTCATATATGGGTATTAGAATTGATTGAGTGTAGTTGTGATATTCTTAAATATGTAATAAGATAATGTGACATGTTGGGATTAGAGGGGTAAACATGGAGTTTACAACTATCCTTATAAAATTTAATCTCTTCAAAAAATCTCAAGTAAATGACAAAATTGGTTCCTATCATTACACCATATTTCAATTTAGTCTTTAACGGTTTAATGTATCAATTTAGTCTCTAACCTTTCAGGATTGTGTCATTATAGTCCCAGCTATTAAGTGATGGATAGAAAAAGCTTACATGACTAACATACATATTTAAAATATTAATTTTTTTTCCAACTACACTGCCACTTATTCTTTAATTAAAAATAAAAAAAGTCAACCACTAAATCACAAAAATGCACCTAAGACTAAGAATTGGGATTTGAATTCCTAGTCCCACTGTGAGAAAAAACAAGAGGGGGAGTGTAGGAAATGATTGAAGAACTTAAGATGCCCGGCCAATGGCAATAGCTGCCCACCCATCCGACAGTGAGGCGACCCACCCATCCAACGACAAACGACCAAGCTCAAACATCCATTAATCATTGAGTTTCTGGGTTTTGATGATTTTTTTTGTTTCTTTGGTTTAGTTTGGGATTTTATTTTTTATTTGATCTAGTATTCCATTGCCTGCTAAGCCAAGGAAACATTGGAGATGAAAGGTATTTTCTTTTGTTTTGGTAGTGTGATTTTGAAGACAATTTTGGGCTGGTGTTTAATTTTATGTTCTTTATTTTTGTTGTTTATTCCGACCCCTCTCAACAAAGGATGTAAACTGGGATCCAAAGAATTGAACATCCTAGCATTATTAGCAATGTTTGAATCTCTGTTGCCATATTCATTGTCGGCCATCTTAGCCAAAGCACATAACTTGTATGAAATGGAATGGTATTTGGGTTGAAGTTATGATTCTAAATGTCTCATCTAAAGAGACTGTGAAAATGAATAAAAATACATAATAAATTTTAAAAAGAGAGAAAGAAGAGTTTTTGATACGTGTTTATACATACCCACCTAGAGGAGTTTGAGTGAAAAATTCAAAAGCAGTCTCAACTTCCATAGCCAAATCATTCTTCAAGAAAAACAAAAATCAATCGTAATAATTTCATTGAATTTCTAGGGAGCCAACATGAAGTTAGTAAGGATAGGAGAGAGAGACTTGGTGGCGCTAGAAAAGAGATCATGAGGACGAGGGAGAGGAGGGATTTTTTTTCAAAATAACATCAATTTCCAAACAATTTTGTTAGTTAGCATCATTTACAAATTATTTAGGAAACTAACATCTCGAGTTTGTAAAATAAGAGTTCACTGTAGTAACTCGAGTATCGAAAACTCGATTTCAATGAAAATTTAGGTCGAACTCAAGTTCCACAAAAGACAAACCTAGCAAGCTTAAGAAAGTAGAATCAAACCAAAAACCCAATCACAAACCCAAGCTGCGTTGACACTTGCTGCCACTCCAGTGGAGGAGAAGAACATGCTAGAGTTTTGGAGAAGAAGAAGAGCTGGAGGAAAAGATCCAATCCGATCAGTTCTAGGGTTTTTGATTGGGTTTTGTTCTTGGGGCTTGGAATGATCAGTTTTTGTTTTGGGTTTTATTCTTGGGGCTTTGGAAGTTTGAGAAAGGAGAGTGCAAGAAGAAGAACACGCTGGATGTTTGAGAAAGGAGAAGAGCAGTGGGATGGTAGGAACAGAAAGATGGAGAAAGAAAAAAAAATGAAAGATGAAGGAAAGCAAAGCATAGGAAAAAATTGGAACTAGGCGGAAAAACAAAGAAATCGAGTCTCTTAGTATCGTGTTCTAAGAGCAAAATCAAGTTTCTTGAGTTCGAGATGTTAGTTTTCTAAATAGTTTGGAAATGTTTCTAACTAACAAAATTATTTAAGAATTGGTGTTAGTTTGCAATTTTCCTGGAGAGGAGATAGAGATGAATTTGGTTGATGTTGATATTTCACGTGTCTCAGTTTTAATTTAGTTTTTTTTTTAATCTAATGTGGCAGTACAGTTGGTAGTTGATATGATATGAAAATATTTTTTTATTGTTCCATTTGACACGTTAGCTTTTTCCATCAAAAGGATAACGTGGAAGACTAAATTGACATGGCATTGCAAAGGTTAAAGACCAAATTAACTCAATTGAAATGTTAGACACCAATTTGAAATACGGTATAAAGGAAAGAGACCAATTTTGTAATTTACCCAAAAATCTAAAAGCATCGTAGGTATATAACATCTAGAACTTCTTTCTAATTTTAGATAAACAAAAATAAAAAAATAAAACTTCTTCCTAAAGATAACATTTAATAAACGCAACAATAACATAAACATAAACAAAAAAAATATTATTGTTCCTGTAAACATATTTTTCTTTCTCCAAATATATACCTTAGAAAATAAAAAATAAAAAATAATAATTCTATCTATATGTGAATTTATTTAGGCTTTTTACAAATTAATTTATTTAATATATATACACACACACACATGCATACAAGATGCTTCCAAAGCTGCCTCTTGAGCCATTAGGAGCTAAGTAAAGTCCACATTTGCGTTGAATTTATTTATGTTCTCCTTTGTTTTGGTTTCAACTTCAACAACTACTCATTTCTTATATAATTAAAAAAAAATCTAAAATGGTTATTAGGACCAATTGACTATGGCCCCAAAATATAGGGACTTAAATGGTATATATTTTTACCTTTAAAAATTTAAGGCTTTACTTGTTACTTCTAACATTATAGGATTTATTTGGACTGCCCCAAAATTATAGGATATAAAAGTTAAATTTACAATAACAAAAAAGAATTAACATCTTACGTGGATTTGTAATAGAATTTACCAAACTCCTACTGCCTAAAAAATACAATGCATTAGTATTCCCACACTAGAGACCTTTCTTAGTTGATGGCTTGATACAAATGTTTTCAAAATGATTTGAACTAAAATTCATCCATAAAGAAATAAATAAAAAGGTTAGAAGAATACAAATCCCAAATACATAAAAACACACAATGTTCTTCCAAAGTCTAAACTATTAAAGGAAAAATTATTATTTTACCCTATTAAAAATAACCAAATCACAAGTATTAAATGTGTCCTTTCTTACCTTCCCCAGCCGCAGATGACCCAACATAGGTGAAAAAAGCAAGATAATGAAATGTGTCACAATTAGCATTAGACCCTAGTAATTTGAAACCTATGATACAATGACAATCTAAGAATAAAAAATCAACACATTGTAAAAACTAAAAGAGATAAATAACACATATTACAGTGGGGCACATGCATTAACTCCTAGTTCTTTGAATTATGTCCCATTACTCAAAATAAAAGAGTACATGTTCATATGAAACAGAGTAAGCAAATGCTCACCATCATGGATTGAATTCCTAGAGTATAAACATAAACATAAATAAAAAAATATTTTTGTACTCATAAACACATTTTGATTTTTAGAAACACAAACCCTTCAAAAGATATTTTTAAAAAAATTTAATTTTATCAGACCATTACGATTTCACAAATTAATTTATTGATTATACAATCATTTTGATATTTTCCACTAAACATCAATGATTTAATTTAGAAATGGAATTACAATCAAGCATATGGGCATTAAAAACAATTTGGTTAATTTCGTAGTTATCCTTTTAGCCAATTAATCTTGGCTAAATTAATCCCACTAAGGTTTGTTTAGTCATAGTTATCACTTATCACTTTCTTTTAGTTCTTATGGGTGGTTTTGTAATACCATAGAAGAACTTCTAGGATTGGAAGTTTTGAGAAAATATATAAAGCTATCAGTTTGGGCTATTGGTCCTGTACTTCCTCAAGCCATGATTTCATCTCCCACTAAATCTATGACACGCGTATTATCGGCCAAAAATTTTGGAAAAAAAAAAAAAAAGCTTAGTCTTCGGTAGAACAAAGTATAGAATGACTGAACTAGCACCAGGAGGTTTCAGTTCTAAAACACAATTGGTGCTTCCCAAATGATCATGGAACTTGCTATTGCTTTGGAAGAGAGTGGAATACCATTCCCTTGGAATCATTTGGGCACCTATTGGTTTTGACATAGATGATGAATTCAGAGCCTACTTGTTACCAGACGGATTTCAAAATCGATAAGGAAAACCAAATGGGGCTTGCTAGTGAATAACTGGGCACCATAGTTGGAAATTCTGTCACACAAAGCGATTGGAGCATTTCTTAGCCACTGCTGGGTGGAATTTAGTGATTGATAACCTAAGCCAAGCAGTGCCAATCATAGGTTGGCCATTGGCTAGAGAAAAGGCACATGGCAAATAAACATCTCTTGATTTTTATTGCCATGAAATTAATTTGTCATCTTCATCTAGAATTTGACAGGAAACAAAGTGACATATAACATAAGGTTCATTTAGAATAGCTCATTTTTATGGCTTTGTCTTTCTTTAAAAAAATTTAAAAAAGCAATGGTAAAAGTACAACTCTTCTTTCATCATACTTATTAATATACATTCTATACACACAACGTCATTTGGGAACAGTTTATTTAGTTAAAATTGAAAAATTTTTGCTAAAAATATTGTAAATAAAGCTAAAAGCTAGCTGAAATAGTGCGATAGACCCATGAATAATACCAAAAAGTGCAATGGGATCTATGAATAGTAGCAAAATAAGCTAATTAGTAAAAAAAAAAAAATTGCATTCTTTAGCTAATGCCAAACAAAACCACAATGTCCATAATTTCATGCACAATGTCCACATTTTATTGATATCCACCTAAGTGATAGAGTCAAGAATTTGTGTGTGGAAAAAGGGGGGGGGGGGGGGGGGAGTAAAAAATGAGTGATAATAAAGTTTGATTTTTTCTTCTTTTTGTTTATAACATTTTCTTATCATATATCATAGATTTGAACCAAAATACTTAAAAACAAATCAAGATGCAAATGAAATATTTTTGTAACTCAATATTTGTATAATAAAATTAGAGGTAGTTACACTCCCATCTTGTAAGTTGTTGGGAAATGACACTTCACCTTAAACCTTAAGGGGGAGGGGAATTCCCTTTTTGACATCCATTGATCAAACTCTATTAAATTAATGTTAACAATGTTGCGTACTAACATATCATTTGCTAAGGGTAGGTTCCATAATTATCCTTTGTTTCAAATTAAAATCCATTGATTTAAATTTTTAAATAAAGAGTATTTTAAATTTAGTATGACTTTTTCTTATTTTTTAGATTGTCATTGGGTTGTAGAGAGTTTCTCATTCTCATGAAATGATGTCTCCATTTTCCCCAATTTCAATTCAATATGCTTTTGTCTATTAATAATGTTCTATGCAATTTATGTAGACAAATTCTCTATCATCGACTAGTGCAACAAAAATATATATAAATCTTGAGACCCCTGAAGTTGTTGAAATAATTAATAAGTGCATATTTCTAAAATTTATAATAATAGAAAATCTAATAAATAGCACATACTATCTCACAGAATGACATTAACTTAATATTTTCTTTTAAAACATTCAATGATAGGAATGGTATTACATCAATGATAGGAATTCAGAGCATACATGCAAAACAATTTTCATAGGAGGATTTATCTTTAAATAATATGAAGGCAATAGTAAAGATAAATTGCATTGAGTGAAATCCTACAAAACAGTTTTGTTAATAATTTCAAGTTATACTCATCATTTACGTAAAAAAATAATAATACGTCATATTATTTACGTTAAAAAAATAAAACATATTAATTTCAAAGTTTATTGTAAGATGTGAACTGCTAGGTTATTGCAACAATAAGTAATGTTGATACAATAATGAGTTGGTATTACATTTTGTGCGTACTTTGTGAAAAGAATGTCAAACCACGAGCATGATCATTTTGGTGTGCAAAATGTGAAACAAAAACAAATATTTCTATCCCAAAGTTAGAGGCCCTCACATTAACTACATACATTCCAAATATTTATAATATATTTATCTCACTATAACTACTCTATACACACACACACACACACACAATTGCAAATTACTTGAAATATAGGATTCAAATAGAAGTTTTTGATGCAATCGATAATACAAATTTTGTGATATTTGATCAAAATATTGAGAAAATCCTAAATAAATCTACAACAGATCTTGCTAAAAATAAACTAAGTACAAATTATTTAAATTATTGTAAAACTATTATATTGGAGAAGGAATCCCATGTGATTTGAAAAAAAAAAAAAAGGAAAAAAATGGATTTTCCTACTTCATTTGAATGAATTCAATATAAAGGATGGTTTTAAAAATTACATAGTTGCTAAGATTTTTAATACACCTTCAAATGACAAAAACGTATGGAAGAAAGAAAAAATATACACAATCCAATATGCTATATTAATTCTTTTTGATGCACTATTCCAAAATTAACAAAAATAAAAAAATAAAAACATTTACAAAAAAACTGTCACATCATTAAAATTTAATATAAATGCAAATACCTACGAAAAATCTTAACAACCGAAGTCCAAACTTTGTAAGATCCAATCTGGAATCTCCCAGTGCCAATTGATTAGTGATTAACACAAGTAATACAACAAAATGAAAAAGTAATAAAAGCTCAACAAATATGGACAGACTAAACTTCAAATGTTAAAGATGGAGAAACTGATGATGATAACAAGGATCACCATACCGCAAAAAAAAAAATCATAATGAAGCTTTTTATTACATCACATAATAAAAATTAATAATATAGAATGAATTAATATGTTTTTATCAATTTTATTATACAATATTACTCCAAAGTTGTTTTAATTATTGCTCATTACTTGAACAAAATAATTATAATAGATATCTGTATATAATTTATTATTATTATTTTTTATGATGAACTCATTACTAACAAATTTTTATAATAAATATGCTAATATATATATAAAATATTTTACAAAAACAAATTTACATAAAACATTATCACATTATCTGAGCAACTTACTAGTATAAACAGAAGGGGAAGAGTATTATTTTCTTCAAACCTCAAAGAATGGGAATATAATTAGTTAATTACCCGCAAAAAAATATTGTTAAAAAAAAAAACAGTTATGTACTTTAGCTAGTTGAAATCATTAAATATTAAGAGTCCTATATACGGAATATGATTGTGTCACTTGTTGATTTGTGGTTCTATCATCTAACTAGTTATTTCCATTTTCTACTTTTTAATTGCTTTTCCATTTTATTATTATATTAAGATTTCACTCTGATAATTATTTATTTGGGGTAACACTAACCATTAATTTTTTTTTTTTTTTTAATCTCTGTTTCTTTAATTTTTTTTCCTTGTTCTTATTGTTGTCCGTTATATAATTAACTTCACAATTGAGTACTATACATGGATTATAAGAAAATTTCTACAAAATGTTTCAGAATAAAATTATGTCGTGCACGCATCACGCTAAATATCAAATACTAATTACATAAAGCAACAAGCAATTTCTTCTCTAGTCAAGTAAGCTCAACCTGAATACAAAGTAGATTTTGTTTGGGGTGTGCAGTGAAGTGCAAGACCTAGATTTTAGATTCATTAGTATCCTTGTGTTAAGCTTTACGGTTGTTTTTTTTTTTTGACTTTGCCTTTCTAGACTATGCTAGGGGTGCTATCTGTGATAATATCTTCCACGTGTCGTTAAGGTTGCAATGTGTGATTTGACTCTTTTTTTTTTTTTTTTTTTTTTTTTTTTTTCACATAGATTCATTATTAACATTACTTTTATTATACATGAATCACATTCACATGTCATGTTAATAGTTGTGAAAAAAAAAAAATAATTCTTACTAATTTTATTTTTAAGCATTTGATCTTTTGGCGGAAAGAAAAATATTTATATTGACTGTAAAAATATTTTTAAATGTATATCATTTATCAATATGTAATAGAATGTTGCAATAATCCATTCGCCACAAAAGTTGTAGTCTGTAGCCAATAGCCCAGAGTTCAGCCTGAACACTGAAAGTAAGTCCTAAGCAGAGAAGGAAAAACATTTTATCCAATTACCATTTTTGTCCCAGATAAGCTCACCTGGAGCATGTCCAGTGGAGCCTTTAGCTACAACCATTTGTACTTAATTTTACAAAGGTTGCGGGTTGAACTTCATGACTCCAGAACACCTTCCTTCTCTTCCTCCATGCCAAACATAAGAGTTTTATCCCCAAACTCTTATTGATGACTAGATATACATATTTCATTTACCTATAGTACTAGTGGTTTTACCAGTACAAAATATTAATCAATCCTTGTGTTCAAACTCAAGCAATCAGCCTTCTACCCCAAACTCCACCGTGAATCTCTCATGCACCTCAAGATCAGCTTTGCTTACAGTTGGCTTCTGTCTTGCAAGTACTTTATCAAAATCTGCTCTTGTGATTGGTGGTGGCTGGATCTGCAAGTCATACATTCCCAGACCCAGTTACATTCAAGTCATTATATAAATTAAAAGAAGTGGATGAACGAGGCTAGATAAGAAGTACCACAAATTGACCTTCCTCCAAAGAAATGTGTAATTTTAATGGAAGAGAAAATCATCATTGAATGTGCATTAATGAAATTGAATGAGGCACATAAGATAGAGGCATGCACTTTTTAAATCTCTCCCCCACCACCATCCCCCCTTCTCTTTTCCACTTTTTTCTTCAATCCTACTTTTCTGAAATTGACTAATTACAACAAATATGACTTTTTTTAAGGGTCAAAAACCCTTAAAAAAAAGTATTAAAAAACCTTGAAAAAAATTATTTTAAGAGGCCAATTGACCCTTGATAACCTTCGAAACTTATACCGTCAAAAAGGAAATTGAAAGGCATTCGTGGCCCTCAAAACAAGTGATCTAATCTTATTTTGCGGGTTAAAAGACCCTTAAATAACCTTTTATTTTATTTTTTTTTTAAAAAAAACACAATCATGCACAATATATATATATATATATACAGACACACAAAAATTCACAATTGTTGAGATGATATGCTATGATATTGATGTATAGCAAAAGTGGTATATTGCTACAATTACACATTCTTTGATCTCTAAACTCAAACCTACAAATTAACAGATTTGGGGCCGCATACAAACTATTGATATGTCAATTATTGTTTAAGAGAAAAGATATTAACAACCACACTTTGTACAAAGACCAAATCTATCCAAGAGTTAAAAGTTTTGATACATTTTTTCTTCATCATCATCTCCAAAGCAAGAAGTTATCAGCTAGTACAATTGAACATTTCAGCCATTATGGGTGCCCTCCAGTTTCTGAAAAAGAGAGAATGATACCAAAAGTTTGTTAATTTCTCAGCAAATATATCTACACCCATTTCCACAATATCAAATTCAAGATACCCACAATTTAAAAAAGAACAAAAAAGGCATAACAGAGTTCATATATCTAAATAAAACATGCTGATTAAAGAAGCGTCATTCACCAAAAAGAAGAAAACTTGGAAGAGAAGAATACCAATACTCCATGGAAAAGGCTATTCCAATCCCACACCCAACAGAAACCCCAAAAGAAAAGAATTTTAACATGAAAAGAGAAACTCCTATTCAAGTAAACTCTCATCTAAAAGTCTGATTAACCCAATTAATATTAACCAAGCAAGCAAATTTAACATCCATACTCCAAAACCCAGAATAAGGGTCACAATCATTAACAATCTTTGCTTAGATATATTAAAACCAAAAAAAAAAAATCCTTCTTTCAACATACCCAAATCATAAAATCTATCACATAATCCAAATAACAAGTATACATGATCAGCAAACAAGGAAAAAAAAAAGTAAAAACAGAATCTTTCAAAAAAAACAGAACACAGTAACATGTGCTTAAACAACTTTTCCCATTGCCCAAATTATGCCAAACCAATAGAATTCTATATGATTTTTAGGTATCTAATTACACTTTTAATTCAAATGAAATATCTTATCATCTTCTTTTCATATTTAGATAGAAAAGAGGGGAAGAAGCTCAAACCATAAGCATAAAGTACTACAAGATATCTCATTATTACTAGACTATCACTTTAAACCTCCGGTATCTTAGCACTTTGATGTAATGAATTTTAAGGCACTAATACAAAGTGTAAGTAATGAAGTTAACTAGGAGTGTAATTGCACTAATAAATCATAACAAAGCTCCATATTTTAAGAAAAACCCACTTAAGAGACCAATGTAATTTTAATTTTTTTTTTCTTTTAGTTTGTTGTGCATTTAGATGAACTTATTCTTTTTATTGTGTAAAAAAAGAGTTATATCTTAAATTAGATAATGCTTAAAAAAATTGTGCCTTTTTTTTAAAGGTGTAAATAACCCCGTTTAAAGGAAGGATGGTTTAGTAATAAGTTAGGCCCAAAGCTAATATATAACTTGGGCTATGTTAGAGTGATAATGATCTGAAAACATTGGGTTTATCTTTATGTATAACTTGAGCTCTAAACGCCTCTAATCCAACCCAAATTCAATTTGCATGAAGAGCACACCAACAAGAGGGCAATAGTGCAATTAAAAACTTGCAAGTGGGAAACATTATAGTTTCTCTATTGTATGGAGGTCAAAATGATCAAACAAACAAAAATGCTAAACTCTGTAACAAAAACAAGGCATACCCATAAAGAGATAAGATAATTAAACAGACCAAAATCAGAGACACAAAAAGAGAGACAGTCAGTGAGTGTGAGTGGCTTTTGGTGTGGCAATGGCATCTACAGCTTCGACTCTGTCATGTTCTTCTTCGTGGCTCAAGAGCTTCTGTGGAAACTCAAGCGAAGCTTCTAACTATCGGATAGAAGAACAGCATTGGTCATTTTGGCTCAGAAGAAAGCCAAGAAGACCCGAAAGGTAGATATATAGATTAACATAATCATCAAAAAAACAAAATGGGTTTCACTTTTTGTTGCTATTCTCTTATATTCAGTCTTTCTGTGCTCAACTTTGTGCCAGCATTATAATGGGGGTGGTTGTTGTTGTTAATGTTGTGGTCAGGTAATTTTGAAGGAGCACGTGGAATACCTGGGAAAGATGGGGCAGCTACTTGATGTTAAAGCTGGGTTTTATAGGAATTTTTTGCTGCCTACGGGGGAGGCTCAGATTGTCACTCCCATCCTGCTCAAGTAATGTATAATTGAACCATTTATCTTTGGATTGTGTTAGCTTTGTTGTCAATCATATTTTTAGTTCAGAATGTAAGATATTTGATATAAGTATGAAACTATGTAACAATGTAAGGTAGTGTCAGTTGGGAAATTTACTTATGTAGAAGCCCAGAGTCCTAAAACAGGTATTTATGGATGTAGTGTAAGACAAACACAGAGACAAAAACATTGTATATCACAAGAATAGGGATAACTCACCTGCCTAGAATGAAAGAAATAATTCTCCCCGGCCAATTTTGTTGGTGTTGACTGATAGAAGTTGTAGCAGGTCCAAGCAAGCTGCAAAAGAAGAAATTATAGAATCTAGTCAACTGCCAAAAGAGTGATAGCTGTACAAGGCATGACATAGTGGATAAAATGGGATCAATGGTGCAAGGAAATACCAACCATCCCCCCCCACCCCCCACCCAAAAAAAAGGATAAGAAATTAAAAATACTATATTGTATTTCATCTTGATCTCTTGCCCCTTTATCAAAGCACATGAGCACTCTGGATTCATGGAATCTCCAAACAAGTATTAGATTAAAAGCCATGCTGACGCTTCTTGACCAAAGGCTCAAAGCAGGGAAACGACTGAATATGTCCCAAACAAAAAAATAAAGTACAAAACTAAAAGAATGAGTTGAAGTGGAAAACCATATGGTTTACCAACTGGATACCATTATTTAGTCCTTTGAATATGGTGAGGACAACGTCCACTAGATTGTTACCTACTGCATAGTATTAGTTAATATTCAAGCAATCAAACATGCAACATTTGATAGTAGTAACAAAAGGCAGAGCTATAGACTAACTCTTGCCAAAATAACCTCATCAGGCAATGTTGTGGAAAAATAAATAAAACTAGGATAAAGTAAACTTGTGTAATGTATTTTTGTGTTTGGTAATGATGCACCAAATCAATCAAAGCATCCATCATGCCTTCAACAACATCAGTTATGCAGCAACTTAAGTTAAGCATTATTGCCACCAACCATGAGTATTGATCCGGTCAGCATAAATTCTGAAAATCAGCCACATATAACTAGTTGCTATCACTAGTGAAATTCGATAGAGTGAAAAAACCTGACTATAGATAGAAAATAGATCTTTATTTTTTTTTATTTTAAATTTCTAGTGAAATTTGAAACCTTAGTACCATAACACATTACCAACAAAGCACTGAGCTATGGTTTTGCCATTTCATCACTCAAACCATCTAATATTGATACCAACATAGGTCTTAACAAACCCGTGACACCAATTGAAAAAAAGAAAAAAAATGCCCAGCAATAATATATTTCACCAAATCAAACTGAAATCATAGCAATTCATGATTCAGATCACACCCTTTCTAAAGTAAATTTAACCATATTGAACAAATAAGGTCCTCTCTATAACATCTATGTAACATTCCTATAGTTCTCTCTGTTCAAGAAATTGTGCAGTGAAGCAAACTCTAAAACTGGTAACAGATTCCATTTAAGTCCTCCCCACATTCTATGCCCCAAGTAAAAATTAATATAATAGATTTTTAATTGCCACCATTGCCAAATGAAAACTATTTCATTCTCATTCAATTCCATGCATCAATTTTACTAAAAAAAAATTCAAACTTGCAATCAAAAAAAGATTTATATACAAAATTGAATCAGGCTAAAGCTTCAGATTAGACCTAAAACAAAAATGAACCAGGAAATGCATAGCAAAATGAAGAAAATGAGAAATAATGTAATCCACACCTTTTGCCTTTTTAAAGCCAGGGATCTATTTTGAATCAAAGCCAGTTTAGCGTGATTCCAATTCCAAAGTATCCAAACCCTAGCCCCTAATATATACTATTACTTGCTCTCTAACTCTAAGCCCCTAAAACACTAGGACTACGCAAAATTGGACTAATACTTTGTAGTCTCTCTACCAGTGAAGAGAATGACAGAGAGAAACGAGAGAGATTGGGACAACTTCAAATTTTTTAAAAAAAATTGCAAAATTGAGAGGTTTTAACTTTACAATGAAAGGGTGAAATACATGCCAGCCCATAAGTAGATTGATCTGATCTGCTTGTAACCCGTTTAGTACAACTTGTTTATAACCTAAACGCAATATGACTTGAACCCAAATGGCCTTGACCCAACCTAACTTGTTTTTAAAGCCTGTTTACAATTAACCGACTTGAATCCAAATGGCCTCGACCCAACCTAACTTGTTTTTCAAGACTGTTTACAATTAACCATGTCAAAATTGTGATAAAAGATGTGTTCATATATTTCCTAGCACTGCACGTTAGGGCGATTAGTGGTTACTAGTTGAGTAGCCCAAATGACCCCGCCGTGTAGGTCAGTATAGTATAGGAGAAACCGCGTCATTCTAATTCTAAAAAAGAACTAATTAAACGATTGCAATATATTCCATGGCGTGCATGTCGGTTTGAGACTTCAAACTTCAAAGTCCACTTTAGGGCAAGAGTCGTCGCTCTAAAAATCAACGTATTCACCCACGTCTATTTTCAGTCTGTTTGGACCTTTTTAGGAGACCCTTGGAAATAGAGGGTCGGAAAAAGTGAATTTTTTGTAGTGTAACTACATAAGTTAAAGCATTGAATAAGTCCTTAATAATTCTATTTGGTAAGTTATTGATACCTAGCACTAAATATGATTATAGTGCTAATTTTGGCAATGATTTCTGGTCTAGAGCTTTATGCAGTGTCCATTAATAATAATAATAATAATAATAATAATAATAATAATAAATATGACAGTTTCCTACCCAATACTTACCTTTGAAGCTAAGGCCTTGCGCATCAAGTTCCTGCAAGGTAACCTGAACAGCTCTTCGATCAGTAGGTTTGCAAGGGACCCGGGGGAATGTGCAGATTAGCTGTGTGGATGGCATCAATTAGTAAGTTAGGCATTGTTTGAAAGTATAAAGGAAACCAACAACTCGAGTTTCAAGTATAAAGGAAACCAACAACTCGAGTTTTTGAAACTCGAGATATAATAAAAACTCGAGTCTCAGAAACTCGCTTTATGCTCGCTTTGCGCTCGCTGAGTTGGACAAAATGCCACCTGGATCTCGAGTCTTAAAAACTCGTTTTCAACAACATAAAAATCGAGCCTATAAAACTTGAGTTCAACTAATTCATATTTTTTATATATTTTATCCTACGCATGGAACTCGAGTTAAACATTCTAACCTGAAACGCCGATCTCTCTCTCTCACGCCGATTTCTGGCTCTTTTTCTTCTTTTTCTCACGCCGACGAAGAAGAGCAAATTGACTAGAATGCAGCAAGAACCATTAATTGGTCAGTGATAAACTAACACACTAAAGAACAAACACAAAACAACCAAAAGCATATAATATATAACAATTAGTAGCCTTGGCAAGCAAGGTTTTTCCTGTGCCAAGCTCCCCATATAGTATGACTCCTTTGGGGGGTTTAATACCAATGTCTTCATACAGTTCAGGATGAGTAAGAGGAAGCTCCACTGCTTCTTTAATTTCCTGAATCTGGGCATCTAACCCACCTATGTCAGCATACGACTCCAGTGGAGCCTTCTCAATTTTCATCACGGACACCATGTGATCAACCTCATCTTGAAGAAGCCCAACCACAGAAAGGACCTGCATAGACCAAACACCATGCACGAATCGATTCAGAATTTGAACACCAAACACTAATAAAATATTGAGATGACAGAATACAAATAAAATTTCAAGCTAAGACATAATTGATACAATAGTATTTAAACCATATTACTCATTATCATCATTCTAGTGTCCTTTATTTTTTTCTTCTTTTTGGACTAGTTAACAAACACACACACAACAAATAAGAGCCCCAACAGAAAAAAAAAAAAAAGAAAAAAAAAGAAGAAGATCACATTAGACATTACCTCTGTAACAAACCTCTTTTTCAAGGTTCACCAATTTTGCGTTTTTTAACCCTCGTGTAATGTTTGGGCGGGGAGGAGGCTGCAGGGCATCATCCTTAGGCTCCTCATCGTGTTGCAAAGACATTAGATGCATACAATCAATATTTGGTGAAATGATAAGGTGTGTGAACTGCAAAATAGGCCTATACATCGTAATTAATGGTATCGTACCATAGAGCTGCTTTTGTGTCCTATTTTGTGTCCACCTGTCCCACAAGTGGGAGCTCTTCTGGCACGTTGCGGTCTACCTCGTGGGGGTGAGGGCTGATGAGGGGGATGCTCGTCCGGTACATCAGTAGCTGGTTGTAGAGTGTCAATCCCAACTGGAGGTCCTAGAGGGTCAGATGAGGATGAGGTAGGTGGGTAATGATGCTTTGTGTACAGGCCAGGAGTGGGGATCATTGTCATGGGTTCAGTATGGGGTGGGTCTATAGGCAAACTAGGTGCACTGGAGCTGGTGGATGGGTTTGAGGGTGTCTCGGGGTGCATAGGAGGGGTCAACTGAGAATGAATACCGAGATCAAAACTGGGCTGCGAAGGTGGGTGGGTGAAGGGACCTCAGGCTGAGGAGATGCATCTACCATGGGTGAAGGGACCTCGGGCTGGAGAGCTGCGTGCGGGATGGGTGCAGGTATCTCAGGACTACTTACAACCCGAGCGGTTGTTGCACACCGACCACGGCCCCTAGCTGCACTTGTCCTTCGGCTTGCTGTAGCAGGCCGACCACGGCCCCTAGCTGCACTTGTGCTTGGGCTTGCTATAGCAGGCCGACCATGGCCCCTAGTTACGCTTGTGCTTGGGCTTGCTATAGCAGGCCCACCACGGCCCCTAGCTGCAGTAGCACGGGTCGGTGTACTTATGGGTGCTGCACTTGTGCTTAGGGTTGCAATAGCTATTGATTCAGTCTCATGCCCATTTTTTGCCTCCCCATTTGGTGCAAGACCACCACCAAGCCCAGTCAAATCATTTAGGACGCGTCGGACATGGTTATGGGCTCGGCTGCCTACAGGAAGCATCTCCAACAACGCTAAATGGCTTTCAATCTGAAACCGAGAAAGAACCAATACAATCAGATTTGAGACATTTACGTATCAATTGTAGAATGGATAATATAGTACTTATTAATCTACCCAAATACTCAACTAAGATATATCTAATTAGAACACATTACCGATATATCTAATTTTGCGCTATTGCGGTCGACATACTTTCGAGTGACCGGACGGTACCAGCAGTAATAGTCATGATCGCGAGGCATCTCACCAGTCTGAGGAGGTGCATGGCAAAGTCGTTGTTGTCTCATATCCCATGTAAGGATATACGGTCCATGCTCCTCCCTCCAATTCTTTTCCACCTTCCCACGCAAGTCTATTCTATGCAGTCTTTCATCGTACACAACATGGTCGGGCCGCTCTTGCGCCAACCCAAACTGACGAAAGACACGATCTGGGTGGTGTATCTCTACTATGCAAAACACACAAGTGGCACCCTTGCCGTCCACGTATCCTTCCCTGCAATGCAAAAGTCAGAAAGGTGGCCGAAGTCTGCCTCGTATGGCTGCCACACAATCTACAATAGAACACAAAAAACAATTATCATAATATCAAGTTTATTAAAACAAGGAGAATACATAGATAAAGGGAAAAACAAAAATTAAAACAGAAGATGTGTTAAAGGATGAAGCAATCATATTCTTAAGGAAAATTAACATAACCAAACAAAATTTTGTTTGCCATACTTGGTCCGGCTGCATTCTACTAATTGCTCGCGATAGTGGATCAAGGCCATGCCGGA
Organism: Castanea crenata; assembly: GCA_020976635.1. NCBI lineage: Eukaryota > Viridiplantae > Streptophyta > Magnoliopsida > Fagales > Fagaceae > Castanea > Castanea crenata. Next base: position 164,020 of record JAGHPS010000503.1, read on the forward strand.
TGGCCTACTCTTTGAGCTTGCACCCGCACCCACCTACAGTTACAAGCGAATAACATAAGATAAGATAATACCCATGTTATAGTTACTAAGAAGAGTACATTACAGAACACACACAATATCAGAAAAAATACTTACTTAAATGCAAGTGGAGCATATGGCCATGGGCCATAATCACATCCAGGTGGGGCTCTATTCTCGGGCACAAGAATGGCAACCTTGCCCATGCTCATACTGGACCAATGTGCACGCCACCACCAATTTGCGATGCCCCTTTCTCGCTTGCCCGACACAACTCTCTGTAACGACCAGGCCAAGCAACCACTACCCCAACTATACTATGGCAATCACGAAGGTCACGCAGGAACGCCAAGAACATCAAATGCACCCTATCTCCTGACTTGTCCATGAAAAGCTTATCCCCTAGCAGCGCTAAAAATATAGCACCGAGCCATACTGGTGTATCTGCATCTCCGTTGTGTCATGAGGCAGTAGCGCTGCAATGGCGTTGAACAAGTCGGCTGATGAGAATTCTTTGCCCCACCAAAGTTTTGTTGTCATTGCTCCGGAGTAAAACCAAGCAACTCCATGCACAGATCTCGCCAATCCCCATCCACCACAGCAGTCGGCCCAACCAAGACCTCACCGTCTATAGGAAGTCCGAAAATGACCTCCACATCTTATAGGGTGATTGGCATCTCACCATGTGGAAGATGGAATGTATGCATCTCCGCCGCCATCGCTCAACTAGGGCCGAAATTAGGCAATGATCTATCTCTCTAGAAGGGGCCCTAAACAATCCTTCCAGCCTTAGCAACTTGATAATGTCAATCACCCAATTATCTCCCATCTGAATGCTGCCATCTCCTTAGTGCGACCACGGCATGTAAGTGGGCCCCGGGTCCTGCAAAATCCATACAAATTATAGCGGTTGTTACAACTACAAATACAACTTTGAAAGAACTAGATATTTCACCTCGCCATTCCAAATGTCCTCTGATTGATGATATCGTTGTCGCGTCAACAATGACTCGTTAAGCGGACCAGGGTGCAAGATCTGTTGCTCGTCATCAATCCGAGGCTCCATACTGCAAACATTCAGATACTCAATTGTGAGATCATTAATAGTGTGGGGGCAAAGGAATGCTATTCTACATGCAAGGAAAATCTATACTGAAGAGCAGCTTATTGACATTATTTAAAAAAGGATGCTAAAAGAATGGAAAGCAAGAAGTACAGCCTTGATCGTTTCTGTTCCTATGTATACTTATTCATTTGAGTTAAGCCGAGTGATACTGAGTTTGTACACTAAAGATTCATTGTTGAACACTAACAATTCATGTTGGTTTTTTTATTCAGTGAGAATCATGTTGGTATATATTTTTGTATTTAGTTAACATAACATCTAAAGTAGCAATAAAACAATGTTCACATTCACTTAGAATCTTATCAGAGTATTTAAATAACCTCCTACAAAAATAAAAATGCATCAGGATGCCTTTCAATTGTGAAAACCAAAACAACCAAATGTAACTCCCAACTTCTGACCATCTAAAATAAATATAAACACTAGGGAAGAAAGTCATTGTAGTCATGATAAAAAAGCACGCACATATATAATGGGAGATTCATAAGCCTAAACAACAAAATCAACATGAGATAGATCCCCATTCAAAATAAGACTATATATTGCAACATCTCAAATGGAATACAGAAAAACTAGTTGAGACAAAGGGAGGAATGATTTAATAATGGGCAATCTATAAGCATTGGCATAGTGAGAAACTATTCTTGACAGCAAGTTTAAATGGGAATGCTAAAACAGAGTTTTTGGATACTTATAATTGAAATGTGTTTTGATGTTATGATGCCCTTGAAACTCAACCTCTGTTTTATGACACCAATGCACCCATCTGTATACCGGAAAACCAAGCTCAACATGATGAACTAAACAAATTAAGGTGATTGTCAAATTGTTAAGGTAAAGTTTAAATCCAAAGAGATTTGTTTAATCTTCTGAAGACAGCAGTGTGACAGTCTAACAGATGTTGTCTGTTAAACTTAAAGAGTAATTAGAATTATCTTGCCTAGTATACTAAGTCATATAATTGATACAAATACACCAATTTGATTTTGTGGATAGGGAGAAGTTGAGTTTTAATGTCATTTTAATATTTTTAATGTCAATTTGGGCAGGTTGAAGATGCTAAATGCTTATAGTATCACTATCATATCTTGGAAATAAGTTGACCAAGAATGGTCGTCTTACCATTTGTTTCTAGATGCCCAAGATGTAATTAGCCTAAGATCATTACAGTCACATTTCTGAAATGAAATGTTTTCAGAGCAAAGTGCTAGACTTGAAAATCAAGCTGCCATATGTGCATTTTCTATGATTTTTTCCCCATAAGTTTCATATAAATTGGTGCTTCCTAAAACATGTTCTATATGGCTTATAGCATCTCTTATTTGCTTGCAGGGTAGTCACTTTGATTTTGATGCAAAACAAAGAGATGTCCTTATAGGGGATGCTGAAGTTTCTCCTTACTTAGAGAAACTAGAGGATGATAAAGAGGCGGAAGCTTAGCATCTAAAATTACAAAAGCCCTATTAGTGACACACTGCAATATATTCAGACATATATATTCAAACATTTCTTTGAGGATTTCTATTATTCACCTAAGCATAAATCTATAATTTTTCCATGATTAAAAGTTAACTATCTAACAATAACCCAAGCTGCAGCTTTTAATCTGTTAAATGTTATACATTTTCTTAGCAATAAAAATAATAAAGGGCATGAATTCAAATGTTCTTTTCACTCATTTTACCAGCCACCATTATTTAGCTTTTGACTGAAAGGTCAGCATACACTGCAAGTGATCACCCTGATATATTAAAAAAAATAAAAATGGAACACCTAACAACGTATCTTCATAGACCCATGAAAGTAATGTCACTTTGAACCCAAGAAATTGTTGCAAACAACTTCAAGTGTAAAAAATTCACAATTTTTTTCTTTAAATTTTCCATAGAACAAAATAAGGTATCAAAACTCAAAAGCCCCAAATTTTTTTTAAAAATTCGTAATTATAACCCAAGAACAAAAATAAAAGCACAAATTTCTCTAATTTTGAGCCCAATGAAGAAATTTGCATCATTCCTACACATTTTATAAGTATTACACTTTGGAAGAGTTCTGCAACATTTGCAACCACCCCATAACAAAGATTTTACTAACATTAATCCCAACAACTAAACACATATCAAACATTATTACCCAGAAACCAACAAAACAGAGACAAAAACAGAATATGCCAACAACCTAAATCATACAACAAGTAATAAACCAAATTCGTCTAACCTAAATCTTACACTAACAAGAAAACTAAAGCACTAACAACAGAAATTATCAAAACACTTGGAAAAACCCAGATGGAATAATTATTTAAAAAGCTCAAAAACATACCTTCAAACTTCTGTTGGTAGGGACAAAAGGGATTTTGAAGGATCGCCTGAAGCCGGTTATGAGGAAAGAGGAGACCGTTTGAGGTTGAGGGTGATTTTCGCTGAACGCCGAGGGGTTGAGGGTGACTAGTTTGGGTGTTTGAGTGAGAGTGTTTGAATTTTGAGTGAGAGTGTTTCAGAGAGAGTGTGAGTGTTTGAGTGAGGTTGAGAGAGTGTGACTATTTCAGTGATGGGGTTGAAAGTGGTGTGTAGATTTTGAGTCTTATAAACTCGATTTCTACGTGACTACACGTGGAAATTTGTCCACGTAATGGTATTGACGAACACTGCAAATCGTGTTTTAAAAGTTCGAGTTTTTCTTGGATCTCGAGTTTCTAAAACTCGAGATGCTAGTTTCCTACATTCTTTTGCACAGTGACAACTAACAAAATGTTAGATACTGAATGGTAAATGGCAACAAAATTCCAAGGGACCCACATGTCACTTGAGTTCTTTTTGAAGAATTTCGCATCACGGGATTGCGAACAGGTTCAAATAGAACGTCTTTAACCTATCAAAAGAGGAGGTAGCATGAGGAGAATGTGAAATGGAACCTGCTTTTCATATGGGCGGGTAAGAGTTATTAAATAAACAAGTGGGTTGTGGGCTTGATCAATTGGTACTAGTTTGTTTTTGTCTTTGGGCTCCTAAGCCCACGAGTCAGCCTACACTACAGACGTCCGAAGAGCTGTCCGAGGATGAATATCTCCTCGGATGGGCTCAGTGAACATCCCGGGATTTGTCAAGGGGTTTAAAGGTAGAATCCTGAAGAAACTGATGGCTAAGAGGGTGATCTGAGGACTCTCTAAGATGCAAGGATGTGAGATAAATATTTAGGGAAAATGCTGCTACCTCCACATTAAAGACTCTGCATCTACCTTCTGGGCCGCATTAATGGGGAGATGACCCTTGAACAGTAGAATTTAGCATTTCTGCTATTGTTTGAAGACTTCAAGAAGGTGGCTGATGGGACAAGGATCTAAGTGGAAGATTTGTAGGACACGTGGAAGAGCCAACGAAGAAGAAGTATATAAGTAGGCAAGAGGGGAAGGATAAGGGGATCAACACCTTTCTGCTAAAGAAAAATAGGAGTTAAGGATTGTATACATTAGCCTAGAAAGAGAATATATATATATACGAATCGCCCTTGGCTTACGTCCGAGGAGATCTTTTTATCATATTTGCTCATCATTTGCACGGATTGTAACATTTAGTCTGTTAGTTGAATTTCCAACATCCAGAACCTAGATTTCAACTCCACACTCTACAAATCTTATTGCTTAAGGCTAATTGGGCCTGAGCCCACGTCTATCTTTGGGTCCAGGTGGAATTGTGCACTTACATAGGCCATGACTTAAGAGACTCGGCAATAACTAGGAGAATGCTTGATAGTCAACTAACATAGGTACAACCTGCCTTTTTTAACAAACTTAACTACATCCCAAAAAGGCCCATGCACCAATCTCTAAAGTAGAAGAACTAGTATTCCGTCCTTGTAACAAATTTAACACATATGATTGTAACCTTCTTCTTTTTTTCCCTTTTTTGGGAGGTAGATTGGAGACAAGGCTTGAACTCAAAAACACTTTTTGTCACAAAAGCTAAAACTATTAGAAAATTGTGAATTTAATCATTTAACCATTATTCTAATAAAATTTTGTTCATGGACAAAAGGAAAGCCTTAAGAATTTTAAGCTCCAAAAATCAAGTCTAACACTAGACATAATGGTATTGGCAGGAAGCAGAATGCATACACATAAATAAATTATATGACTTCTATAACCTTTTCCTAAAGTAGTAGACAGATAGCTTAGCAATTGAAACAATAACTGGACCAAAAGTAAAAGAGAAAAAGAAAATGCAGGAAAAAAAATTGATGATAGGGAAGCTAATAATATTGCATATCACCTACTAAAGTATAAGGATGTCAGTTGTATTAGTATAAGATAAAAATGCTCTTATCCACTTCCAGTGAACACAAAACCTGCATCTGTACAAGAAGTTCTGTTTTGATAAGTCGAGATGCTTCACTCTCATTGCCTTCACCTCGCTGGCCACATAAGGAATCAATTTCCTCAATGAAAATAATGGAAGGAGCATTATCACGAGCCATTTGGAAAAGATTTGAGACTAGCTTTTCGCTTTCACCCATCCATTTTGAAATAAGGTCTAATGACGAAACACTGTGTATTGACAACATCTAGCACTCATCATGTGTTGGCAACATTCCATTAATATAAAGCCATAAAGTATTTGAAATGGTCAAGAATGGTCCTTAGTTCTAAAATCTACTATTGTAGTTCAATAACTTGCCATCTATAGTTGTTTTATCTGTTATTGTAGTCTAGTAACTTGCTATATATTGGTCAAATTTTTACCTAAAGAAAGTTGAATCTGCTTCTGTTGCCACTGCCTTTGCTAAATAGGACTTCCCCGTTCCAGGTGGACCATATAATAGAAAAGCCCTCCAGGGTTTTCTCTTCCCTGAAAAAGAGATCAAATGATTCTTTTATTATCAAGATGTACCATATATGACAAGATATTTATATTAGTGGCTCCAGAAGGAAACACTGCAGAAAATGGCTTGGAAGTATGTCGCCAGTTCATGAATCTTTTAGATTTAAGCATTATATCATAATGTCTCTTTGACTCTTCTTAATTTAGACAGTTCAAATCTCACCGTTTATTAGGAATGGAAAATCAAGTTCTTGATGCAAATTATGTTTAGAAAGTCTTCAGCATCCATACATAGGCACATATGGCAAATAGCAAATGTGCCAAATAGCATTTTGCTTTTTATTAATACCAAATAGAATGTTTATCTTCCATTGCCATAAATTCTACTGTCAAGCAGACAAATATAATCATTTTTTAATTCACAGCCAGCTGCAAGGGATGGTCTGAGTCTGAGCACATGGCTAAGTAGTGTGCCTCACATATTGAAGCAATGTAAACCCCGCAAACTTTAGAATGAAACTTGATATGCAAAACTCAATAAAATATTTGAAATCACACTTCCCCCATTATCAAGAATGTGTTAGGTATATATCAATAATTTATTTTTGTGATAAGCAAAAGGAACACAACACAGATCTAAGGAAAAGCAATAATACAAAAATGTACAAGGCAAAAGTAGCAAACAAACACTAAATATATATATATATATATATAGGGAAATCTACAAATAATTAAAAACTCACAGACCAGATGAGTGAATGATGAATAAATCACAAGTCTTGTGTTTGACACAATCTCCTTAAAGCAGATTTCGCCTCTCACACAATCACTGTGGTGCTTTGAGACTCATGGATGTCTGCCTCCTAGGATAAATGATCTACAGCACGAAAACGAAGCACTCAAGGTCGTGCTCTGCAAACTACTCAATGTCTCTTGCTCTCTCTTTGACACAGAATAAATGCATAAAATTCTCATTGAAGAGTTTTTTCTGAAAAGTAGTTTTTTATGATTGAGGGACTATGCAAAAAAATGTATATATGTTACTGAACAGATACTCTATTTCAGTAATAACTGCTGTGCACAGTCCACATATACCAAAAGCCCAACCCAATGTCCAACCCATAAGCTGATAAACTCATATTTTCTATTTCCTTTTCTATGTGAGCATCAGGATTTTTACCACTTTTAATAGCATCTTCAAGTGAATATAGAAATATCAATTTCTTATTTACTCCATGCTATTTTTCCAACAATCCCCCACATGAATAGAAATTGATAACACAATGCAAATGATGATGCAGACACAGAGAGAGTAGAAGAAAAGTTACTGTATCGGGAGAAGTAGCTTGTGGCTTTGAACTTTCCTTTGTGAAAGACTATCGGATATACTAGCTAACCAGTGAATATGATGTCTTGAAATGTTCAGTTGTTTATGTATACCAAGATAATAGAATTCACAGAGCTCCTTTTCGGACATTTTTCGATTCTTATAGTTGTCTTCATTTCAGCCCTGAACGTATCCTAGTAAATTCATGAAGTGCTTTAGAGAATTCAGCCTTGAAACTCTCGTAGAAGCGGCCCACTTCACACTCATATAGGTGATTCTTATTAAGAGTATTCTGCTATACCCCACTCGGAATTCCAAAATATAAGAATCATTAAAAGCAAAACTTACCCTGAACATCGCTTACAGGTATCACTATTTCAGTATAGGAATGGGAGGGAGATGTTATCTCCATAGTGATAAAACTAGTCTCCACGATTCAGTTGTCCTTTTGAACCTAGATCTTGGGATCTCCATTCAGCTAGGTTGGGTTGCCATCCCGAAGACTTTTAAGTAATAGGCTTTAACCTCATTCCCCTCGATGAGCAGTTTTTACTTGCTCTCTACTCAAACCTTTGGTTAACGGACCCGCTATATTCTCTTTCGACTTTATGAAGTCAATGGAAATAATTCCATTAGAGAGCAACTGCCTCACGGTATTATGTCTTCGACGTATATGTCGAGACTTACCATTATACATATGACTTTGTGCCCTACCAATAGCTGATTTGCTATCACAATGTATACAAATAGAGGGCACAAGTTTCATCCACATTGGCATATCCTCCAGGAAATGTCGAAGCCACTCTGCTTCTTCTCCTACTTTGTCTAATGCGATAAATTTTTATTCTATTGTGGATCTAGCAATGCATGTTTTTTAGAAGACTTCCAAGATACCACTGCACCACCAAGTGTAAAGACATATCCACTTGTGGATTTGGTATCTTTTGTGTCGAATATCCAATTAGCATCACTATACCCTTCTAGTACAACTAGATACCGAGTGTAGTGCAACCCATAGTTTAGGGTGTATTTCAAATACCTCAAAACCCTAACTAATACCTTCCAGTGGTCTTCCCCTAGATTACTAGTGTATCTACTCAACTTACTAACAGCATATGCTATGTCCGATCTAGTGCAGTTCATTATGTACATAAGACTGCCTATGATTCTCGAATACTCCAATTGTGATATGCCTTGCCCTTTATTCTTATTTAGATGTAAATTTACATCTATAGGTGTTTTCACTAGATTGTCATCATATTTCTTGAATTTCTCAAGAACTTTCTCAGCATAATGTGATTGAGACAAGACAAGTCCATCAGATTTTCTAGAAATTTTCATTCCTAGTATCACATCTGCAACACCTAAATCTTTTATGTCGAACTCTCTAGTCAACATTCTCTTGGTAGCTTTAATGATATCATTATTGCTACCTATAATGAGCATATCATCAACATAGAGACACACAATGACATAGCCATTTGCGGTATCTTTAATATACATACATTTATCACACTCATTAATTCTAAACCCATTTGACATCATTGTATTGTCAAATTTCTCATGCCATTACTTTGGAGCTTGTTTTAAACCATAAAGAGATTTAACAAGCATGCACACTTTCTTTTCTTGACCAGGAATAATAAACCCCTCTAGTTGTTCCATATAAATCTCCTCATTTAATTCACCATTCAAGAATGCTGTTTTTACATCCATTTGATGTATCTCTAGGTTATGCAATGCTGTAATAGCTATCAACATCCGAATGGATGTTAATTGTAACAGGTGAATATGTGTCAAAATAATCCACAACTTCCTTTTGTTTGTAACCCTTTACAACAAATCTTACCTTATACTTGTCAATAGATCCACCAGCCTTTGATTCCCTCTTGAATATCCATTTATATCCTAGAGGTTTACAACTTGGTGGTTGATCCACTAGTTCCCATGTATGATTTTGAAGGATGGATTCAATCTCACTATTCACAGCTTCTTTCCAGAAAGGAGCCTCAGGTTTGAAATGGCTTCCTTGAAGCTTTGAGGTTCATCTTCTAACATAAAAGTTAGAAAATCGGGACCAAACGATTTTGACGTTTTAGCCCTTTTACTACGTTTAGGTTCAACCTCATTCCTCTCTTGCATCAACTCTTGATCATGAGAGATACTAGACGTAGAGTCGAAGTTTCTCTTAAGAGAACTTGACACATGTGTGGATTTGTAAGGAAATATTTCTTTAAAAAATACTGCATTCCTTGATTCAATAATGGTATTCACATTCATGTCAAGAACGTCTGATTTATGAATTAGAAACCAATATGCACTGCTGCTATTATGAGCATAACCAATGAAAACACAATCCACTGATTTTGATCCTATCTTTATCCTTTTAGGGATAGGGACAACCACATTTGCCAAACACCCCCACACCTTTAAGAATTGATAGGATGGCTTTTTATCTTTCCATAACTCATATGGCGTTTCTTGGTTTTCTTTCTAGGCAATTTATTAAGAATATAATTGGCGGAAAGAACTTCCCCCCACAAGTTCTTTGGTAAACCAGAACTTATCAACATTGCATTCAATATCTTTTAAGGTTTTATTTTTCCTTTCAGCAACTTCATTTTGCTAAGATGAATAAGGTGCAGTGGTTTGATGAACAATACCATGTTGTAAACAAACTCACCAAAAGGTGATTCATATTCCCCACCTCTATCACTCCTTAGAACCTTAATCTTTTTGTTGAGTTGATTCTCAACCTCATTTTTATATTGCATGAATGCCTCAATTGCCTCATCATTGCTCCTTAGCAAGTACACATAACAGTATCTAGTGCAATCATCTATGAAAGTGATGAAATATTTCTTACCACCTCTAGTTTGTATAGATTTCATGTCACATACATCACTATGTATCAAATCTAGAGGTTCAGTGCTTCTTTCAACTTATTTAAAAGATACTCTAGCCATCTTAGCTTCCACACAAGTTTCACATTTATGATCAAAATCAATTTCAAATTTAGGCAATAAATTTAAATTGATTAGTTTATGTAAAGTATGAAATTAACATGACCCAATCTATCATGCCATACATTAGAAGACTCAAGCATGTAAACAGAAGATTCACCTTTATTATTATCAATAACAGTCATTACATTCATCTTAAACAGGCCATTGCTCAAATATCCTTTTCCCACATACAATCCACTCTTAAAGAGTGAAAATTTCTCAAACTCAAAAACCAACTTAAACCCATTTTTCTCAACAATGAGCCAGATACAAGGTTCTTTTGAATTTCTGGCACATGTAGTACATCTTTCGAAGTAAGAAACTTGTTTGTAGTCATTTTGAGCACAACCTTTCCAATTCCTTCAATCTTGGAGGTTGAGGAATTTCCCATGAAAATTTTTATTCTATTACCCATTAGATTATATGTAGAAAACATTTTCTTTTCTGAACATACATGGCGCGTAGCCCCAGTGTCCACCTACTATTCCTTGGTATTTCCTCCTACAAAATTTACTTCAAAAATCACAGCAGAAAGGTTCATGTTGATTTGAGTCATAATTGAATTCACAACAATTTTATTTGACATCTGTGTTCAACACAATTCAAACAAACTGAATCCTTAAGACCAACCAAGTTTAAGAAATAAATGTAACTATATACTTCTAAAAGCTATTGTACAAAAAGAAAGTCAAGCCAATGATATAATTATTATTATAACTACACCGAATTGAGGGAAAAGCAGCACAGTAAACACGAACTAACAATAGAAACTCAAAGCCCAGCCAAGCATTAAATCCGAAGAGACAAAATAACTCCAATATAATATAATATGTTATAAGCCAACAAAGTCTCAAAAACAAACACTGCAGACACAGAAAAACTATGAATCAAAGCAGTCAACCAAAGATTCAAGAGGCAAAATATCCTAATAAAATAATATAAAAAGGAAGAAAGCAAGATCAACTTATAACGCAACAATTCAGTCAAACACGTAACCGACTTTATCAAGATATTCAAGAACACGAAAAACACAAACCAATTTTTCTAACTTTCACGCAGTTACCGATTCAAAGTTTTACAGCAACACAAATTCCTTTCACCGTTAAATCACAAAAATAAATTAAAATATATTTTAAATTTACTTTAAGACTGTTGAGTATATATTAATAATTATTTTTGTGATAAGCAAAAAGAACACAACATAAATCTAAGAAAAAACAATAATACAAATAGATGTACAAGGCAAAAGTAACAAGCAAACACTGAATATATAGAGAAATCTACAAATAATTAAAAACGCACAGACCAGATGCATGAATGATAAACAAATCAGATTAAGTCTTGTGTTTGACACAATTTCCTTAAAGCAGATTTCGCCTCTCACACAATTACTGTGGTGCTTTGAGACTCACGGACGTCTGTCTTTGAGGATAAAATGATCTACAACACGAAAATGAAGCACTCAACACTACAAAAAAAATGCCTATTAGCGACCAAGAATTTTTGACGAACCCAAAAAGCCCTCTCAAAATTTCTTATTTGAGATGGCAAAATAAAGCCCTCGCAAATACTTGGTAAAATGTGAAATATTTGTGACCAACAAAAAAAACTGTCGCAATTATGTGTTATAACCGTCACAAATACTAATATTTGGAGGGAAATTTTCCCTCCATACTATTTGCGAGGGACAATTAAAAATCTCTCGCAAAAAGTGTATTATTTGTGACGGTTAAAAAAAAACTGTCGCTAATACTAAATTATTTGCGAAGGTTAGGATCGACCTTCATAAATAATCATTAAAATGTCAAAAATTTTGGAGGGAAATGTTCCCACCAAATTATTTCCGAGGGACCATAAAAAGCCCTTGCAAAAAGTTTATTTTTTGTGTGGGTTAAAAATATGCCCTTACTAATACTAAATTATTTGCGAGGGTCACGATTGACCTTCGCAAAACATCAATAAAATATTATTTTTTGGAAATAAAAGTTATTCTAAAATTTAAAGAAAAATAAAAAGAAACCCATAAACATATAGCACTTTGTATTCTTTAGATTAACCTTTTGTTTACAGTCTAAGAAAAAAAAACTGTTATACACATCCTATATAAGAAATGTCTGTCCTTATTTCTAAATAATTGTACCCATAAAAAATGGTAGCACTTTCAACTTCAAAATAGTAGCCTAAAATTCAAGAATTTCAACCTCTTGTACTCTCTCTCTCTCCAAAAAGTGAATAAAAATTTCTCCCCATTAAAATAATGCATAAAAGATGAGTTCATAGATCAAATAGTAAATTACATCCGATTGGCATGAAAATTGACATGCATGTTAATAACATATAGAACATGTAATCCATGGTTGAATTTCATAACTTGAATTCAATAATAAGTAATTGGGTGATGTAACTTTTTTAGAGCTACAACACGTGTAATTTAAACCCAACTCTATATTTTTTAATTCGATGTGAATTTTGACAAATTTACCATTAAATTACATTATCTTCATAAATTTTTCAAGCTTATAAAATTTCAAGGTAATCAAATATTAACTGTCATGTCATCAATCAATTGTTCAAATTCAAGTTTTTGTAGTTTAAAATAATGCATAAAAGATGAGTTTATAGATCAAGTGGTAAATTACATCCGATTGGCATGCAAATTGGCATACATGTTAAGAACAAATAAAGCATATAATCCAACGGTTGGATGTTCGAAATATGAATTCAATAATAAGTTATTGGGTGGTGTAACATTTTTAAGTATTACGTCAAGTGTAATTCGAACCCAACCCTATATTTCTTATTCGATGTGAATTTTGACAAATCTGCCGTTAGATTACATTATCTTCATGTATTTTTCGTACTTACAAAATTTCACTGTGATCAAAGATTAATAGCTATATCATCAATCAATTATCTAGATTCAAGTTTTAGTGGTTTAAAATAATACATAAAATATGAGTTTATAGATTAAATTGTAAATTACATCTGATTGACATAAAAATTGGCATGCATGTTAAGACCATATAGAACATGTTATCCAATGGTTGGATTTTCAAAATATGACTTTAGTAAGTTATTGGGTAGTGTAAAAGTTTTTAGAGTTACGTCAGGTGTAACTTGAACCCAACCTTATATTTTTTAATTCAATGTGAATTTTGACAAATCTATCGTTAGATTACATTATCTTCATATATTTTCATGTTTACAAAATTTCAAGGTGATCAAAGATTAATAACCACGTCATCAATCAATTATCTAGATTCAAGTTTTAGTGGTTTAAAATAATGCATAAAATATGAGTTTATAGATTAAATTGTAAATTACATCCGATTTGCATGAAAATTGGCATGCATGTTAAGACATATAGAACATGTAATCCAACGGTTGGATTTTTAAAATATGAATTCAGTAATAAGTTGGTGGATAGTGTAACAGTTTTTAGAGTTATGTCAGGTGTAACTTGAACTCAACCCTATATTTCTTAATTCGATGTGAATTTTGACAAATCTACCGTTAGATTACATTATCTTTATATTTTTCATACTTAAAAAATTTCAAGGTGATCAAAGATTAATAGCCATGTCATCAATCAATTGTCTAGATTCAAGTTTTAGTAGTTTAAAATAATACATAAAATATGAGTTTTTAGATCAAATGGTAAATTATATCCAGTTGGCATGAAAATTGGCATGCATGCTAAGACCATATAGAAAATTTAATCCAACGGTTGTATTTTCAAAATATGAATTCAGTAATAAGTTACTAGGTAGTGTAACATTTTTTAGAGTTACGTCAGGTGTAACTCGAACCCAACCCTATATTTCTTAATTCGATGTGAATTTTGACAAATATACCGTTAGATTACATTTCTTTATATATTTTTCATGCTTACAAAATTTTAAGGTGATCAAAGATTAATAGCCATGTCATCAATTAATTATCTAGATTCAAGTTTTAGTGGTTTAAAATAATGCATAAAAGATGAGTCTATAGATTAAATGGTACATTACATCCGATTGGTATGAAAATTGGCATGCATAT
>JAGHPS010000504.1:0-173169 GCA_020976635.1 Castanea crenata
CTGTTTTTTTTTTTTGTTGGGACAGGAGGGATAAGTGCATCTCTAACAGTCTCTTTAAATTTTTGTATTGTTTGAAGAGTGAACAGTTTATTTTACCTTTTATGTATCTATTTTTTCAATACACTTTTCAACAAATTATCTGTTTTTTTCTCTATCACATTTAAATATTATTTATTCATTATTTCTTTAATATTTCTTTTTCAATCTTCTTTTATTTATCTAATTTTAATGAAAAGTGTTACGTTTTTAATATTTTACAATATTTTCATAATAAATCATATGTGATAAGTTATTACTGATTTTAATTTGAACACATCATTTAAATTTTTTTTTTCCATCAGTATTAGTTAATAACAACTTATCACTTAAGATTTATTGTGAAAATATTGTAGTAATATTTTTCGATTTTAATTTTTAATTTTTAATTTTATTTTTCCCTTATATCTTTTTTTTTTCATCCACACGTTTCTTTCTTTTTCCTCTTTTTTCTCCACCACACCTTTCGATTATCTCTATCTTCACTTTTCTTTTTTCTTTTGTTCTCTAGTACTCTCTGGAACTCTCTTCACTTTCCTTTTTTTTTTTTTCTTTTCTTCTCTTCGTCTACTTCAGAGCATTCAAGAAGCTCTCTCTTTCTTTCTCTCTCTCACACAAACAAATTCTCTCTCATACACACATAGATCACTGGTAGAGAAGTAGAGATCAGTGTTCTACATGGTTTTTTTTTTTTTTTTTTTGTTCTGGTTTGATTTATTTTATTTTATTTTTCAGATTTTATTAGACTTATGAGAAAGATTGTTTTTGTGTTTCAAATCTATTGGGTTTTGTGTTTTTGTTTTGATTGTGGTATGTTTTAGTTTGTAACCATTGAGATAGAGAAGCAAGAGAGAGTAAAGAACGAAAGAGAAAAGGAACGAGAGAGAAAGAATTATTTTTTTTATTCAACCGGATATTATTTTAAGGGAGGATATTATTTAGAGCATCTACAGTAATTGCTAAAGTGCTCTCCATCCCTAGAGAGCTATTGTAGCAAATCTTTAAAAAAAAAAAATGGAGATAGAGAGCTGTTGGAGGGGTTTTTTTTTTGTGGGTTTGCTCTCCATAATTGGTTTTAGAGAGCATATTGGAGATGCTCTAAAAGAGTCAAACCGTTTGAAGTTTTGAAAAATTAAAATGCCCTCTTAAGAATTATTGAAGAAAGAGAAATATGAACAACCTTTAGAAAAATTAAAAAAGAATAAATAGCAAATCATTGAACAAAACAAATTTTTTTCAATTACATGAGAAACAATATTCCATATGGAGAGAGAGGTTCAAGTTACAATTGGTGTAACTATAAAAAAGTTACACATTTTCTAAATCATTAAATTTAAGAAGATCAAACGGTCAAAAAAATGCATTCATTAATATTAATATTCTCATTAAGATCTCATTTATTATCTTATTTATGACATTCTATATCTATCTCTAATCTCAAAAATAGGTACACTTTTCTCTTTACTTTTTCTTTCTCATCCATTGCACGTTTCACTATCCTCCATTGCTCTTCCACCTTACTTGCTCTTACACGAAAAACTGTTTTTACTCCCGCAGCTTCAGTTTTTAGACCAGAAAAGTTATATTTTGCCAAATTCCATTATGTTTTGTTAACTAGACCAGAAGTTTCTTGTTAACTAGATTTTTCTAATATATCATAGTATCAAACACTAGAAAATGTAGAAAATATTATCTGCCAAAACAAACAAATCGTACGCTTCTAACGTAGCTACTAGAGAAGATGAGAGAAATGGCAAGTTTCTAAGTCCTTTTGGAGTTTTGACCATAGCTTTTCCGAGCTTTGGTCAAAACCTATGCAAATGATGTTCCTTTCTGATTTCCTTTTTCTTTTTCTTTTTTGATAACCGATCGATTAGCCTTTCTGATTTCCCAATATGTTGTAGAGTGGAGAAAATATAGGTGTTGGATCTTTTCCCGTGACCAGTTATAAGATAGTCGGATTAGAAATTATAAGAATGGGTTTTTGAATTTTCTGGATTGATTTTCTTTGTTAGCATCCAACAGGTCCAGATTTGGTCACTCCATTCCTCTTTTTGCTCCATTTTTCTTGCCCTTTTATTTTACTCTCAGTCGGCTTTAGTTTCCTTGGGTTCCCTTTTTGTGCTTGAGACAGAACTTGGGCCTTATATTTTGATGGCCCATTTAATTCTTTGGGTTGCCCATTTTATGGGAATGGGGCTCTTAAGATTTACCACGGAGTGCCATAGGCTCTACGCCTCATTTGTGAGATGAGTAAACTCTGAGCTTATTGGGCCCAATACATGCAGCCACATATATATATATAGATTTGGGCTCTTACATCCAGTCTGGGGAATCTTACCTTAAAAACATTCGAGACACTGTAGAAAGACCTTTACTGATATTTATCCATATAATTTTAGTACTTTAATTGAGTGCTTTTAAGAATAAATTAAAACAATAAAAAGTCTTGTAAGCAATATAACTTGGTTTCCTTTATTAGAGAATCCAGATTTGAATCTTCCTCTCCATTGTTACAACAATTGAATTACTAGGGAAAAAAAATTAACTAAACCACTGAACAAGAAAATCTGTTAAGATTATTTCACAAAAGAAAAATATCTGAACAACCATCAGAGAGAAAAATAGCAATACTGCAATAGACACAACAAAAGCTTATCAATATTTCAAAAGCAATAATGATATACAAAAAAAAAAAAAAAAAAAAAAAAAAAGAACAAAGAAAGAGAGAGATGAAAGCCATCCACTACAATTGTGTATGGGCATTTTGAGACAGGCTTCTCCAAACATTCCAACTCTTTTTTTCTACTCCCAAGATCACCTTTCAAAGGTATAGCTGTCACTCCAATGCTTTATCCTCTAGGGGCATCTACCATCATTCTCATATATATATATATATATATATATATATATATATATATATATATATATATTCACTAACATATAATATAATACTCTCACGTGTATCTTGGTGTCATGAATGCAAAATTTAAAGTTAGCATAATATATTTTCTATTAAATAGTAAAAAAATTACACACAATCACCTTTTAACATAAACCAGTTTTTTTTTTTTTTTTTTCAAAAAAGGGAAATGCTACGGGATGACCTTAAGGCAATGATTAATAATTCATTCAAAGAAAGTTTTTATGGGAAAAGAATAAAAAAGTGAGTAATGTTGTGATAGTTTTTTTTTCTATTTCCCATAAAAGTAATATTAAAATTTTCCTAAAATAGATTATTAACCATTGCCCCCGTTAGCATGACCCTTAAAAAAATTATTTCATATGCTTTTGTTGTTTTATACAACTTTAGAAGAAAAGAAAATTCTTAATCATTAAAAACCAATAGGATAAACCAAGAAATAAGAGACTGAATCTTCAAGCAAGACTACTCTTTTATTCGTATTTTTGTTCTTATGTGTGCAACGGAGGAGGAAGGTGATTGCGAATTCTCCTTTGGAGAGAGCATTCCAAAACAATGCTAGACATGAATTAGATAGTACAATTGCTAGGATGTTTTATACCAGTGGGCTTCCACTTTACTTTGCAAGGAACCCAAATTATCGTAGCTCTTAAGCATATGCTGCTACCCATAACATTCTGGGTTATGTTCCTTCTGGATACAATACCTTGGGAACAACACTTTTGCAAAAAGAAAAAGCTAATGTTAAAAGACTTTTGAAACCAATTAAGGACTCTTGGCTTGCAAATGGTGTAAGTATAGTTTTTGATGGATGGTCAAATCCACAAAATTATGGCTGCATCAGATGGGGTCCAGTGTTTATAAAAGCAATTGATGAGTCAGGTGAGTTCAAAAACAAACATTTTATTGCTGGGGTGTTGAAGGATGCTATAAAAGAGATTGGACATGAAAAAGTTGTCCAAATCATCACTGATAATGCTAGTGTGATGAAGTCTGCTGGAACTCTAATTGAAGGTGAGTTTCCCAAAATATTTTGGACACCATGTGTTGTCCACGCTCTTAATCTAGTTTTGAAAAATATTTGTTCAACAAAAAACACTAAAAAGAATGAAGTTTTATATGAGGAATGTAGTTGGATTACACGTATTACTGTTGATGCATCCTTCTTATGTGTTTTCATCATGAGCCATTCAATGAGGTTGGTAATGTTTAATGAATTTGTCCATCAAAACTGCTCCAAGTTGCTAATACTAGATTTGCTTTGGTTGTTGTAATGCTGAATAGGTTGAAGTTGATAAAAAAGATTCCTTCAAGCCATGGTTATTAATGACCAATGAGCTTCTTATAGGGAGAATGATGTTAGAAAAGCTCAAAAGGTGAAAGATATGATTTTAAGTGATCGCTGGTGGGATGTTGTTGATTATATTCTTGAATTCACAAAACCTATTTATGATATGCTAAGAGTAGCTGACACAGATAAACTTTGTCTACATCTTGTGTATGAAATGTGAGATTCAACGATAGAGAATGTGAATGTGGTAATATATCGGCATGAAAGCTTGGAAGATGATGAGTATAACTCATTTTTTAATGTAATATATGATATACCCATTGATCGATAGACTAAAAATTATACACCATTACATTGCTTTGCTCATTCCTTAAATCCTAAGTAAGTACTTTTATTTTCTATTTTCCTTGTTTTCCCCTTCTAGTAAAACACGCGTTTTATCATCTATATTTGGTATTTTTTTTTATCTTTAACTAGGTATTACTCCATTGAATGGCTTTCGGAGAATCTAAAATGCATCTCTCCATATCAGGATCATGAAATTTCTATGGAAGGGAGCAAGTGTGATAGGCCAAGAATATATTGATCCCTTGTGATAAATTAATTGATTAATTAGCTAAGTTTATTAATTAATCAAATTAACATGCAATATATATGGCAGCACAAACAAATTATCAACTAAAATAAAATGTAGCGTAAAATAAAGTTGACAAGGTGATTTATTTTCGAATGGGAAAAACCTCCAAGGTAAAAACCCCACCGGGTGATTTTAAAGTCACCACTCCCAGGAATTCAATATTATCACAACAAGCGATTACAAGTAAAGGAATCCTAGTATCTTATACTAACCTACAATTGAACCTTTACCCCAATACCCAATTGGACTTGTTTTGTAGTGACAATCTTTCATTTTAATACATGACTTCCAATACGTGATTAACCAATAGAGCGCGGATCCCAGTACGCGACTTAATTACCAACTTGAAAAGGATATTGGCTGCAAAGTTCTTCATTTCATCACACAATGAAGATCACGAAGCTCATTGGTAACAAAACCCAACGGTGTACAAACACAGCAACTTCTTCAAGAGAAAGAAGAACTAGGACAAATTAGGTTTCCGGTCACAATTTGCATGAACAACACTTTGCTTCACACTCGTGCAACTGTGCAACTTGTGACGGCCCTTAAAATAATCCTTATATATGTTTAGGGTTGTGAGAAAAGAAACCTAAACACGTCCTCACGGATTGGAATGAAATTAGAGCTAAAAATTTGATTTTCATAAATTTCGATAGATACCCTATCTATCGAGCAGCTGTCGAGCTTTAGGCTTAAAAAACTTTTTAAACCTAAATAGATACTAGCTGTCGCGTTTTAAAAATTAGCACTTCATCACTTGATTCTTGGATAAACTTGCATGGCTTTAACACTTGAACTTTAAACCTTGTTCCTTGAAGCATTAAACACATCCTAGATCTACCCAATTATAAATAAAGTACGTTTTGTCAAAAGATTAGCCAATACATGATGACAAATGTTCTTAATATGAATCACATATGTCCTAACAATCTCCTCCTTTGGCAATCATTGACAAAACTACAACAAACAAATGAACATATGAGAGAAGTCATAAATCACTCAACTCATACTCACTTGTTGAATACAATATGTTAGGTTTTAATAGTTTAGAACAATTGGCAAATCGTAAACACACAAGAACATACAAGCTGCAGAAAGAAGATTTCAGAATCTGCTTGGTTCGACCGATTGAGAAACAGGCTCGACCGAACGAGAATTGTATCTGTAGATTTTTAAGTTGGCCTAAACAGTAGTTCAAGCTCATTAAGGATTAGGGTTTCAGATCTACTTCTCCCACTATATAAAGAAAACCCTAAGCACATTTTTATAAGGTTTTTTAGAGAGAGAAGAGTGTGCCTCTTTTGTATTTAGGGTTTTGTTCTTGAAAAGCTCTCTCATATCTTTTACCGACATTATTACTTGAAGAATCTCAAGATCCGGAGTTGTAGAAGTTGCTACCTTCTCTAGTTATCGAAGGTGTTGATGATGTAAACCTTCAAGGGTGGTCTTGGAGTCACAAACAGGAGATTTTTGTGTTGCTAAACCTTTGAGTGGGATCTCAAAGTCACAAACGTGGGTGTTTGTGTTTTGCAAAAGCCAATGAAAGAAGTAGTCCATGGACTCGGAGCTATCATGGGGTCGTGGTAGTAAGTTTTTTACTCAAGATAGCAATAGGATGTTAGTGGTTTAAGTCGCTATTGTACAAACTTCAATTCTTTCATAGAAGTTTTGCTGTTTTACATTGAGGATAGCTAGGTCAAATCCTCCCCAAGTTTATTACCGGTTTGGTTTTCTTGGGTCATCATATCATTGTGTTCTTTATATTTCCGCTGCTTTGCATGATATGATATATTTTTGTTAACGTAGATCTGCTTAATTTACCTAAGTTAATAACTTAGCTAAATAACTAGGTTAATCTGGTTGTTTTAAGGGGTCTAAAAACGTACAAAATAAAATCTATCCTAACACAAACTCTTAAAAAACTTTGCAAAAAGAGAGATCATGGCAAGGAAGACTTTGACAACCTATTATTTTGAAACACTTTAAACAAAACTTATCAAGGCACCTTAGTATAAAACAAAAATAAAAGATTGCATACAAATATATAAGAAGCATGTGCATAAAGAGAGAAAAGAAACAACACATGAAGAGATAGGTGAAAGAACTGTAATAACAACCTCATCATATATATATATATATATATATATATATATATATATATATATATCTCTCAATAAAGAATACAAGGTTTGCTATCACAAAGTAAGAACAATGTATCTAAAAAGTAAAGAAAAGAAAAGATACAAAAAGTCCTCACTACATCCCTCAAAGTATACACACTCCTCCTAACAAAAATCTCCTATGTACTAACTCTCCCCCTAAATACATAACTACTCGCATACCCAAAACTACTCTCCCTTTTTGTCGTGAATGACAAAGGGCAAGTAACTCAAGCAGTCATCTCATCATCGCTGGAGGAGTTAGTACCATCATCCTTATCACCACCATCATCAGAGCTACCATCGTCATCCTTATCACCACCATCATCAGAGCTACCATCGTCATCCTTATCCTCAGAAGTCTCTGGAGAAGGAGTGGAAGACTCAACGAAGCCACCAAGGTGAGCTTGTTGTCATGCAATACATCTGACACAGGTGTTCACCTGACACAACTCATTGCTGAGAGTGTCAAGGCGAGCATCCTTGCGCTGAAGCTATACCATGATCGCATCAAGAGTCACACTGCCCGTAGAAGAAGGAGTGGATGTGGATGAAGTTGAAGAAGCTGGAGGTGTCCCCGTCTTAGTCTGTGGCTGCTTCGGTCAAAGCTAGGCCTCACTCCGTCTGACAGTCGCCACATCGATGGCACACATGATAGGGAAATGATCGGAAATAAGAAATGATAGAAAAAAAATGGAGAAGAATCCTCGTGATAGTTGAAGGAAAGATGAACTTATCACGGGTCGCTGTATCCCTATATGCATCTATGAGGGAGAGGATGAAATGAAAAGGGAAGTCTATAGTAAGATGCTCTAGGAGGGATAACAAAAATCGAGCACAAGGCTCTGTGATAGAGTTATAGTGAGACAAAGGATGTAGAAAAAAAGTTATCACCATGTTAAAAAACCTCGGACTTTTAGCAAAAGCTGAGCAACGAGTGTTCTGACTATCACCCCAAACAGAAGGAGTCTCACAAAACAGTGACATAAGCTCTTCTTTAGAACAATCTTAAGACGCTTACAACCATGGTAGTCGGGATGCACCACCTTCGAGACATGAAGCACCTCGAATACAATATCTAGAGTGACCATAATGCGTGTACCTCGAATGCGAGTAGAAAAATTAAGTACTGAATAATCAAATCCGTGCATATTGGAGTAAAACTCTTGTATGATCACAAAAGGACAAGTGACCAGGACACCACACAGTGATTTCCAATCCCTACTGTAGATGACAGTGGGTAGGTCAGCATTAGAGAAATCCGACAAAACGACTTGGTGTTTCGCATGAATGCCTCGTTGGGAAAAGTTCTCCGAGAAGTTCTTACGGGCTTTCTCATCACGGATGCAAAGATGAGAAAGGAGTAGGATCAGAGGAAGATGCCCCGAAACGAAAAGGGTTCCAAGACAAAGTGGATTTAAGCTTAGGTGCGATGGTGCAGACTGAAAGAAGGAGAGCAAATGAGACAAACAGAAAAGCACCAAAACAATTAAATATAAGAATAAAAAAAAAAATGAAGGTACGTATGCATAAAAAATGTATGAACATGTGACATGCAAACTTAAAAGTATCATGGGCTGAGCCCAATCCAAACCTACCAGCACACAAGTTTGCAACAAAATAAACACACATCTAAAATGCATGAAACATTATTATAATGCAAATGTGATGCAATGCATGATCATTTAGGATTAATTATACAAAATTTATCCCAAAATTTTGCAAAAACCTCTTTAATTTTGAAAAATCCCAAATTTTTCAACAAACTCCAAAAGTTAGGTCACAAAAGATGAAATGCATGAAGAAATGAATGAGACAGAATCTTACCAGAGAAAAGAAATGATCTAAAGACCGAAGAACACTTGGGGAAGAGGTTTGGAGTGAAAGAGAGATGTTTGGGAAGGTGAGAGGTTAGAAAGTATCGAGAGAGATCGAGGAGAAATGAAATGAAAATTGCGTTGACCCTTTATATAGAATTCTCATTTTCTCGATGGATCGAGAGGTGTCAAGAGGTGTTGATAATTAAAAAACGAGAAATAGCTATCGAGCTAACTATCGAGGAGCTATCCAGAGGTGTCCACAACAAAAAAGGCTTGATGGATTGAGAATCTATCGAGCATCTATTGAGAAGACAAAAACTTTCTCGATGGATTGAGGAGCTACCGAGATTGCGATAGAAAGAAGCTAAAGAGCTCAATAGATAGCCTAGCTGTCCAGAGGTATCAAGAAGCTGTCGAGATTACTTAAAACAATTTTCCAAGAAGAGAAAATCACAGATATGAATGCAATCAAGTACGCTACTCAACTAAAAATCCAAACAACAATTTTAGCTCTAAAAAACATCTCTCAAACAAGAAAAATATGAAGCATTTAGATCCAAAACATACCCACGCACACTAAACAAGTCTAACCAATTTTATATTTTAAAAACAAGTCAAGATAGTTTAGTGGGTATACATTAACACTTGTATTCCTTGTGATGACCAAATTACATTGTACCTGCATATGTATCAAAAGTAGCAAAGAATATTATGTGTTGTGTGTGAAAAATATCGCAAGATTGCATAAGTGTCTATATGTTATGACGATTTGAGATATGAGCAAATCAATTGAACTCACACATGATCATAACTGCTTGATGGAGACTATTACCTTCGAGGTACATCCTATAAATCCCACATCTCTTAGAATACACACTTGCAATCACATTTTAAAGCATTTTGATTCTTTTTGCTTTAATTTTTCTTTTAAGCATATCATGCATGGGCATATAAGAGAGAGAAAAGAAACACTCAATTATGTTAAGCATTTGACATTGCACTTTTGTTATGCTGAAGCATACAGATGTCATTTCACAATTGGCGGGCAACAGTGGTGAGATGGTTATTTATGCCTTTCTCTTAGGATTTTTTTAGTCTTTCCCGTCAAAAAGAGTGATACAAGTGTCAAGTACAAGAGATTACTTAATCTTACTCATCACAAACACGAGCCACAAAGCTCACTTGCTTAATTGTGCATAGAGATGCTTATCTAAGCTACAAGAGATATAAAATTTAGAAAACTTTGATTTATTGGCTATTCAAGGTACATAAGTACCAATGTACACAAACACACACTGTTTTTGTATTTTTCTGATTTTTCAAAATTTTTTTATATTTTTTATGAAAAACAAAATAAACAAAAACTGAAAAAACAAAAACAAAAACATGTTAAACAAAGTAATGCATAACAAACTAGACTGCCTCAAAACAATAAAGCAAAGCACACAAGTAATGCAAACACAAAAAATTAGAGGGAGAGAGAGAAAAGTGACTAAATCACTTAGAGCCTTTTCCTTCCACACCTTAGAAGAACCTTTCCTTTTAGTGTACCCTTGAACTGGCGGTGGGGAGGAAGAATTGCAACCGTTCAAGTTCGAAAGAAACATGAGGGCTTTGAGGAGATCTCCAAGAGGAGCAAAAAAGGATGGAAACTGACTCAGGTTTCCTGATGAGACCATGTTGTTGCTCTGTTGAGTGGCTAGCCACTTATTGCAATTAGGTCAAGTATGTCCAGCTGCTTCATAATGATGACAAAGATGCTGCTTTTTTTTATTAGACTTTTGAGCATTACTTTTCTTAGTTCTAGGGTTTTTGGTTTCTTTCTTAGCAAGCTTAGGGGGTGTTCTTAAGATAGATTTACCTTTTTCTATGTTCTCACTAGCTATTATAGTTTTAACATCATTGTTCTTAGATTCAACATTATTAGCAAGAGAAGCAAAAACAGTAGTACTAGAGGAAGCAATATTAGGAGAAGAGAAATCATACCCTAAACCGTTTCGATGGGAAGTAGATTTCTGCATACTGAGCATTTAGGATTGACAGTGGCAGTGGTGGTGAAGGCATTTAAGATTCCATCATCCTCATTTTCAGAATCATCCTCAG
Organism: Castanea crenata; assembly: GCA_020976635.1. Taxonomy (NCBI): domain Eukaryota; kingdom Viridiplantae; phylum Streptophyta; class Magnoliopsida; order Fagales; family Fagaceae; genus Castanea; species Castanea crenata. The sequence goes on from JAGHPS010000504.1 coordinate 10,973, forward strand.
GTTCAGTGTCGCTTAAAGTAGTAGAAATTGCGTTGCTCTTCCCGATGGACTTGAGATAAGTAGAGCACTCTTATTTCATGTGACCGAAGCCTTGACACTTGAAACACTTGGGTCCTCAGGGAACAGTGTACAGACCGTCATTCCTATCATCTTTCTCACCTTTTTATTGGCTCTTAGACTAAGAAGAACTGGATTACCTACGGTCGTTGTCAAAGCCCTTTGCATTGATATTCTTCATGAACTTCTTGAATTGCCTAGTAATGTAGGACTTCATTTTAGAATCTTCATCGTCTAAAGACTCATTCGTGTCACTATTCTTGGCCTTTAGTGCCATGCTCTTACTCTTACTTGATTTCCTAATCCTTGTCAAGCATAACTCATAGGTCTGCAGATTGCCAACCAGCTCTATTAAAGGAATTTTATCGATGTCCTTTGATTTTTCAATAGTAGTGATCTTGGCATGAAATCTCTCGGGTAGAGATCTGAGTATCTTTCTCACAATCTTGGGTTCAAGAATGGTTTCCTCATGATTAAAAGTTGAGTTCACTATGTCGTTGAGCTTGGTATAGAACTCATCAAATGACTCATCCTCCTCGATCTTAATCTCTTTAAAGCTACTAGTGAGCCTCTGAAGCTTTAAGTCCTTGATAGCCTTAGTTCTCTTATAGGTAGTCTAGAGAATGGTCCATGCTTCCTTCGTAGTTTCAGTGGAGGATATCTTCTTAAACTCCTTATTTGTGACTGCACTGAATAAAGCATTCAACGCCCTGTTGTTGAAGTTTGCCGCCTTGATCTTAGCATCATCTCAATCGGCCGGCGCTTCTTTCGGCTTGGTTCAGCCTATCTCCACAACTTGCCACACTTTCTCATCTAAAGACTGCAAGAAAGCTCTCATGCTTACTTTCTAGTATGCATAGTTAGTACCATCAAATAACGGAAGTATTATGAGTGACTGTTCTCTATCCGTGACAAACAGGGGTCAATGGATCACACAGTAAAGATTAAACCCTAATCAAAGTGTGCCTGCTTTGATACCACTTGATAAGCCAAGAATGTATTGACCCATTGTGATGAATTAATTGATTAATTAGCTAAGTTTATTAATTAATAAAATGTACTTGCAATATATGTGGCAGCACAAACAAATCACCAACTAAAATAAAATGCAGCAAAAAATAAAGTTGACAAGGTGATTTGTTTTCGAATGGAAAAAACCTCTAAGGCAAAAATCTCACCGAGTGATTTTAAGGTTACCACTCCCGAGAATTCACTATTATCACAATAAGTGGTTACAAGTAAAGGAATCCTACTACCTTATACCAACCTACAGTTGAACCTTTACCCCAATACCCAATTGGACTTGTTTTGTAGTGACAATCTCTCCTTTTAATGCAAGGCTCCCAGTACGTGACTAATTAATAGATGCGCGGATCCCAGTACGCGACTTAATCACCAACTTAAGAAGGATGTTGGCTGCAAAGTTTTTTAGTTCATTACATGATAAAGATCACGAAGCTCCTTGGTCACAAAACCCAACAATGTACAAATACAACAGCTTCTTTAAGAGAAAGAAGAATTAGGGCAAATTAGGTTTCTGGTCACAACACTTTGCTTCACACTCGCGCAACTGTGCAACCTGTGACGGCCCTTAAAATAATTCTTATATATGTTTAGGGTTGTGAGAAAAGAAAGTCTAAACACATACTCATTGATTGTAATGAAATCAGAGCTGAAAATCTAATTTTCATAAATCTTGATAGATACCTTATTTATCGAGCAGCTATCGAGCTTTGGATTTTTAAAATTTTTTTTAAACCTCAATAGATACTAGCTGTCGAGTTTTAAAAACTAGCACTTCATCACTTGATTCTTGGATAGACTTGCCTAGTTTTAATACTTGAACTTGAAACCTTGTTCCTTGAAGTACTAAACACATTCTAGATCTATCAAATTACAAGTAAAGTACGTTTTGTCAAAGGATTAGCTAATATATGATGATATATATTTCTAACATGAATCACATATGTCCTAACAATGTGTTTAGAGCGATACTTTGAAGATGAGAATGAATTAAGGGTGGTGAAAGTTGAGTTTGCTGCATTTTTAGGAGGGAGGTTTCTTTCACCAGATGCCTTGACAGATAGGTGGGCCTTACAACCTTTGGTTTGGTGGCAATACCATGACTTCTCATTACCAACGCTTCAAACTCTTGCCCTTAAACTTCTTGGATAACCTTGTTCATCCTCATGTGTTGAAAGGAATTGGAGCACATACAAATTCATTCATTCCTTAAAAAGAAACAAAATGGCTCTTGCACGTGCTGAGGATTTGGTATATGTGCATTCTAATCTTCGACTCTTGTCAAGGCGTAATGAGGAGTACGTAAATGCAACAACAAAGATGTTGGATATTGCAGGAGACTATTGGAATGACAATTACATACATGGAGGAGCTGGAATTCTTGAGAATGCTATCCTTACACTTGATGAGCCAGAGTTGGAGATCATAATTATTGGGAATGCTAGCACTAGTATTACTACTAGTGAAAGTGAAGTGAATCTATTGATCTCGATAATGATGATGAGGTTGTATTTGTTTGTCTTGTTGATTATTTTTTATTTTTTTTTAGTTTCAAACTTATGGATTGTATGCTAATTTCCGAACATCATGGAATGTTTTAGTTTCAAACTTGTGTGTTATATGTAATTTATGAACATCATATTTTAGTTATTATCTACTATTGCTCTTAAATTTGGTATATGTTTATATAATATGAAAAAATATGTTTAACAATATATAGAAAATAAAAATAAACATATTTTTAATAATTTTTTAATCACCGTACTTGCACTCTACTTTTTAAAAAATTTCCAAGTCCTAAATCCACACCTGCACTCGCACTTGAATCTGAAAATGCACCCGTGCTTCATAGATTGCCAGACACCTTTGTTGTGGGTTTCCTATTGCCGACTAAAGCTGAGTGGACAACATGAGGCTCAGACAATGAATCGGGGTGGTGAGCTAAGCAACAATGATGTTGTAAGTTTTTTTTTTTTTTTTTCTTTAGTTTTGTTTTTGAGTAAATGACAACTATTTGCTGTATGACAATGCTCTTTTTTTTGTATTTGGAGGAATCCTAATTTACATTGATAGGAGTCTAAATCTATTGTCCCATTTTTCCTTCTCTACTCTATACTACACAAATAAAAACATGTCGCATGCCCATTTATTTAATTAAATACTAAATTTATGTATTTTATAATTTCAATAACCTAACAAAAACCATCATACTCCCACTGCCCACCACCACCTTTGCCGAATGCCAATGGTTCACAAACATGTCACATATTCATCTAATAAAAACATGTCACATGTATATCTATTTAATTAAATACTAAATCCATGTCTTTTATTATTTCAATTACATAAAAAACCATCATATTTCCACTGCCCCACCACCACCTTTGCCTGATGCCAATGGTTCACAAACATGTCACATATTCATCTAATAAAAACATGTCACATGTATATCTATTTAATTAAATACTAAATTTATGTCTTATTATTTCAATTACCTAAAAAAAACCATCATATTCCCACTGCCCCACCACCACCTTTGCTGGATGCCAATGGTTCACAAACATGTCACATATTCATCTAATAAAAACATGTCACATGTATATCTATCTAATTAAATACTAAATTTATGCCTTTTATTATTTCAATTACCTAAATTCCCACTACCCCACCACCACCTTTTCCGGATGCCAATGGTTCACGAACTTCAAACGTATCAATGTTGCTTATTATTATTCAACATTAATTATGCAATCTAACCTCTTTAAGTTTCCATAGCTTTAGCAGCTTGATCAATTAAGTCAATAGTGTGTGATAGCTAACCTGAGTTATTCCTATCTTCACCATCAACAATAAGGTCATCAACATTGAATTGAGTAAACAAATGATCATTTCTTGTTGCCATTAAAAAGAAGTTGTGAATTGTGAAACAGGCTCTCATTACCAAAGTTATACATATTGTTTCAGTGCCCATTTCGGTTTGTCTTTTAGAATGAAATATTTCAATACCGTTCTATTTTAGTATACTATTTTGAAGTTACCACTATTTTTTTATACATTTTTTTTACATATTATTGGTCAAAGGCCATATAATTTATTAGAAACCTTTAAATTATAATTTAATATTTCAACTAATATATAAATCTTAAGTCCAAATATTTACCCAATAATTATAATAATAAGAACATTCACTTTTTCTTTTGGAACATAAAACAATAATATGTAATTCATATAATGGGGGAAAAAAGCACAAACTAAAGATAAATAAATAAAGATTTGATACATCATGTTCTTAGAGGGGGCCCAGTTGAAATTAACATTTGGTACCACAACTTAAATAACAGTTATTAGTTTTTAAACAACATTACACGTATTTTACACACTTTTTCACTCACACGTATTTTACACAATTTTTCACCCACACGTATTTCTAAAAAATACAAACAATATTACCAAATGGGTCAGTCTAGAGCTTTCCAACTATTGTTTTTGTCATTTCTAGTATGCTTAGTCAAGTGGGCTCACAAAACCAAAGAAGAACATGAAACAATGCAAAGAAAACAAATTGAACTAGAGTAGTAGAAGGTGAAATGAAGGTGTAGGAAATGAAACGAAGAAGAAGGGGGCTTGCCAAAAACTGTGAAACATAGTGCCGATCTGCTAACAGAAAAATAGTAATTTGAAATTAGGAAGAGAGAACGGGTAAAAATCAAAATATGTTGTTGCATTGGTTTGAACCATAGTTTTGGTTCGTTAAAGTGGTAAAAGTACACCATTTTGTCCGTGTTTTTATAAGCCTAAAAAATATGCTAAATGAAAACAGACAAAAGGTTGTTTTCATTTTTCTTAATAAATTGGAAAGGAAAACTATTTTCAATTTTCCAATGGTTTCAGATTTACCAAACAAGTTTTTGGTTAGTAAAAACAGAAAATGGTTATTGAAAAAAAAAATTGAGAAAAAAAAACTTACTAAACATACTCTAAGTCTTGTTGCCAACAACTTAGGAGAATAAAAGGAAAAAGAATAAGAAAATGTAGGGGTGTCCAAGCTAACCCGATCTTGACTAAAATCGACCGACTCAAACTGAACCGATAAGATTTGGTTGCTTTCAATTGTAATTTCGGTCGATTGCGAGTATAATATTATTTAAACCTGATAACAATTGGTTCAATGTCGGTTGTATATTAAGGAAATTCGTTGCAACCAAACCGACTGACTATAACTAATGTCCTTTGATTTTTGTTTTATATATATATATATATATAACAAAAATATTTATTATTAGACACGTACTACCCTATTACTTCCAACCTTATCTCTTCATCCTTCCCCATTATCTCATGTTTTGTTATTTTCATTTGAAATTCCTAAGGCTAAACAGAACATGTTTTATCCTTTCTCTCTCTCTCTGCATGTCTCTAAATCAAAGACAACCACTGAATTAAACTGATGATGCCGAAAATTGTTAGTGAGCCACACGGTCCTTACATGCTCCAAATAGGACTTGCACAACACAAGGTGAAGAAGAAGAACCTAAAAAGAGTACTAGTGTGGTACTGGCCAAAAACCCTCCGACGATCAAGTTAGAGAAATCTCTTGTTTTTATAACTCTAGAGTGCCAGAGTTAGGATAAATTATGCGTATCTTGGTTTATGAGGGTTTTTGGGGTTTGCATAGTAGCATAGGGTTGACATTCGTGCTTTGGTTCAGAAGTTTTTTCCTTATAGGAGAGAATCTCTTTAATTTGCGTATCTCCTGAAGTTCTTTCCTTGTAAGGATCTTCTTGATTAGGGTTAAGCGTGGAGCACAAGATGTTTCCTTACACACGCATGCGTGAAGATCAAGTAAGGCCACGCCAGATCCGTTGGAGATTTGCTTATCCCCTTCAGCTTATCCCCGTTAGCTTCTTGTGCCATCGTCATGGTAGGGTCGTCAGTTTCGGTGTGGAGCCGTAGACGTTACGCTGTCGTCGTCTGTCATGAGCAACGCTGAAGACCTTATTATGACCGTCGTCTTTTGCCTTGTCATGGGTGAGCATTAATATTGCAATTTTACCCTTATCATAAACAATATTAATTAAAGCATCAATATATAGCAAATCTGGATCTTCACTTTCTCTTGCTCTCGATCCCCTCTCATTTTGTTTTCACTTTTTCTGTAATTTATTGGTGGTGTTGGTGTAGTAGTTGGCCATGGGTATTTTTTGAGTATGTTGGTGGAAGTGGGCTTGGATCATTGTGTTGTGGGTGTGGCGATGCTGATGGCACAATTTGATCTTTGCGGTTTATTGGTGTAGGACTCTTTGTGTTTGGTTGTAGATTTGAATTTGAGCAATCGCCAATCCGACCGAACCCACCCATAAATCCAAATGCAAAAGGCGGTCGAGTCACGGGTTTACTCCAAAACCGATGTGACCGACCTGTGAATACCTTTAAGAAAAATAATAGAGGCAACATAAATACATTGAGCTTCGTTTAGGATCTACTTACTTTATTGAAACTGAAACTTTTTGCTAAAAGTATTATATATAAAGGTAAAAGTTAATTGAAATAGTACAATGAGACCTATGAATAGTATTATAAAGTGCAATGAGACCTGTGAATAGTAGTAAAATAAGCTGAATAGTAAAATAAGTTGACAAAAATAATATTTATCAAATGGAGATTGAGTCTATCTTTTCTTCTTTTCTTTTTGATGAATTAATATTTTTGAGTCTATCAAAGATAGAATAATAAATTATTTTAAAGTTTTGTCATTACAACTAAGGAGATTAAAGGGAAAAGAATAGAGGCAGGATATATACTTTGAGTGCATCTTTTTTCCTTCCCTTTTTGACTAATTATTCCTATGATTCTATTAAAGATATAATAATGAGTTTTTTAATAGGTTTGTCAGTACAATGGACCCCTAGAACAGGATTGTTGAATGAAAACGACAGAGATAATGAACCCTTGAACATAAAAAATAAAATCTGTTAAATCGAATATTGAACAAAAGCAAAAGAGAAAAATTCAATAAAACAAGAAGAAGAAAGAGGGGAAAAAAAAAAAAAAAAGTAAAGAAGAAAATTGAACTTCAAAGAGATTTTGTTAATAGTCAATTTGCTTAAAACGGAAGACTATTTTCACTTTAATAAAAAGTTCCAATTTCAATTTACCAAAATAATACATGAAAAAGTAGTCATAGTGTCGTACATTTTACAGTGTTATCAAACTGAATAAACTTAAAAAATATTATGTTATTTACAGTTGTCTCAATATTGTAGTAAGTTAGTATATAGAAGCAGCAAGAATGAAACTTAAAGATTCCTTCTTTAGAGTGTGTCCGTTTTGTATTCTGTAATATATTTTCTAGTTTGGAGCATTACTACTGGAATGCATTCTATTAGGACAGAAGGCATTTTCTTGAAAACTTGAGTTTAGTATTAAGCTGAAATATTTATCAAAAAGTAATTATGTTAAATGGAATTGCTTTAGTTTGAAGAAGTGTAGAGTTGTTGATCAAAGAAATAAGTGTAGAATTATATATATGCGTTCCATATATTGTGAAAGAAATATCTCTTCATGAGATACATTTTCGTATGAGTGATCAGTCATTACATCCCAATTACTCTAGTGAAAATTTGAGAAGTCACATTTTTGTTGCTCCAAGAAATGTAGATTTGGAAACCACATTCTAGTCAAAAGGATTTCTGTCCAAACAAAAACCAGAAATTTTATTTTATTTTAAATGTATTTTACGACTAGAAAGTTGTGAAAATTAATTCTAAAATTAGCTTAATTTTGAAAAACTAGTTAAAGATGACCGTCAGAGAGATCAAAGCCTTGGAGACATACTTCTCCAAACATTCCGACTCTTTTTCTCTACTCCCAAGATCACCCTTCAAAGTAATGGCTGTCACTCCAATGCTTTATCCACCAGGGTCATCCAACATCATTCACATATCTCCCACATGTATCCCGGTGCCAAGAAAGCAAAAGTTAAAGTTAGTATATTAAATTGTAAAAGAAATACACACAATCACGTTTTAACATAAAACAATTTTGGGTTACCAGTTCATGCTTTAGCCCCCCCAAAGCTAGATTCCTATAAATAGGGCAATAAGCCAATCTAATTGTACCACACATTACCACAAACAACCCAACTTATCCCTTCTCTTCTGGCCTAAATTTCTAGCTTTGTTTTGTAATACCCAGTGTAGCCATGGCCTGCAACAAGAAGCCGTTTCAAATGACCGACGATGAGATCAAGAAAGAAATTAGCGTTCCCGGAATTCATACTACCGAAAAGTTCGATGTTGCCTCTCTCTTTGCTATTGTCACAAACATTCTCAAACCTGCTACCATTGCTGCTGACAATGTGAGCACACGCTCTTTAATAAGAATTTTCTTTACTACTACTAATTCTTCTTCCTTAATTTATTATTATTATTTTTATTATTTTATTTTTATAAATGTTATCTTCTACTTCTTGTCTGAAGGTTGGGATACACTATTGTGGTAACTCTTCCTTTAATAAATAACCTTCTTGACCTTGTCCTTTTGAAATCGAATAGAGATGAGTATAAAAATTTAACACGTGTTTTTTGAAAATCATCAACCATATGTGTTTTTCAAGCTCCCATTTTGGCTTTAAAAATGGTAAGAAAAAAGAAATGCAAATTAAATAACAAGCACAATATCCCTCCCTGTTGTTCGAATAGTTAAATTATAATATAAATGGGAGGAAATGTCAAGGCATTATATAACTGACGATATACAGCTTTTTGTTCAACTTAAAAAAATTATATAGAAGTTGATATCATAAGAACAAATTTGAATTATATTTATTTATTACTTTTTTACTTTTTTGAATGAGTGGAACCCCTTGCCTCCAATAGAATATCCCCAAGTTGAGGGAATTAGAAAAAATTGGTTTTGATGGGTATCTTACCCTTCCAAATGCCTCAAACCTTACATTCTTTCACTGTATAAAATAAAAGAAAGAAAAAAAAAAAAAACAAATAAGGTTAATTAAATCCCTCCTACCCCATCCCCTTAACCTTTTCTCTCTATTTCCCTCTTCTCCCTTTCATCCAAACATATTGTTAAACTCAAGAAATAAACAATGATATTTTAAATAAAAAACTATTCTCTCCGCATATATTGTTTAAGTTATCTCACTTATGGTTATTTTGGTCATACTCTAGGGTACTAAACAGCCACACATGGAGATCAAGGGTGAAAGAGTCATCGCAACAAGCTTCATTCCACCATTATGTACACTCAAGGAGCTTTCCTACGAGGTATCTGGTAGAAAAAAATAAATTATATGATGCATTTATTTTTGAAAGCATCTAACTTTGTGAGTTTGGTAAAATGCACACCTCAATTAAGAGGAATTTGTAGTGATTGAAAGATTCCACTAAACATGAAAGCAATTACATGCATAAATAAATTTGGATTGAAAACTGTTACAACTAAATCAAAGAGCACAATCTTAATAAAAGAATACTTGGAACTAATTGAAAATTACTTGAATACAATGGTTGAAGATCACTAAATTTGCTGTAAGAAGATTTCTCTTAAACTAATCCTACTAGAAAAACTTCTATACTTCTAAGCTAGAGGGCATGTTTTCTTTAAGTTCTCTTCGTTCTCTAAGATGCGCTTGGTTGTATGTTCTTCCTCATGGCCCAAACCTCTTTTTTAAGGTATGAATGGTAATCATTTTCAACCCAAAACTACCCTTAAAGCAAGGGAGGAAGAGGGGGGGGGGGGGGGGTATTTGTATCAATTATAGCTAGAACCTCTTCTATGTAATGCCAAGTTTCTTCTAGTTGCTTTATCCTGGACAAGTAACTCAAACCTCCTTTTATTGCCTCAAATCTTCCTATATAATGGACAAGTGTCTTTCTCATGCCATTTGTTGCCAAGACATATACACAATGGCTATCAAAGTAACACATGCCCTGTCTACCAAGTCACAAGTATAATTTTGCTTATTTTACCGTTACAAGCGAATCTATGCTAAAAGTACATAGTTTAAACTCTTGGCTTTAACCACTGAAATTATTTTATAATATAAATCATTTCAGTATAATTTCATTATAAAAGAAATCAAGATTTTATTTTTCATGATATAGATTTGACATAAATCACATATGTCGAGGTCACTTTGTAAGCCTTTGATAACAAAAATAGTAGTACTTTTATTATTTTTCCAATTACAAAGAATAGCATATTTCATAATGGAATATATGTAATGTCAGATGGTATGCAAGGATTCGAGTGAGGAAACTGCTTACAAGACAACGAAGTCAATACTCGAAAAACTCAAAAATTATTCATGGCATGTGAGGGCAGTGTTGACCCTTGCGGCTTTTACTTTGGACTATGGAGACTTCTGTAGACACCTTGATCAATTTCACTCATCAGACCAACTCACCAAGTCAATGGGGATCTTGAAGGGAATACCTGCTCTCCTAACGCGGCCAAGCACTGATTATAACCATGAGAGTGCGATTGTTGAAGTTAACAAACTGATCAAGGACACATTGAATGTCATTGATTGCATTGTTACGTTGGAGGAACGATGTGTTAAGTATAATCCAAAGGATGTACCAGCACTCTCAATAGCCACGGACAATATCTCAGTATACGTTTTTTGGGCTATCATAACTGTTGTAGTTTGCACGACTCGGATGTGTTGTCTCATTAAACATGAGTAAGTCCTTATAATTAAGGTTTGATACAATAAGAGGGTTCACCATTTGCTGCTCTAATAATAAATTTATCACTTGTTTGAAAAAACTTAAACCACTTGAAAATAGTGAATTTAATTGCTTAACTTTGAATTTAACAAATCTAATGCAAATAACCATGGTTTCACAATTTCAGGAGAAAGACACAGGAACTTTCGAGATTTGCCGAGAAAATTAATGCCATCCATGTCAAACTAAAGTTGCAGATACAACTTTGCAATGAAGAAATAGGTTAGTCACTCAGGCTAATTTTACTCCGAAGAAATTAAGCATGCGGTTGCCACCTCCATTATTACATTATTTACCAACAAGTGCTACCATGATATGTTGCACATGCTATATTTCCAATTGACTTAAACATGTTCAAACTCTTGACCAAAGATTTTTGTGCAGAGAAAATAGAGGCTTATTGGAAGCTCATTAGATTCTTGAAAGAGCCGCTTGACATCGTTGAGGTCTTGAAGGTTCTACTTTTTGCCAGCGACAACAGGCAACAAGTGAAAATTTTTCATAACGAATTGGTTAGTTTTACAGTATACATTTACTGGGGATTGAATTGCTTTTCACATATACTTTCGTGGTTTTATTTATTCTATTTTTATCATTATATAAAACTAGTCAGTAATACCATACTAAAATGGGACCAAGATCCTTAGCATTTTCAAATAAAATGCTTGGCCCGCGTTTCACATTTAATTTTTACAAAAAAAAAAATTAAAAAAAAAATAAAAACAAGAAATGATGTTATATTATTTAAAATTTTAAATGATGTGGTACCATTTATACTATTATATAGAAAAGAAATCTTGATCATCAAATTAATAGATATTGTCAAGTTCTTCTAAAATAAAAAAGAAAAAAAAGATACTGTCAAGTTGGCTTGAAATTAATATGTAAATTCCTATAATTGAATATCTTTAAGGGGGCGAATCTAGTCTACGGTCATAACAATGATACTAATTTAAGGCTAGCCCCTACCCTACTCAAGCTTGATTACAGAACTCCAAACACATCTAAAAAAAGTAGCTTGCTGGAGCCCTAATTTTAATCACTTTTTTTAAACAACACAAACAATGTATATATAGGGTATACCTTGTGTAATTTTAAGTAAAATTTTCTTTTTAGACACAAACCTTAAGCAATATCAAACCATCTTATACCTTTTTATTGAATTTCAATTTTGAAAATACCATTGCTGGATTACATGATATTTATGTTAATATCACATATACCAAATTTTGTGTTAATTAAATGTTATTTACCATTTGATCAAAAAACCCATATTACAATGCAAGAAATTTAAAAAAATTTCAATGTTAAACATTTGAAATTTTGTATGCATGTAAGGTATTAGAAGAATCCAACTATAGATTTATCAAGATTAATATTTAAATAAAAAAAAATATTGAGTGGTGTAAAATTGTATAAATTTACATTTAGTTGATTATACCAAATGTAACTCTATAAACAATGTTATACAACCTAATAACTTTTTATTAGATTAAAATTTCAAAAAGTCATTGTTGGATTACATATTCTTAATCTGCTCATCAAATTTTGTATTAATTGGATAAGATTTGTTATTAAACCTAGAAAAGTGCATTCACGGTTGTTGTTAATCAAGTATGTGCCAAAGCCAAAATTGTATTGTGCCTACACAAAAAAAAGCCTATCTAAACGTTAGGAGAAAAAATTTATTTTCTAGTCCATATATATATATTTATTTATTTATGGTTCTATATATACTTCTATTTTCCAAGCATGTCCGTAATGTTTTCATCATGACTGTCTGTGCTGGTTCAACTAAATATCTCTATTCATGTATTTGATCTAATTTATATGCAATAAAAGAGTAAATAGACAAAGAAAGAATAATATACAAAATTAAGAGGCTGCAAGTTTGTGCTAACATAGCTTAATTTTTATAATTGTATTTCTCAAACAGATCCTCGAAGCGGTGAAAACAAAGAAGGTGCTGTTGTTCTTTTCGGGCATGGACGTGGACAACATCACAGAATATGTCTCGATTCTCAACCCCATTTATGAAAAAGTTACAAGCAACAACGAGTATAAGATTGTTTGGATCCCAATTGTGGAGCAGTGGACCATTGAAATGCAAAAGAAGTTTGAGTTGCTGCGGTCTAAGATGTCGTGGTTCGTAGTGCAAAACTTTTCGTCAACATCAGCTATCAAGTACGTTAAGGAGCAGTGGCACTACAAGAATGAGCCTATCATCGTGGCGTTGAACTCACAAGGGACCGTGGAACACTATAATGCAGTCCACATGATTAAGATATGGGGAACAAGCGCCTTCCCTTTCACTCATCGGAGAGATGAAGAACTGCGCAAAAGGGAAGATTGGTTTGGATCCTTAGTGATTGAATTCAGTGCTGACATAACAACTTGGGTAAAGTTCTTTCTCTCTCTCTCATGCGCTCTCTTCCTCTCTCTCTCTCACACATATATATTTATTTATTTATTCAATTTCACTTTTGTATATAATTTATATACACAATGTCCATAATTTTATTAATGTCCACATTTGTATGTACGTTCAATGTACATCAACAAGAGTGGGAGAATCTATAATCATAAATATTTTTTGATAATTTGATAGTCATAATTGAGAATGAATTAGGATTTTAAATCTGGAATATTTCCATTAGAAATAGAAAGATATTAATATAAGTTGGTCAATTACACACACATGGAAATATTCATGAAAGTAGTTTGAAGCAAATTTTAATGTTCCTGTTTAAATAAAACTTGTTCAATCAGATCAAAGAGGAGAAGCACATTTTCTTTTATGGAGGCAAGGATTCCACATGGATCAAAGAATTTTGTAAGGAAGCAACAGGGTTGGCTAATGATGACGTAAAGGGTGCCAGAATTTCATTGTTCAATGTGGGAAAGGACAGTGGCATCGAACGGCGTTTCTGGAAGCTCATTGACAACTTTTTCTTATACAAGTCTCACATGGTTACCGAAGTGGACACAGTAACAAAGGAAATCCAAAAATTGCTTTCTTACAAGAATGAGAAAGGATGGGTTGTGCTGTGCAAAGGGGCTAGATTGGTGTTCAGTGGTTATGGTACAACAGTTCTGACAGTCTTGAAGAACTTTGATGAATGGAAGCAGTGTTTGAACGACAGTGCATTTTCTTTTGAAGTATGTCTCGAGAAATACTATAACGAACAACTCCGGAAGGATGGTTTACCTTGCCGCGACTTTGACATCCCAAAAATTGATGGATTATTGATCCCAGATTGTAGAAAATGCCCTGACTGCTCCGAGATCATGGAGATGTCTATCAGGTTTAAGTGCTGCCACCAGAATCAACATGGTTTCAACTTAAATTGCCGCCACAATAATGGTCATGTTACCAAGGTTCAGCTCAAGGAGAAAGTATCTCCTGTATCGCTCGTTTGCGGCATGACTGTCACAGCAGCATGTGAGTCTCATTGCCAAAATAAATGCTGATGCATATGATAATTTTTGTTGCACTATTTCTACTAAATAATTTTGTTTGCGAGTTTCTACGTTTGTTATCAGTGCTAAAGTTTAAGTATGTAATGCGGTACAATAAAGGGCATCTTGATTACACAGGTGATTTAATTATTTTACGGTCAATGGTCCAACTTGATCTTTTGCTCTGGTGGTCTGATTTGATAATGCAATATAGATTGCCTACAAGTTCGCTAAATTAGTGCCACAATTATTGTATTTAAACTTTGATGTCATATCAGATGCAGCATTATATATACGTTTGTAAGCAAATTTATATATGCATTGACGGATGGTTATATTGGTGTTTGGCACATAAGATTTTTTTTTTTTTTTTGAGAGATGGTTTCAACTTATAACATTCACTCTTGATGATAGATCTTTATCATCAGACTAAAACACTAATAAGTTTTTGGTGTAGGCGGAGATTAAACCCTAAATCTCTTGTCTAATCAGGAATGGACAATATAAATACACTAAACAAGCATATAATGCACATCCGTAATGGAAACAAACGGAGACAAGGCCATTGCCAACCTAATTTAGGATGTAGAAGTGACAAAAAGTAGAACATGTTTACTTCTAAAACATAAGAAACAAAATATGTTTATTTCTAAAAATAACATCGAATCTAGAAGGAGAGATGGTTTTGAAATCTACTAGAGAAACAATAGAGTAGAGAAACAATAGACAAAAATCTGAATTTTTATTAATATCAATAATACTGAAAAACTTTTACAAATTAAAGGCCTATTTAAGGGCTTCATTAAGCTTAACTAACGAAGAAATATATTTTAAAACAAATCATAATTAATACCTTACTATAATAGGAACCAAATTTGACCTAAAAAACATTAAAAGCATTTCAAAACAAATAAATAATAACCCTAAACCTAAAATTAATTATAAATTAAATACCAATATTAATAAATAAAAATGTATAATTGTAGATTATGTCCTACATCTGACCCCTTCACTTGAAAAGAAACTTGTTCTCTAGTTGATAATTGAGATTTGAAATCTTTCATGCCAAGCAAACAAATAGTTGGAATACTTGAGTCCCTTAGTCTTCTTTCCAAACTTGTAACTCATCAATTAATTAGGAACCAAATTAACTTCAAATTCTTTTTCTTTAGCCTTCATGCAATTAACAATATTCACCAAATGAGAGTTGATGATTGAAGCACATCTTTCAACCCCAACAAAATCAATCAGCTTTGGTGTATCGCCTACCACAGAAATAATACGAGCATCAAACTTGCAATCACCTGATTTTGGTTCATCAATATCTTGGACAATGTTCTCTACAATTTTTATCTCACAATCATCTACTTCACTGCAATTTTCACCAACTGTATTAAGAACATCTATCTTTTCCTCATTGGCTTCAAAATAATGTTCATGCTGTCTATCTTTACACACATTTTCAACTTGTTATAATAAGATTTGATTTTCTTCAATATTTTCTTTAGAAATTGACTTCATATTGTTGACCCTTAAACATTTTTCTTTTCTTGAATCATATGAATATATAGATCTATAATTAACATTTGTATAATCTAGAATATAATAATAATCATGACAAAAACATAAATCAACCAACACCTTTTTCCTTCTTTGCCAAGACCAAATTGGATGCTTATCTTGACTCTTTGTATCAATTTGTATGTCTTCCCACCATTCCTCTACTTCACCATTCAATTTATTCAATGTAAGCTATACTCTTCCAAATCAAGAAGCCAATCAATAAAATCTAACTTATGCATCTCTCGATCAAAGAATGGAGTTTTTTATTTATTTTATTTTATTATATATATATTTAGGAGTGCGTCTATTGGTGTTCCTCTAGGAGGATTTCCTAACAAGAGGGACTGCTGGTTGTAATTCACGTAATACTTGCAGGATATCATGTTGAAGTTGAAGGAATTCCTTCCTAAGGACTTCTGCTTTAACCTTTTAATTACTAAAAATGCTACCATCACATTTAGTAGCCATCAGACTAGGGTAAGGACAAGACTCTGATATCAACTAATGCGGGATGTGGAAATGACAAGAAACAGAACACGACTACTTCGAGAATACAAGTAACAGAACATGTTTGCTTCTAAAAATAACCTTAAATCCACGAGGGTTCCTTGAATCCACAATGAGAAAGAGTTTTGGAATCCACTAGAGAATTAGTAGATGAAAGTCTAAATTTTTATTAATATCAATAATAATGAAAAATGTTTACAAACTTGGAGGCCTATTTAAGGGCTCCATTAAACTCGACTAACAAAAAAATATATATTCTAAAATAAATCCTAATTAATACCTAACCATACTAGGAACCAAACTTGACCTAAAAAACATTAAAATCAAATAAAAACAAATAAATAAGCACCCTAAACCTAAAATTCCAAAAATTTCAAATTAAATACCAAAATTAATTAATAACAAAACTCTAATTGTAGATTTCGTCAACCAATACGTCACCAGAGGCAAGAATAGAGCCATTAAAGAGTCCCAACAAATACAAAGGGAGAGGTTATATAAATCACTCCAAAATAAGAGAAAGGTACAAACAATAGATGATCGGGATAAGTGTTAAACGATAAAGATGTTAAAAAGGATAAAGACAACACACCGAGTATGAGAGTCTCCCACCTATGTAGCAATATGGGAAATTCACCCCAAAATTCATCAGAAGGAGTTTCCCAACCACTACCGAAAATGAAGAAATATCTAGATTTCCAATTACAAAAGGAAGAAGGAAAGTTGACCACAACTCTAGACTTTCTATTCCAAGGCATGAACTCATAATACCCAAACTGCTTTGACTCCTTTAGACAATACAAATATAGGAATTCGTCTATACTAATCATATCTCCCTCATAAATGGACAACCAAATCTCCATGTAATTAATGACAGTTCTACACGAGTTAGGCATGAGTTGTCTAGGAGCTATGTTTAGACGATGAAGAAGCTCCATGATAAATGGATTAACAAGAATCCTAAGACCACTCAAGAAGTTAGCTTTGTAAAACTAGACTCCACCGTGAGCAAAAGCACAAGCTTTCTCATTTGAACACAGAAGACGAATTCTGGATCGCCCAGGAAATTGAAACCTATTCCTAATCCGACATGCTCCTCTTTCATGGTATAAGACTCCTTGAGAGCTTGAAGAATCATAGGTAGTGAAGATGGCAAAGGTTTAGAGGCAACAACATCTACCTCCATTGCAACGAGTTGATCACTAGATTATGACCTAGTATCTAATTCACTCAACCAAACCTCAAAACCCACTCTCCCTTCTAGAGACATATCACACAAAAAATGATAACAATTCAAACACTGATGCAACAAAGGAAATAACCTAGTTAAAACCGGCCTAGGAGCACAGTCTTGAGACGCAAAAAGCCTATACCTTGGATAATGACCACTTGAAGACTCAAGAGAAGCTCCAAGACGAGCTAAAAAGAAAGAAACATAAGGTATAGATGCCTAGTCTTAGTGTAATCAACCATCAATGCATAAAAAATAAGAGGG
Organism: Castanea crenata; assembly: GCA_020976635.1. NCBI lineage: Eukaryota > Viridiplantae > Streptophyta > Magnoliopsida > Fagales > Fagaceae > Castanea > Castanea crenata. The sequence continues at coordinate 28,826 of JAGHPS010000504.1, forward strand.
GATAAGAGAAAAACCACACCTGAGGAAAAGGTTATAAGCTTGAGCTCGAAGGAAGAGATATTGCAAAAGAAGTTGGGGAAGAAGAAGGAAGAAGAGAGAGGGGGGTGGGGGAATTTTTAAGGGCACTCCTAAAAACTAAAACATGGGAAAATGAAAGGGTACGTAAAAAGGTATACCCATGTCCATCTAGTGAATGTGCGACATGTGGCTACGACTTGATCAGCAATGTCATGTCCCATTAAATACGAATAGAATGAAATCTCAAGGGTCTCAACTAACTCGGAAAGCAAGATGACCTCTCGTATTCCTATAGTCGTCAAAATAAATAGGGACGACCAAGGAATAGGGGGTAAATGATGAGTACATAAATAAAGGTTGTTCAATCAAGATTGGACGATATAAATACATTAAACAAGCGTTTAATGCACATAACAAAGACAAGACCATTGCCGACCCCATCATTGACTTCATTAAGATGACCAATTTGTTTCCAGGGGCAGGAACGAAGCCATTAAAGACTCCCAATGGCTACAAAGGGATAAGTTACATAAACCACTCCAAAATAAGAGAAAGGTACACACATATTTACCTATAATATTATTATCCTACTATCATTTTCTCTCAAATATTTGACTTTACCATTGTAGGGTTATTGGTTGGCACCACACGATATTACTAGAAGAAGGAACATCTCATTGTTTTTTTTTTTTTGCAGATTACAATTGAATTTCATTCCATCTAGACGATCACATCTACTAACAATGTAGTGCATCATCAATTATGTTAAATGCATAAAGATATGATTGACCTGAGGCACCATTACGTGCATTTGGAGATGACCACATGATACTGTTCATGACTAGAATTTGACAAAACCATGTTAATCGATGGTTTTATCGGTGTCTATTGCATTTGGTAGGGAACATTTTTTTGTGAACTATTGAAATGGGTACTTAGTAGATTGTTTATATGAGCAATCTCTTGAATTTGGATATACATTTTTTTTCCTGAACTACAAATTACACATTTTAGGTTTAAGTTTGATGAGCTGCCTTTTATCCCTTAAATTTCTTTTTTATTATTTTAGTCATTTATTATTGTTGGGGACATATTTGATGAAATTGGCTGGACTAAGTCAAAGGAAGTGCCAGCTAATTGGAACTATGCAAAGATCAAAGTGGCAAACTTCAACAGTAGAGCATTGAATGCACTAATCAGTGTGGTGACCAATGAGGAGTTCAAGAAGATTATCCTCAATTGAAACTAATAAGGAAGCATGGACTATCCTTCAAACAACCTATAAAAGGACTAAGGTTGTCAAGGATTAATAGCTCCAAAGGCTCACTATTAGCTTTGAGGAGATAAAAATGGAGGAGGATGAGTCGTTTGATGAGTTCTATGACAAGCTAAAGGACATAGTCAACTCAACCTTTACTTTTGGGGAAATTATTCTCGAACCCAAGGTTGTAAGAAAGGTGCTAAGGTCTCTGCCTAAGAGATTTCATACCAAGATCACTACCATTGAAGAATCAAAGGATATTGATTTTATTCCTTTAACGGAGCTGGTTGGCAATTTGCAAACCTATGAATTGGGTTTGACTAGACTTTGGAAAGGAAGCAAAAGCAAGAGCATGACACTGAAGGCCAAGAGTAATGAGATAGATGAGTCTCTTCTTAATTTAAAAGTCAAGATAGAGGGAAGAAGGATGCTAAAGATAGCGGTCAGTATACCATTCCTTCCGAACCAAAATGCTTTGGATGTCAAGGTTTTGGACACATGAAATAAAAATGTCCAAAACCTTGAGTGATACCGAACATGATATTGAGATAGATGATTGTGATGACGAGGGAATCTTGAATGCTTTCACTACCACAGTGGGTCCTACTGAGGGGATTGTAGAAGAAGTGGATGAAGAAGAGGACTTGGTGGAATCCAAGTTTAAGAAGATGGATGATCAGGGTGACATTTGTATAACCTATGCAAAGTTATACAAGGTGTTAGAAAAGCACGAGAAATTGTATAGACTGTCCACTAAGAAGCTTAGTAAAGTGGAGCTGGAATGAGAGGAGCTTTCTACCAAGGTTGATGAAGCCAACCAAGTCATTAGAGCATTGCATTTTGAGAACAATTTCTTGGCTGAAAGAACCAAAAAGTTTGAAGCAGAATTGTTCCAAGTTAGAGCTCAAGTGGAGAGAACTTTTAGTGCAAAGCTGAATGAAATGCTGAACCTCTAGAAATCAACTTTTGACAAAACCAGCTCGAGATATGAAATTTCTAATTCTTCTCATATTGCCTCTTCCAGTAGAACTGTTAATAATGTTAATTCTGAGAACAATGAATCTAAAACTGATATAGCTAGTGAGAACATAGACAAGAGCAAATCTATTCTAGGAGCACCACCTAAGATAGAGAAGAAAGAGACTAGAAACCTTAGGGCTAAGAAAGAAAATAAGGCTAAAAACAAGAAGTCTCAACCAAAGAAGCCGCATTTCTGTCATCATTGTGGAGTTTCAGGGCATACTCGTCCAAATTGCTACAAGTGGTTAGCCACTCAACAAAGTAATAGTATGCTCTTGTCCGAAAACTAGAATTAGTTTCCATCCTCTTTGGCCCCTCTTGTAGATCTTCTCAAGGCCCTCATGTTCCTTTCGAACTTGAACAGTTTCAATTCTTTCCCCCTCACCACAGATCAAAGGTTCGCTCAAAGGAAAGGTTCTTCCAAGGTGTAAAAAAAAAAAGGTTCAAAGTGATTTAGTCACTTTTTTTCTCTCTTTCCATTTGATGTTGCATTACTTATTTGTTTTGCTTTCTTATTTTTGACTCAATCTAGTTTTATGCTTTGTTTGTTTAACATGTTTTTGTTTATTTGGCTTTCAGTTTTGCTTTATTTCGTATATTGGTACTTTTGTACTTTGGATGGCCATTGAAACAAAGTTTTCTAAATTTTGTATCTCTTGTAGCTTAGATGAACACTTTAATGCACAACTAAGCAAGTGAGCTTTGTGCCTCGTGTTTGTGATAAGTACGATTAAGTAATCTCTTATATTTAACACTCGTATCACTCTTTTTGATAGGAATGACTAAAAAATCTTAAAAGAAATGCGTAAATAACCATCTCATCACTAAAGCCTGCCAATCATGTATAATAGTTGTGTGCTTCGGCATAGCAAAATTGTGATGTTTAAGCTTACATAATTGAGTATTTCTTCTCTCTCCTTTATATGCTCATGCATGCTATGCTCAAAAAGAAAAAGAAAAATATGCAAAGAAAATCAAAAGCAAAAAGAATCTAAATGCTTTTAAATATGGTTGCAAGTATGTTTCTAGGAGATGTGGGAATTATTGGATATACCTTGAAGGCGATAGTCCCCATCAAACAGTTATGATTGTGTGTTAAGTGTTTTTGATTCTTGTATCTCAAATGGTCATAATATTAGAAACTTGTGCAAACTTGCTACTTTTGATACATATGCATGTACAATGTGATTTGGCCATCACAAGGAATATATGTGTTGATATATACTCACTAAATTATGTTAACTTGTTTTTAAAATATAAAATTGGTTAGACTTGTTTAGTGTGTATGTGTTTTTGGATTTCTGAATGTTTTGCATTTATGATGAAAGATGTTTTGAGAGCTTAATATGTTGCTTGAATCTTTGTTTGAGTAGCTTGCTTGTTGCATTCATCGTTATGTGTATTTCCTCATTGAAAAACTCTTTTTCCTCAAGCTCGATAGCTTCTCGATAGATCTTAACAGATTTCTATTCTATCGAGCTTTCTTTCTTCAACCTCAATAGAATCTCGACAGCTCTTCGATCCATTGAGATTTTTGGGGTTCTTCTTAACGCAATCTCAAAAGCTTCTTGATCCATCGAGCCAATTTTTCTAAGCTCTTTGTCTGGCATAGATTCTCTACAGCTTCTCAATCCATCGAAGTATTTTTGCCATTGACAGCACCTTGACAGATTCACTTCTTTCGAGATTTAGTGCTCAACAAATCTTGACAGATACTTCGATCCATCGAGCTGCAATTTCCTTATATAGGCTGAGCACAAATCATATTTCTTTTTTTACTTCTATCTTTGACTGAAAACACCTCTCTCACCCTAAAACCATTTTTCTCTCTAAAATCCCTCTACCCATCTTGTTTTCAACCTATTCCAAGTTTGAATTACTTGGTAAGTCTTCTTTATCTCTCTTTTTTCATGCATTTCATGCATTTAGACCTAGGTTTTTGGGGGGTTTTTAACACTTTTGGGGGGTTTTTTGAGTTTTTCTTGAAATTTTTGGGTTGGGTTGTGTGAAATTGGTGTTATATGATCATGCATTGTACTCTTGTTGCATTATAACCATGTTTCATGTATTTTAGATGTGTGTTTGATTAAATGTGGATTGTGTGTTGGTAGGTTTGGATTAGGTTTTGCCCATGATGCACTTAAATTTGGCACGTCACATGTTCATTCATATTTCATGCATATGTCTCTTTTCTTTCCTTTCTATTTCTGGTTTGTGATGTGTTTCTCTCTCTTTCTCTCTAACGGATAGACTATGTCATAGCACCCAAAAGACATAAATCTACTCTGGCTCAGAACCCTCTTCAAGGTTCTGAGTCTTCTTCTTCTAATCTCTCCCTTCTTCACGTTTGGTTCCGTGATGAGAAGGCCCGAAAGAACTTCTTGGAGAACTTTTAGCAAAGTGGCGTTCATATAGAACGCCAAGTCATTCTGTCGAACTTTTCCAACACTCCTCTCCCCGCCTTTATTCAGACCTAGGGTTGGGCTTCTCTCTATGAGAGTCCGTTGAGGTGCCCCGTTGTGATTATACAGTAGTTTTACTCCAATATACACAGCATCGATACCTTTGTAGCTCAGTTTGCTACTTACATTTAAGGTGCACGTATTGTAGTTACTCTGGATTTTATATCCGAGGTACTACATATACCTAGAGTAGCGCATCCTAACTACCTTGGCTATGAGCATCTTAGGATTGTGTCCAAAGACGAGCTACTATCTCACTTTTGTGAGACATCTTCCACATGGGGTGGTAAGCTAAACACCCCATGCTTGGGCTTTGCCAAAAGCCCAAGGTTCCTTAACATGGTGATGATATTTATTCTTACTCCTTTGTCTCACTATAACTCTATCATAGAACCTCGTGCTCGTTTTCTTTTATCTCTTCTTGAGGACCTCTTTATATACTTCCCCTCTTACTTCATCACTTCTATCTTTGATTTCTATCAGGATACGACGATCTGTAATAAGCTCATATTTCCTTCGGCTATCACACGAATCCTTTGCCACTTTTCCATTCCCATTCCTTATTCTCCTTACTTCACTACTATAGGTGCCATCAGTGTTGGTTCTGTTAGGAAGAGCGAGGCTCAACTTTGACTGAAGCAACCACGTATGAAGTCTACTAGTCCTGTAGCTTCCACTGTTCCATCCACCTTTGCTCCTTCTTCCTCGACTGGTGTATGACCCTAGAGGTTATCATGGCATAGTTTCAGCGCATGGATGCTCGCTTTGACACTCTTTTTGATGAGTTGTATCAGGTGAATACCCGTGTCGGTTATATAGCACAACGACAAGCTCGCCTTGGTGGCTTTGTTGCTTCTCCATCTGCTTCTCCAGAAGCTTCAACAGATGAGGATGGTGAGGATAGTGATGATGGTGATGAGGATGCTAGCTCTTTCAGCGATGATGAGATGACACCCTCTCAGTGACTTTCCCTTTGTCATTCATGACAAAAGGGGGAGTAATTTTGGTTGAGAGTAGTCTTGTACTTAAGGGGAGCGGTAGTATAGGACATTTTTGGTAGGAGGAGTGTCTGTACATTTTTTGAGGGATGTAGTGAGGTTCTTGTGTATTTCTTTTCTTTCTTTACTTTTACCTCATGTATACTGGTTTTGTGACCATTTATCTATAGACATACATTGTACTTATGTTTTGATATATATATATATATATATATGTTGTGATGTATGTTCTTTCACCTATCTCTTCATGTATTGTTTCTTTTCTCTCTTTATACACATGTTTCTTTATATATGCAATCTTTTATTTCTGTTTCACACAAGATGCCTTGATGAGTTTTGTGTAAGTATTTTAGAAAGATAGGTTGTTAAAGTCTACCATGCCATGAACTCTCTTCTTGCAATTTTTTTTAAGAGTTTGTGTTAGGGTTAGATTTGTTTTGAAATTCAACAAGTGATTATGAGTTTAGTGATTTAAGACTTCTCTCATGGCTCATTTGTTTATTATGATTTTGTCACGGATTGCCAAAGGGGAAGATTGTTAAAGACATATTTGATGTAATTAGCTAATTTTTTGACAAAACCTACTTTACTTGTAACTGGGTAGATCTAAGATGGTTTAAGATTTTAAGAAACATGTTGCTCAAAGTCAAGTATTAAAGCCATGTAAATCTGTCTAAGAAATAAGTGACGAAGTGTTGTTCATTAAAGCTCGACAGATGTCTCGACAGAAGCCTATCTATCGAGAATTAATGTTGAAGCTCGACAGAAGCTGTATCTGTCTAGAATTACAAAATCAGAATTTTCAGATTTGATTACACGCATATTCATGAGTATTTGTGTAGGGTTTCTTTTCTCACAACCCTAGATATATATAAGGATTATTTTAAGGGTCGTCTCAAGGTTGTTGCATTTGTTGTTACACGCATATTGTAAATGGAGATAGCAATTGCCATAATTCATCTTTCTCTCTAGAAGTTACTACGTTTTTACGCCAAGAGTTTTGTGACCAAAGAGCTTCTTGATCTTCATGTTGATGAACTGAAAAACTTTGTAGCTAACATTTTTCTCAAATTGATGTGTTAATCATGTACTGAAATCCGTGCATCATTGGTTAGTCACGTATTGGGATTTGTGCATTGAAATGAGAGATTGACGCTACAATATATGTCCAATTGACTATTGAGGTAAAGGTTCAACTGTAGGTTGGTTTAGGTACTGAAATTCATTTTACTTGTAACTGCTTGTTTTGATAATAGTGAATTCCCAGGAGTGGTAACCTTAAAATTACCTGGTGAAGTTTTATCTCAGAGGTTTTCCCCATACATAAATAAATCATCGTGTCAAATTGATTTTCTGCTGCGTTTAGTTTAATTGATAATTTGTTTATACTACCACATTATTGCATGTTAAATTGACTTAATTAATTAACTTAGATAATTAATTAATTAATTATCTAAGTTAATTAATTAAGTCAATTTGCCAGAGTCAATACATTTTTTGCCTGTCAATTATTAATTTTTTTTCAACATTAATCTTTCCTTCCATGTGCTCAGTCAAATATTAAACAATATTTTTTAATACTACAAAATTAAATAAAATATGATTTTAATATTTTAAAAAGATATTTTGATGACGATTTCACTGAAATCAAAAGTGTAAATTGGTTTTGCTAAAAATAAAATAAAATTGTATTAGTTTTTTGTAAGATAAAACAATCTTTTCAAAGTTATCATGGTTTAATGACAGATTAAACAACCAAATGATCCACCGAAATAGTAGTTCCACATTGATATTGACCAGAGTTTTGATCATTATTAGTAACACCTAGTCGTAGTGCGTATAATATCAAGAGAACTACTTGATTTTAACCCTTTGTTTTTTTCTGTTGACAACAAACATAAAATTTAATGATTTAATTAAAATAAATTTATTAAAGGCAACCCATCTAATTTTATTTATTATCAGTAAAAAAAAGTGTTCTGCAATTGCAATATTATTCTTCTTCTTCTTCCCCCCCCCCCCCCCCCCCCCCCCCTTTTAGTCAAACACAATATCATTCATTATAATTATTTTTGAATAAAATTTTCTACATAGAACCAAATAGAATTTCTTTTTATTGGATGTAAATTTTGATAAAATTAACCATTAGATAGCATTTTTTTTCTTCTTATATCCTTCATATTTGCAAAATTTTCAAAAGATCAAAAATAAAAAATTATGTTATTATTTAAATGTTTAAATTTCAAGTTTTTATAGTCTAAAATTATGCATAATAATAATTTTATGGATCAAATAGTAAATAACATCCGATTAATAAGGATTGTAATATACATATTAAGAATATACAATCTAAAAACTAGATATGTGTATGCACAATTCCTTCTTTTATTTTATTTTTTAATTAGTTCATGCTTTGGAATCCAAAGCTAAAAACTTAGTTTCGTCCTTGTCTGCATCCCAAATAAAGTTTTTTATGTGGGATACAAAATGCACACTTGGTACTGCCCTAATTGATTTTGTTGCAGCCTATGGTTTATGGTATATAGTATATGTTTGGACATACATATCTTTTACTCAATATAATTTTATTGGATGTGAATTTTGGTAAACCTATCTTTGAATTGCATTAACTTCTTATATTCTCTATGTTAAAATTTTGAATTTTGGCAAAATTTTAGAAGATTAAAGATCTATGTTTATGTCATTAATCAATTTTTTAAATTTCAATTTTTGTAGTCTAAAATTATGCATAAAAAATAAGTTTATGAATCATATAGTAAAAACATTTGATTGGAAAAATATTTGACATGTGTCTTAAAAGCGTAAAGAATATATAATTCAATAGTTAGATTTTTAAAATATTTTACAAAGTTAATTTTTTTTAAAGGAAGTTATTACCTTAGATTACAACTAAGTTTATAGCCAAACATTGTCCTAAATTGTTTTGTTTATTGTTAACCACAAATTCTCTTTCTTCTTAAATGTTTTTTTTTCCTTCTTTATTCAAATAACTTAATCACTCTTTCCTTATTATTATTTTTTTTTCATTTTTAAATGCTTAGGAATTCATTGGGTGGTCAATGGACTTGTGCTTAAAATAGCTAAGACATATCTTGCATAAAAAAGAGAAACAATTTAGATACTAATTAGTTACATTAATTTATATAAGTTAATAACAAAAACATAAGTTAAATATATTTCTATATAAAAAAAAAATTGGGTCATTAAACTCTAATTATATAAATGCGTGTTTAGAGACTCTTCTATTTTTTTTTTCTTTTTCTACGATTACTAATTTTTAAGTTGTAAAGTAATCGTACAGTTACATACAAAGTGAATACACAAATAAGTAAATTGCAAAAATGTGCTAATTTTTTTTTGAAAAACTAAAGTAAAGACAAAATTACAGGACAAGTCAGGAAAAATACATCTCTAAACATTGCCCACAAATTATGACCACTCTCTTGGCGGTATTCAAATTGCTATATCCACTTATAAATTTTATTTTTAAAAAATTAAAACATATGCATGTTTACTTCTTTGTAAAAAAATAAATTTCTTTTCTAGATTAAAAATAATACTCCTAAAATTACAATATTTTTTATTCTTTATTTATCAATCTATTTATATATTTCTTATTCACTTACTACAATAATTATTTAAAATTGTGTTCCATTTTAACATCTCACTAACTCATGTTTCTTACCCACTTACATTCTCAGTGTTTTTTTTTATAAAAAAAACTACTTATCAGTTATCATGTACGAGTTATTCTTAAAACTTCTCACAATCATTTCTATAAAAATTACAAGCAAAAAACAATATAATTTTTAACATTAATAGAAGGAAGATATTCTACGAGAAGAAAGTGGTAGACTATGTCAAATAGAAAAAAGAAAAAAGGAACAATGGAATTTAAGAAATTGTGTACATAGCTGCATCAAAATTTATGATTGCTATGAGTTTCAAGAGTTTTGAAAAAAATTTGTTGACATCTTTTTTTTTTTGGGTTTGCCTCTTCTTTCTATTTTGCAATATTTATGTAATAAAAATTCATCTTCAAAGTCTTTTTATGTTTCCTTTCCTATGGAATTTTTTCAGTCATTTTTTTAATACATTTTTGCAATTCACTTTATATATTCATGATTATTTTACAAGTTGAAAATTAATAACTTAAAAAATAAAATAAAATAGAACAACCTTTGACATCCCATTTGAGCGGGTCTCTCATAGTATTGAAAATTTTAATTTCTCTGACCAAAACAAAATAACTTTCAATATGGTATCAACTTCCTTGGTAGGGACCATACTTAACTCAAAAATTTAATTATAATTTGGACTCAGTCATTTTATATTATTTCTTTTACTTATTTATCTTACTTAAAAATAAATAAAAATAAAAATCTATGCCGAATGTACTCTTCCATATACATATCCAATCAAATAGACTCTCCTTAATTTTTCCCCTTCTTGTTTGCATGCGTATCTTTCTCAAAGCTATGTTTCGTTGCCAACTTGTCCAGATTACCCGAAGAACCTAGTTACCATATCTCAAAGTGTGTGTGTGTGTGTCTATATATATATATATATATAGTTTTATAACATGTTTCCAAAAGGGACCTTTAATGAACTGGATGTGGACTACAAAGAAATTCCATAATTGGTTAATAACCGCAAAACACAATATAGGGAGAATCAAATATCAAAATGGTCAAGCTGTGTTGAAAGCAACCACAAAGAAAGAGGAATGACATGTAAAGGGTCCCATTTTCAAAGGACGTGAGTCACGTGACAAGCAAAATTTAGTCGGAAGATAAGTGAGAAGCGTGATATTTCATGAACATTTTTCGCTTAAAATTTCTATCATAATAATAATAATAATAATAATAAATGGAAGTACATTTTTTGCTCTTAAAGTTTAGGGGTGTTTTCATTGTAGTCATTTATGTTTTATAGTTTTCATTTTAGACCTTCAATGTTTGGTTGTCTTTTTATATTGATCTTACCATCCACTTATGTTAATAACCTGATTGTTAAATCACCCTTTCTGATTAACTATTTCATAAAATAGTAGTTCAAAATTATTGTAGAAGGCAAAATTTTCATAATTACATGCAAAACCTTTTGTCTAACCCCAAACACCCCAGTCCCCCCCCCCCCCCACCCAAAAAAAGAAAAGAAAAGAAAAGAAAAGAAAAGCAAAATAGTGAATTCACTAAAAGGAAAAAGAATAGAGGCAGGATAAATACTTTGAGTGTATCTTTTCTTTTTCTTTTTTATTTTTCATTCTGAATTAATACTTTTTTGTCTGTCAAAGATAGAACAATGAGTTGATTTAAAGGTTTGTCATTACAATTTAGGAGAATAAAAGGAAAACAATAGAGGCAAGATAAATACTTTGAGTGTATCTTTTTTCCTTCCCTTTTATTTTTTTATGAATTATAACTATGAGTGTATCAAAGATAAAAAAAAATATGTGTTTGTTCGTACAATGGACCCCTAGAATAGTATTGTTGAAGGAAAATGACAGACATAGTGAACCCTTTAACATAAACAATAAAATCTGTTGAATCGAATATTGTACAAAAATAAATTAAAAGACCAAAAAGATTATAAAAAAAAAAAAAAAAAAGCAAGAAGAAGAAAGAGGGAAAAACAAAAAAGTAAAGAAGAAGATTCAACTTCAAAGAGATTTTGAAGTTGAATCTTCTTCTTGATTTATGGTGTCTACAAATACACCAAGCAAATTGCACCAAACCATTACCACAAACAACCCAACTTATCCCTTCTCTTCTGACCTCTCTAGCTTTGTTTTGTAATACCAAATAGCAATGGCCGTCGCTTCGAGGTCGTCTGAAATGACCGACGACGAGATCAAGAAAGAAATTAGTGTCCCCCGAACTCATCTTGACCAAAAGTTTGATGTTGCCTCTCTTTTTGCCATCGTCACAAACATTCTCAACCCTGCTACCATTGCTGCTGACAATGTTTTTCGGGTATACGTATATGTTACTACCCTGCACACACTCTTATATAAGAATTTTCTTCTTCTTCTTCTTCTTCTTCTTTTATATTTATATAAAATGGTATCTTCTATCTATTAAAAATAAAAATGTTATCTTCTACTTCTAGTCCGAAGGTTGGGATACCCTATTGTGGTAACTCCTCTTTCTTCAATAAATAACCTTCTTGACATTGTCCTTTTGAAATTGAATAGAAACAAGCATAAAAATTTAACACATTGTGTTTTTAAAATCTTCAACCATATGTGTTTTTCAAGCCCCCATTTTGGCTTTAAAAATGGAAAAAAAAAAAAAAAAGAAAGAAAAAAAAGAAGCAAATTAATTAAAAAGCACAATACTCCTCCTGTTGTTTGAATATTTTAAAAATTATGATATAAATGCGAGGAAATGTTAAGACATTATATAACTAACAATATACCGCTTTTTTATTCAACTTAAAGAAATATATATATATATATATATATATATATATATATATATATATATATATATATATATATATATATAAAAGTTGATATCATAAGAATAAATTTGAATTTTATTTATTTATTACTTTTTACTTTTAGAGTTTTGATGGGTATCTTACCCTTCCAAGTCTCTCAAACCTTGCATTCTTTCAAATTTTTTAACAACATCCAAATTGATTAAACCCCTCCTACCCTATCTCCCATCCCCTCAACTCCTTCCCTCTATTTCCCTCTTCTCCCTTTAATCCAAGCACAATGTTAAACTCAAGAAGTAAAGAATAATTGTTTTTTTATATCAAAACACTATCCACTCCGTATATATTGTTTAAGTTTTCTCACTGATGGTATTTTGGTCATCCTCTAGGGTACTAAACAGCCACACATGGAGATCAAGGGTGAAAGAGCCATCGCAACAAGCTTCATTCCACCATTATGTAAGCTCAAGGAACTTTCCTACGAGGTATCCATTAGACAAAATTAAATTATATGATGCATTTATTTTTGAAAGCATCTAACTTTGCATGGGTTTGGTAAAATGCCCCAATTAAGAGGACTCTTTAGTGATAAAAAAAATTCCGATAAACATGAAAGTAATAGCATACATAAAGTAATTTGGATTGAAATCTGCTACAATACTAAATCAAAGAGCACAATCTTGATAAAAGAGTACTTGGAACTAATTGAAAATGACTCAAATACAATTGTTGAAGATCACAAAATTAGCGGTAATTGAGAAGATTTCTCTTAAACTAATCCTTATAGAAGAACTACCATACATCTTGAGCTAGAAGGCATGTTTCCTTCAAGAGATGCGCATGATTGTGTGTTCTTCCTCATGGTGCCAAAGCCTTTTCTAAAGGTATGAATGGTAATTATTTCCAATCCAAAACTACCCTTAAAAGCAAGGGCGGAATGGGGGGGGGGGGGGGGGGGGGGGGTATTTGTTTCAACTAACTAGAGCCTCTTCCATGTAATGCCAGGTGTCTCGTGCCATTTTTTTTTTTTTGCCAAGATATACATGTGATGGCTACCAAAGTAACACATGTCCTGGCTATCAAATCATAGTTGTAATTGCTTTTAGCGTTCCAACTGACTCAATGCCAGTAAATAATTATAGTACAAAATTTTGGACTCAACCATTAAAATTATTTAAAACTATATATAATATCATTATAAGAGCAATGTTAGGGTATTAAAAAAAATAAGAATTTTATTTATCAGCTATAGATTTGACACTTATCAAATGTGTCGAGGTTACTTTGTAAGCCTTTTGTACAACAAATTGGTAGTACCTTTATTATTTTTCCAATTACAAAGAATAGCAATTCTAGTTTATATACGCATAATAGTTTATATATGAAAGCATATGTACCATTTAAAGTACGGAGTAAATAAATAAATGCCAATATCAATGTGATCATGTTGCTACATACACAATTATATAGGTATTTTTCATAATGGAAAATATGTAATGTCAGATGGCATGTAAGGATCCGAGTGTAGAAACTGCTTACAAAACAACGAAGTCAATACTAGAAAAACTCAAAGATTATTCATGGCATGCGAAGGCAGTATTGACACTTGCGGCCTTTGCTTTGGACTATGGAGACTTCTGCAGACACCTTGATCAGTTACACTCATCAGACCAACTCACTAAGTCATTGGGGATCTTAAAAGGGATTCCTACTCTCTTACCGCAGCCAAGCATTGATCATAAACACGAGGGTGCGATTGTTGAACTTAACAAACTGATCAAGGACACATTGAATGTCATTGATTGCATTGTTACACTGGAGGAACGATCTGTTAAGTATAATCCAAATGATCTACCAGCACTCTCAATAGCCACGAACAATAGCTCAATATATGTTTTTTGGGCTATCATAACTGTTGTAGCTTGCACGACCCGGATGAGTTGTCTCAGTAAAGATGAGTAAGTCCTTACCCTAGAAATGTGAAGTATATGCTAAATTTATTTTAGTAGAATTATCATATCACCATTATAAAAGAGAAGGGTTCACCGTCTGTTGTTCTAATACTAAATTTATCACTTGTGTGAAAAAACTTAAACTGCTTAAAAATTGTGAATTTAATCACTTAATTATGAATTTAACAAATTTAATGTAAATATATAACCAAGGTTTCCCAATTTCAGGAGCAAGGCACATGAACTTTCGCAGTTTTCCGATAAAATTAATGAAATCCATGGCAAACTAAAATTGCATATACAACTTTGCAATGAAGAAATAGGTTAGTCATTCAGGCTGATTTTACTCACAAGGAATTAAGCGTGTGGTTGCAATCTCCATTATTACATTATTTTCCCAACAAGTGCTACCATGATATGTTGCACATACTATATTTCCAATTGACTTAAACATGCGCGAAATCCTGACCAAGGATTTTTGTTCAATGCAGAGAAAATAGAGGCTTATTGGAAGCTCATAAGATTCTTAAAAGAGCCGCTTGACATTGCCGAGGTCTTGAAGGCGCTAATTTTTGCCAGCGACAACCGGCAACGAGTCAAAGTTTTTCCCAACGAATTGGTTAGTTCTACAGTAGTTGGCTTGAAATAAAGAAATTTATGAATTCCTATAATTGAATATCGTAAAATTAAGCTTGGGCCAATCTAGTCTAGGGCCATGACAATAGTACTGGTTTAAGTCAAGCCCCAACCTTACTCAAGCTTTGCTAGATAATATGATATCTATGTTGTTAACATAAATGCTAAATTTTGTGTCAATCAAATACTATTTACTCTTCAATCCAAACACCCATATTTCATAAATAATTTTAAAAAGTAAAAACTTTTAAAATTTTCAATGTTAAATATTTGAAATTTTGTATGCATGTAAGGTGTAATTAAGAATAATTTAATTGTAGTTTTATCAAAATTTACTTTTAATTTTTATATTTGTATTGCTAATACAGATCCTCGAAGCGGTGAAAACAAAGAATGTGTTGTTGTTCTTTACGGACTTGGACGTTGACAAAATCTCAGAATATGTATCAATTCGCACCCCCATTTATGAAAACATACCAAGCAAATACAAGGATAAGTATGAGGTTGTTTGGATACCAATTGTGGATCAGTGGACCAATGACATGCAAAAGAAGTTTGAGTTGCTGCGGTCTCAGATGTCGTGGTTCGTAGTGCAAAACTTTTCTTCTATATCAGGTATCAAGTACGTTAGGGAGCAGTGGCACTTTAAGAATGAGCCTATCATTTTGGTGCTGAACCCACAAGGGACCGTGGAACACCATAATGCAGCCCCCATGATTAAGATATGGGGACCAAGGGCTTTCCCTTTCACTCATTGGAAAGATGAAGAACTGCGCAAAAGTGAAGATTGGTTTGGATACTTAATGCTTGAATTCAGTCCTGACATACCAACTTGGGTAAATTTCTTTTCACAATCTAAATGCCTAAACAGACAAACTTACTCTACTGTTAAAGATATCTTATTCTAGTAAAATAATGGGTTCTTTGGGTTTTAATGATCATGTAAAAAAATATCAAAATCAGAATTATAAATAAAATTATAATGATAATATAAAGAATAATGTGAGCTTCCAAAAAGTTAATCTAATAATATAAAGGTTGCTAGTAAACTAAGATGTCAACAATTCAATAGTACCAACTAGTGCCCTTGTGGAGTTAGGATAACAGTCATGGTTGCGGGCCTGAACTTAAGGAGAATTATACTACTATGGTAACATTTAGGCAGAGATGCCACTCTAATTGTCCCCACCTATTTTTCTATTATGACAAAAAAGTCATCTACTCTCTCTCTCTCTCTCTCTCTCACACACACACACACACACACATATATATATATATATTCATTCAATTTCATTCTTGTTATATAATTAATACTCACAATGTTTATAATTTTTTAGCATTGTCCACATTTAAAACGTAAAATGAGTTATATGTATATTAACAAGAGTAGGAGAATCTATAATAATAATTTTTTATTATTTATAATTTGAAAGTTACAATGAAAAAGAAGCTAGGAATTTAATCCTTAAATATCTCCATTAAAAATATAAAGATATGTTAATCAGTTAAGATACAATTGAATTAAATTGTAATTTATTTATAAAAGACCAAACTTATTCTACTGTTAAAGATATCTTATTCTAGTAAAATAATGGGTTCTTTGGGTTTTAACGATCATGTACAAAAATATCAAAATCAGAATTATAAATAAAATTATAATGATAATATAAAGATAATGTGATCTTCCAAAAAGTTGATGTAACAATATAAAGCTTGCTAGTAAACTAAGAAGTCAAACAATTCAATAGTCCAACTAGTGCCTTTGTAGAGTTAGGATAACTATTATGGTTCACTGGTTCTGTTTGCAAGCCCGGACTTAAGGGTAAGGATGCTACTATGATAACATTTAAGAAGAGAAGCCACTCTAATTATTCCCTTCTATTTTTCTATTTTAACAAAAAAAATTCAACAACTCTCTCTCTCTCTCACACACATATATATTTATTTATTTATTCAATTTCACTCTTGTTATATAATTTATACACAAAATGTTCATTATTTTATTGATGTCCACATTTTGAACATAAAAAATAAGTTATGTGTATATTAACGAGAGTGAGAGAATCAATAACCATAAATATTTTTTTGATAATTACAATAAAGAAGAAGCTAGAAATTTAAATTTTTAATATCTCTATTACAAAAACAAAGATGTCCACTAGTTAAAGCAAATTTTATTGTTCCAGTTTAAATAAAATTTTTGCAAGTAGGTTGAAGAAAATTTAATTAAAAATACAAAGATGTCAACTACAAAGACATAGATGTATTCATGCAAGTAGGTTGAAGCAAATTTTATTGTTCCAGTTTAAATAAAATTTTTGCTCTTTTTTAATCAGATCGACGAGGGGAAGCACATTTTCTTTTATGGAGGCAAGGATTCTACATGGGTCAAAGAATTTAGTAAGGAAGCAGCAGGCTTCGCTAATGATGTAGTAAAGGGTGCAAGAATTTCATTGTTTAATGTGGGACAGGGCAGTGGCAGTCTAGGGCATTTTTGGAAGCTCATTGACAACTTTTTCTTATACAAGTCTCAAATGGTTACCGAATTGGACCCAATGACAAAGGAAATCGAAAAGTTGCTTTCTTACAAGAATGAGAAAGGATGGGTTGTGCTGTGCAAAGGGGCTAGATTGGTGTTCAGTGGTTATGGTACAACAGTTCTGACAGTCTTGAAGAACTTTGATGAATGGAGGCAGTGTTTGAATGATAGTGTATCTGATTTTGAAGTATGTCTCGAGGAACACTATAATGAACAACTTTTTAAAGACGGTTTTCCTGGCCGCGTCATTGACATCCCAAAAAGTGATGGATTGATCCCAGATAATAGAAAATGTCCTGACTGTTCCAAGATCATGGAGACATCTTTCAGGTTTAAATGCTGCGATCACAATCAACATGGTTTCAACTTAAAATTCTGCCACAATCATCATGGTACCAAGGCACAGCTCAGAGGATCCAAT
Source organism: Castanea crenata (assembly GCA_020976635.1). Taxonomy (NCBI): domain Eukaryota; kingdom Viridiplantae; phylum Streptophyta; class Magnoliopsida; order Fagales; family Fagaceae; genus Castanea; species Castanea crenata. The sequence continues at coordinate 46,598 of JAGHPS010000504.1, forward strand.
ATCGGTCAAACGGAGCGTGTGAACCCTGTGGAGACTAATCGGCCATATGAAGCGGTGGCGGAGGTGCCACCGCCACCGCCCGTACAGTACTCTAGTGGTACTACTGCCTCTACATAATTGTGTTTGTGTGCGTGTCTACGTTTGTTATCAGTGCTAAAGTTTAATTATGTAATGTGCTACAATAAAGGGAATCTTGATCACACTGGCGATCTGATGCCAAAAGTATGTGTGTATTGTAATTATGTAATGCGCTACAATAATGTTCATGTTACTAGTCTTTATTATGCATAACACTTGGCTCGCAATTTTACAGATTTAATTTCGCTTTGTACTATTTTGCTTGTGACCTTTCAAGCAATGGCAAAACAACCATTGACTAGGACTCTCTTGGCCTGTGCCTTTGAATAGCAGTATACCACATCTTATGCAGTAGTAGCAGTTCCTCCCACATCAAGGCATACAATATTTACTAACTTTATGCTTTAGTCTATTAAAACTCAAGTGTATAACAGTTTGAAAGAAACAACCTTTTTTTTAGCCAATGACGCGTTAACCTTTTTTTTTTTTTTTTTGAGAAACAAAATAAAATATTTTAATAAGAAAGAATAAAAAATAACCAAAGCCCTATGACAGCCGATGGCCCCCAGGACTTACATGGGTGTAAGTCCAAATTCCGTTCCAACTTTCTTTTTTGAAGAAAAGGAAGTTTTATTAAAAAGAAAAGAAATTCAATACATCATGAGCCAAAGTAAACTCAATCATATATATTAAGATTTTTCTCTATTCATGTTACATAGCTAGCTACACACTTGGCATATTGCACCGATACATGTGCTAGTCGATTCCCTTGCCACTTCACATGGCATACTTATACCATTTTGAACTCTCGCATCTTTTGCTGGATTCCCAAGATAATATTAGCTATAGTAATCAGAGGCTCACCTATATTGTTAACGGCTTCAGACATAATTTTTGAATCACATTCAAACATTGCCTTTTGAATGCCAACATCCCATGCAAAAAAAAAAAAAAAAAAAATAGTCTCTTCCAAAACCTTCACCTCTGCCTCAATAGGTCCCAAAGGTTGGTAGAAATTCTTGCTCGTCGCTGCTTTGGTGGTCTGATTTAATAATGTAAAATAGATTGTCTACAAGTTCATAAATATTAATGCTACAATTATTGTATTTATAAACTTTGATGTACGTTAGATGTACGTTTGTAGGCTAATTCATATATGTATTGACGGATGGTTATATTGGTACATAAGATTTTGATGATATTGTATAATTATGTTAAATGCATAAAGCTATGGTTGACCTAAGGCACCACTGCGTGCATGTGTAGAAAAATTATGTCTTTATAGTGAACCGCATCACTTGTCTATCATTCTCACTAAGACTCTCACTTGTTTAAAATTGTTGACTCAATAGTCAGTTTCTATTTAAAATACTTTTTTGACTCAACAATTTTAATCAGATAAAAGTCTTTTAATCAAATGGTAAACTCCGTCACTTGTTTACCAAGAGAACCTTATAATTTCTTGTGTGAAAATGACCAAGTGATCCTGCTCATGACTTGGCGAAACTATGTTAATCGATGGCTTTACTTTTATGTGTCAATTGCATCTAGTACTTAGTAGATTGTTTATATGAGCAATCTCTTAAATTTCCATATGCAATTTTTTTTTTTTTGCTGGACTACAAACTACACCTTATAGATTTAAGTTTGAAGAGTTGTCGTTTTATCCTTTAAGTTCGTTTTTATTATTTTAGTCCTTTATTATTATTTTTTTCTTCTAAACGTTAATATTTCCTTCCATATATATACTCCATCAAATACTAAACAATATTTTTTAATACAATAAAATAGAATATTATTTTAATATTAAAAGCATATATATTTTGATGACGATTCACCAAAATCAAAAGTGTAAATTGGTTTTGCCAAAAATAAAATAAAATATTATAAATTATTTAATACGAAAAAATAATCTTTTTAAAGTTATAGTAGTTTAATGACAAACAGATTAAATAACTAAATGTTTACTAAAATAATGAGAAGTGTTACTTTCACAGTATCTTCACAACAAATTATAATTGTTTAGTTATTATTGGTTCTAATTTGAACTTACCGCTAAAATTACTTTTTTTCCTCGCCAATAACAATTCATAACAATCTACCATTTAAGATTTGTTGTGAAAATATTATGAATTTAGCATTTCTCCTGAAATGATAGATCTACATTGATATCGACCAGAGTTTTGGTAATTACTCTTACCACCTAGTCATAGTATATATAATATAAAGGGAACTAAGGGTGCGCAATGATATTAATGCTCTATATTATAAATATGGTAAGACTTATTTCCTTTTTTTTTTTATAATTTTATAGTTGTGAGGGGATGAATTTGAATCGTGAACATTTTTATTAAAAACACCAAGAAGTATCTTAAAAGGGTTTTAATAAAGTGGTTACAATGATCAATGAAACACATGGTGAATTTAATTATTTTGGGAAAAGATAATAGTATTATTTTTTCAACATTAGTCAAAATGTGGTTTAATGTAATTACAAAAATTTAAAGTACAACTCTTGCCAAGAGCATTATATCTCAGCGGGTTTGTGCCTCTTGGTGTTTTCTATGGAGACATACATTCCAAGATTTGGATCCTTGTTAAAAGCTCAAAAGGTGGACCGGCCTTCTCCCACCTTTTCTTTGCCGACAACTTGGTTTTGTTTGCAAAGGTGAATCACATTAATTGCTCAATGATCCGAGATGTTCTTGATGCCTTCTGTACCCGATCAGGTCAGTCCATTAGTGAAAGCAAATCCAGAGTATACTTCTCCCCAAATGTAGACACTGATATGAGGGAATCTCTTTGTGACATATTGGGGTTCAAGTCAACTTCTAATTTAGGAAAATATCTTGGTTTTCCAATTAAACATCAAGGTGCTAGCAACCACGACCTCAACTTTGTATTGGATAGTATCAAGCAAAAGCTAGTGGGTTGGAAGGCTAATTTTTTGTCCTATGCAGGCAAAACAATCCTAATCCAAGCTTCTACCTCCACTATTCTTGCTTACACCATGCAATGCACGGCTTTTTTTGAGAAGCTTCTTGATAACATTGATAGAGTCAATCAAAATTTTCTTTGGGGATTATCGGAATCTGCTAAGAAGATACATTGGATTGTTTGGCAAAAAGTCATGAAGCCCAAAGTGGATGGAGGCCTCAGGTTACAATCTACTAAAGGGAAAACCTTACCCTTCTTGCTAAACTTAACTGGAGGTTTCATTTGGAGAAAGACTCAATCTGTGTTAAGGTTTTAAAGAGCAAATATTGCATGAGCCATCAGTTGAATTCCAGCAATAGAAAGAAACTTCCATGTTCTAGAGTGTGGAAGGCCATGACGAAGGGAGATGAGGTTTTTAGAAAAGGCATTAGATGGATTTTGGGGGAGGAATAGTACTCTAAGTCTTTGGCATGATAACTAGTTTTCCAAAGGGACCCTTCAAGCAGTAATTCAAGGTCCTTTTACAGAGAAAAAGGAGTCATTGAAAATTTTTGATGTTGCTAGGCCTGGGCTTGGGGAGTGGGACTAGTCCAAACTATCTTTCCAACTCTTTGAGTCAATCCTTATGGGTATCAAGTCTGTTCCTTTTTCCATCTTAACTTCAAGAGGGGAGGTAGGCTTAATTGGAGTGGTTCCAACTATGGAGTGTTTGATCTTAAATCAGCCTACGTGTTGGCCATGGATTGCAGTGATGAGCAAGGACAGTTCACAGGGCCCTAGGTTTGGAAAATCAACACCTTTCCTCGCATTAAGTTTTTCATGTGGATGTGTCTTCACAACAACATTGGGGTGGGAGATTGCCTTGCCATTGAGAGGTCTTAGGGTGAATAACAATTGCCAACTCTGCCAAAAGGAACTCGAGACCATTCTTCATGGGCTTAGAGACTGCCCATTGGCCAAAAGCGTTTGGGCAATCAGTCCTGCAAGCAATTTCTATGAGGGCAGCATCCAACAATGGTTGCATAATAACTGCATAGGCAATGTGAATCACGGTCGTAGCTGCCTGCCATGGAAAATCACCTTCCCCTTTGCCATATGGTTGATATGGAAGCATAGAAACTATGTGGTGTTCAAGAATCGAATTGTTCAACTCAATATTCATAAAGATATCATTTTCAGTGTTGCTGAGTACCAACACTGCATTCTCAATCCCAAAAACACTAACAGCAGGAAGATTTAGAGAGTCCACTAGGAGAGACCTCAACTGAGGTGGGTTTGATTGAATATAGATGGCTCCTCAATTTGAACCTCGGGTATAGCAAGGGGAGGTGGTATTATCCTGAATGAACATAGAGAGTGGATTGCTGGCTCCAGAAACATTGGCATTACATCCAGCTTCATAGTTGAGTTGTGGGCCCTTAGAGGTGGGCTTAACCTTGCAGAAATCTCAACCTTCTATCTATTGAAATAGAAATTGATGTTAAAGCTATTGCTGATCTTCTGGCTAAAACATCTTATTCTAACAATGTTATTGTACATTTTTAGACCACTTAACATAAGTTGTTTAACCTAGTTATTTAGCTAAGTGATTACTTAGATAAATTATTCAATTCTAGGTTAACACAATAAAATTATATCATGTAAATAATGTAGAAAAATAAAGAACACAATGATACGATAACCTAGGAAAACCTAACGGGTAAAATACTTGTGGATGATTTAATCTAGCTATCCTCAAGGTAAAACAGATCCACTATGAAAGAATTGAAGTTTGTACAATAAAACTTAGACCACTAACATCTTATTGCTATCTCGAGTAGAAAACTTACTACCACAATCACATGGTAGCTCCAAGTCTACAGACTATTTATTTCTTTAATCCACTGCAATAACAAATTCTTCTACTTGTGACTTTGAGACTCTATTTAAAGGTTTCAGATCTTCTTTAAAGGCCAAAATGGGTTTTTGCCCTTTTCATGAAAAAAAAAAAATCAGCATGTTGCCCCCTTTCCCAAACTATTTAGGAAAATGCCCCTTTTTTGAAACTCGATTTTTCAAAATCGAGTTAAGCCCTATAGCGATGTTTTAAGGAGCCCATAGTGACGTTTTTAAGGACCTATAGCGGCGTCTTATAACTTGAACTCCATGAAGTCGAGTTATAGATTAAAAAAAAATAAAATAAAAAATAAAAAAATTTGCATGTAACTCGATTTCATAAAGGTCGAGTTACAAAACGTCGCTATAGATCCTTAAAATGTCACTATAGGCCCCTTAAAACGTCGCTATAGGGCTCTAGAAATTTTTTTTTTTGAAACTCGATTTTGAGAAAATCGAGTTTTAAAAGAATGGCATTTCCTTAATTATTTTGGGAAATGGGGCATTTGCCCCCCCTTTTTTTTTGTGCAAAATGGGCATTTGCCCATTTTTGCCCTTCTTTAAAGTTCTTTATGCAGCAACTAAAGAGATCATTAAGTTCTTGATGCGAATCTTGATATTGACAACTCTATGTGTGTATATAAAAGTAAACACCTTTAAATTTCACAAAAAATTCAACTCACAACACTCAAAAGACAACTAAAACATAGTTAGAGTTTTTCCTTTTATATTTGGAGTAAAACACAAAACCCTACACTTCATATGAACTTGGGTTGAATTGGAAATTCTACAGAAGAATAAATCTGCACGAGTTTCGATCGATCAAGTCTAATTTTCGATCAATTGAGCCTTGCAAATTTTTTTCAATAATTTCTGCAATCACTCGATTCCATTCTTCATGGGCTTAGAGACTGCCCATTGGCCAAAACTCCCCAGGAAGCTAGGAGAGAAAGAGGTCCTAGGAACACAAAGCCTATGCAGAAGGAAAAGCAAACATAAACACAAGGAGAGCCCTATGAAACATTCCGGATTTCTGCTGGGCCAACATGAACCTTAGGTACTCCTCCAGAATGCCAATTGCACCCACAACTATTCTTTTCTGATGGAACTGAACTCTCTCAAAATAATACTTGTTACAGTTTCTTTTTGCTCAAATTATCTCTGGCAAGTAGGATATCGGAGCAAGATCTCCAAACAAAGTTGGACACTTTAATTTGGTGGCACATTAAGGGCCCATAATTTCCTCCATAGTGACCGATCTCCTCTAGCTGAAGAATGTTACAGGTCCCCCGACTGATGCAAGCAAAGTGCAACCTGGTATGCCGATTTCACGGAGATACTTCGGAACAGATTCTCCTTCCATACCCACTGGTCCCGAGAGTAGGTATTGTTCAAAGGAAAGGTAAGTATCACCACACAGGTCCTATGAGTAAACGGTGAATTTTTTTTTTTCCCACGATCCCACTGTTTAGTCGACTCATCAATAAGCTCATTTACCCGCATAGAAGGAATCTGTTCTCCAATAAAATCAAGGACATGGAACAACCAGTTGGGGTCTTCAACAGCATGAAATAGCCCTACCGTCCCTCACTCTCCACTTTGACCCATCCCGAATAATCTCTCCTGCTGCCAGTAAGCTGTGCAACGCTAATGAGAGATTGCTTCCTAGCTCGGCCTCCATGAAAGAGCATCTCGGGATATTGTACTAGGATTTTTGTGTTGTTTCAATTTCACAAAAAAATTTCAAGGTTTTTTTTTTAAAAAAAAAAAAATTGCCAAACAAAAGAGTTCAATTAATTATTCATTTGGAATTTTTTTAATGTAAACCAAAAGAACGTCTTTTTTGGGGCATTTAACCAAACTTATCTAAGGACACTAAAAAAAAAAGGACTAGATTGAATAAATTTAAAAATTAGAGAATTGAATTGGAAAAAATTGAATGAGAAAAGGAAAAATCTTTTTTGAAATTAAATTTGAAGGAAAAATAAAAATATTTTAATAAGAATACATATTTAAAATTAGTTTTGGTGCAATGGGAATATATATAACAAACTATTAGAATTTCTTTCTAGAAAGTTTTTTCTTTTTTCTTTTTTTCTTTTTTTTGAGAATCTTAGAAGTAATTTATTTGAATGAAAGAAAAAAATTTGAAACTTATTTTTTATACTAAATATATCCGCTTTAATTTTACTATGGAACCAAAAATTTTAACAAACTTCCAAAAATCTATCTAGAAATTAATAGGTAAAGCCGAGAGAAAATTTAATTAGATTTCAAATTCAACTTCAATTAAAGTCTAATTTTGCGCTATGTGTCTTATCTAATCTAAGTTTTAAATTTTTGTGTCATATGAGTTAATTTAGTGTAAAAATTAGATTTTAATTAAAGTTTAATTTTGTATCACGTGTCTCATTTAATCTAAATTTTTTTAGTTTTTGTGCAAAGTGAGTTAATCTAGTGTTAAATATGAGAAGTCTAATATAAATAAACCTAGGTTATATATATATATATATATATAACCAAAGCATATAAAAAATTTGATTAGAATTAAAATTATATTTTGTCTTTTTTAGCTTTTCATACAAATTAAATTTTTTACTGTTTTTTTTTTTCTCTAAACTAATGAGTGTATATATTTTTTTTTTTGGTACTGTTTCTATTTACATATTTTGTATATGAAAATCTTAAATGTAACGAACTGTAATTGAGTTAAATGATCTCATGCATCTATCCTTATTCAATTTAGGAGATACTATTGAACCAATTTATTCTTTTATTTTGTGTTGTATTTAGTAGAATTTAATGGACAATGATAATGAATTGATACTATATATATAGTGTCCACATCTGATTTTTAAAATTAAATACATAGTAGTAATGTAATGAGAAACTTGGTGTAACTAATATCATTAAAATTGCAAAGAAAAATAATTTTAATACCTCTAAATATCCTGGCCAAACTAATGTCTTATATATTTAATAACCTAAACTAATATCAATAGTGCCATTATAATTTATCATTCTTGTGCATAAGCACGAGTTGCACAAGTTATGTACTAGTAATAATGATAACTGTAACAAATAGAAAGTAGTAGCTAAAACTGATTAATGTTCATATAAAAAATAATAATGGCCCAAAACTGCACTGCATCTCAGGACACTGCAAACACCCTTATTTGTTAGATTTTATATTTGCAAACACCTTTATTTGTTGACGATTAATCGTGTAGCAGTTTCATTTTTCCAATTATTGAACCAATTGGGATTAATTAAATATTATAAAACTAATTTGGATATTATTATCTTTTGATGATGCCAAAATCGTTATTTATGTATGTTTGTCGAGACAATGTTGAATCCTTGTCACTAAATTTGTAGAATGTGAGGTAAAGCTCTCCTCAAGTGGTCATCAATGTGGTGTCTGCCACAGGGCCTCCGATAATTAAGTCAATAATGATAGCTTTTTAAGAAATGAGGAAGCTTAGAGTATCAAAGTTATGTATGCTAGAGTGTACTTCAGTTGAGTGTATGTACCTCGTCCGGTCTTGATGGACATGTATATAGCTTCACTGTTTCTAGCCATTGGGGCTTTAATTGTGGCTTTAGCGCCCTTTTTTGTAATGCTTCAAGGCTTATTAATGTTGGTATTGATGAGCTTCCAACAGCTAATTGGTAATTGATCGAGGCATTGAAACTTCTTATTAATTATTTGTCTGTGTTCATTCATGTCATGGCGGGATGGACGATCTTTCTTAATGAGGTCTTCTGGGCAGAAGAGCTCGTCGGCCCCATCATCTCTTTTTCTTTTTCTTTTTTTAAATGGGATTAATTAATCCAATTATTGAACCTAGAATGATTTTAAAGATGCTTTAAAGTTTGAAGAAGATCATTATCCCACGAGCTAAATTGCAATTAGTTAGTCACCTGTCATATTAATCACTTCTGCTGTAAAATGGAGATCATTATCAAATTAGTTGCAAATTGCAATTGCTTAGTCAAACCTGTTATATGTGTTTGTAATTAACAAGAGATCCGCACGCTATCTTTTTCTTTTATGGCAAGTCCCACGCTACCTCCCTGGCCTCACATGGCAGTGTACAACTGCACATATTAAGGTCAATTACGATTCTAAAAAAAAAAAATTTAATTTTTCTTTAAAAAAAAGGGTTATTACTATAGCTTTGAGAATTATATTAATGTTAATTGGAGTTTACAATGAATATAAAAAGGTTTAATTCGAAGCTATATATATATATATATATATATATATATATATATATATATATATATATATATATGTGTGCAAGTGTTGTTAAATCCAATGAGTTAATTTTGCACCTAAGTTCGTTTTGGTTTAACTAGAGTAAAATAATGTGGTATTAATTGATACTGGTGTACCGTTTTAAAGTTGCTACTATTTATATATTTTTACACACACATATAAAATATTAGCTTAAATACATTAACCTAATATATTAGATTAAATAACAGGTTTTGTAACAATTTTTTATTTTTTTTCATTGTACCAGTCAAAACATTCTAAATATCTCTAATACAGCAAATACAAGCCGGTACAATTGATATTTTACAGGCGTGTCATTAAGTGTTTATTTTACCTAGTATTTGCAAGGGATGTATTTTGATCTCACAAATAGGTTCTTTTGAGAGGGCACGTCGGTCCCTAGAAATCAACCAAAGGCATTTCCCTGGTATATCCTCGTCTAATATAAGTTACATAACGCTTAAATTCAATTTCCAATTTGTTTTCTTAAAGTTAATTATATAGACTTACATTTAGAGAACAAAATGCTTATTTTATACCTGAATGAGATATTTATCAATGTTCAATGATATCTTTATCATTTAATATTATAATTACTAGTCAAACTTTTTTATTAATAAATGGTTTTTATTATATTATTTTTAGATTAAAAATATTTTGCATACAGTTTGTCTAAACTACAGTAAGTTCAGATTCTAGATGTATTTAAACTACATATATTTTCACGTAGAGGAATTTTACTTCTTGTAAATTGGAATTTCTAAAAGTCCGAAACTTTGAAGAATTTAAATATACTACTTTTTGAATCCTAATCCTAATTACTTAAATTTCTGTGGTATTAATTATTGAATCTTGTGGTATTAAAATACAATACGCACATGTCGTATTTCTTAAAAACAAATGAAAGTTTCTCTACAAAATAAAAAATAAAAGTTGACCGACCTAATGGTCTACCGCCTCAAATCTTCAATCCATGGCAATCAATGTTACTCAATTGACCCGATTTAGGTGGTGACTGTAAACTGAAGCTAATGAAGCATACCCTTCCAAGTCTTTGCTGGTTGTGCCTTATTCCAGTTCTGATGCCTATAAATTGTTCAGGCTATTGTTCAACCTTTAAAAGCCAATAAATTATGGCAAGCAACCAGGTGCCTCAAGTTTCCACACAGAAAGCCATTGAGGATGAGATGAACGTGTCAACCATGTCTAACAATCAGATCATGGATCAAATTAGTGCAACCCATGTTCATGATGACAAAAACTTCGATGTTGAGTCTCTTTTCATCGTCGTCAAAAGCATTCTCAACGGTGCAACCCATGTTGACAATACTCAGGTAATTTATATATATGTTACTACCACACATAAGAAATAGACTTTTCTTTTTCATTTTAACTTTTTTCCCTGCTAGCCCAATTCTTTCTTTAACAATAAACATCGATGCTCGACTTTATCCTCTTGAAATGGAATAGAGATCATGAGCATTGAATTTTTACACAGATTATTATAAAAAGTACAAACAGGTGCAGATGAAGTAATTTATTTAATTAGAAAATTACTTCTACACACCCAAATGTATCTACCCCGAATACAAAAAAGATAAAAATGTTGATATTCTTGAGAAAAGTAAACGTTGTTGTCCACAATTTACACTTACTGTATAAAAGAGTGGATACTATTGATGTGCACAATCATGATTTTACAAACAAAAAAAAAAAATTTAACTCAAGTAGGAAATAATGATATTTTATATATATATATATATATATATATATATATATATATATATATATATATATAAATCTCTTCTTATATATGTTTGATTTTTCTCACTTGCAATTAATTAGCTATAGAAAATATTATTTTCTATAGGATACTACCCAGGCACAACCAAAGGAGAAAGCCCTTGAAGCCTGCTTCAGCCCACCATTGTGTACACTTAAGCAACTCTCCTTTGAGGTAATTATAATTACAGAAAATAGTATTTTTGTGCCCCCGAAAACATCTTAGATTGTGTGTGTAACTCTCTACAAGTATCTAATTATTCCACAAGTATGTAGTCACTCATCCCACACACTTTAAGAAAAAATACATTAGGCTTAAATTCAATAAGCTGATTATAAATATGTAATCTAAAAATCTTCAATATCACGATATTTGGGAACCACTAAACCAACTATGTCAAAACCATTTGAATTACCAACTTATAACAAGGTGTAGGATGAATTTGATCCTTCACTATGTAGTTACATTAGTATTTTTGGTGATCATGAATATGTAAACGTCAGATGGCGTGTAGGGATATGGATGAGGAAGTCGCACACAAAATAACAATATCAATACTTAGCAGACTCTCTACTTATTCATGGAATGCAAAGGCAGTGTTGACACTTGCAGCTTTTGCTTTAGACTATGGTGAATTTTGGCTCCTTGATCAGCTTCATCAATCAGACCTACTCGCCCAATCAATGGGGATCTTGAAGGGGGTGCCTACTGTCTTAGAGAGTTCCTGGCTTCTGAGACACAAGAATGCAATTGATGAACTCTGCAACTTGATCAAGGCAACATTAGATGTTGTTGAGTACATCTTTAAGCTAGAGAAACTACTTAAGAACAATGATTTGAAGGATATATCTTCATTGTCAACAGCCAAGGACAGTATACCGATACATGTTTACTGGGCTATCATAACTGTTGTAGTTTGCACAACTCAATTGTGTTGTCTCATTAACAATGAGTAAGTCCTAACCCTGAAATGTATAATATATGTTGAATTCATTTTATTAGTGTTAGATTAAATGATTAAATTCACAATTTTTTTAAAATTTAAACTTTTGGGCAATCACACATATTTATCATAATATGACGTCCTAGGTTCAAACTTTTTCTCTACCTTACCTCCTTTTTTTTAAATTTCCACTTGTTTTTGGCTCCACTTAAAAAGGGTAGTAGTCTCACTTGTTAAATGAAAGTCTTAAATTAAGCTTTTGGAACATTAATTGGTAATTTATCAAATATAATTCAATTCTCCACCATGTCGCAGTTATAATTTAGGTTTGACATAAAGCAAATGTTCATTGGCTCATTCATAACCCCGGTTTCGTAATTTCAGAGACAAGTCACTGAAACTATTTCCCTTCGCTGAGAAAATCAATGTCACACTAAACTTTCTAAAGTCGCATATAGAACCTATTGAGGATCAAATACGTTATCAGAAGCTCATGGAGGTCATGGAAAACCCTATGGAAATCATGGTGGCCTTCAAGGAGATGACTTTCAAGCCACTCATCAATGATGGTTCTACAAACACACAGGTTAGTTCTTGTAAATACTGTTCGACTTTATTATATTACTACTATCATTATTATCATTATATTGTAGTCAAAGATATTATATAAGGGAAAATTTGTTATTTCACTACTCAAAAGTGTGGATATCAGTTAGAAAATGCGGACGCCAAATGTCCATAGTTTACGAGTGGCTGTGTACAGAGTATGGACATTAGGAAACTAGACAATCGTCTTAGGGAAAGGCAAATGCATAATGAGTAATGAAACTCGTCTTTTGATACAAACAAGAAATGTCTATAGGATTTCTATATACAAACAAAATATATATATATATATATATATATATATATATATATATATATATATATATATATATCCCATGCAAACTTGTTTTATTTTCTTTCCCTCACTTTCCACCGTGTAGAGTTTTTGGGATAAAAATTTAAACAGTATATATTTTATATTTTTGTGCAAACGAATAAAACTAAAATAAATGTATAGCAAAGGTAATTTCAAAGTAATTGTTAACCAAGTATTAGCCCAACCCAAAATCATATTGGGCAGAAAACTACCGAAATAAAAATGAAAAATTGACCAATCATTATGGGCAATACTCTTTCACCATGGTCCTTTGAAATTTAAGTTGGGCCTGCAAATTTGGCCCATAACTGTCTCCAATGACACTTTGTTGTGTTAACTCTTACCCCTTACACATGTTACATGTTACGAATATTCTATTTAAATTATGCTTAATAGAATAGAGTAGTAATAGACACAATAAATAAATAAAAATTATTAATAAACAGTATGCAAATTGGTACTAACATAGCTAAGTTTTAATAATTGTATTGCACAAACAGATTGGCATTGAAGTGGTGAAAATAAAGAATGTCTTGTTGTGGTTTTCGGGCCTAAATATCTCTGAAGTGGATATTTCAATTCTAAAGTCAATTTATGAAGAAATAAGTAAAGAGGATCAATATAAGATTGTATGGATCCCGATTGAGGAAAAGTGGACTGATGACATGCAAAAGAAGTTTGACATGTTGCGGTCTAAGATGCCAACATGGTACATAGAGCATAATTATTCATTCAAATTCGGCATCAAGTACGTTAAGGAGAAGTGGCAATTCAAAAATAAGCCTCTTGTTGTGGTGATGAACTCACAAGGGATTGTGGTACATTCAGATGCACTCCGCATGATTACTGTATCACGAATGAATGCGTTCCCTTTCACTACAAAGAAAGAAGAAGAATTATCCATTGGAGATGACTGGTTTGGATACTTAATATTTGACAATTTTACAACAATGACGCAATCGGTAAAGTTATTTTAACATTTTCAAATGCTTATATGTACAAATTTCAAGTAACGGCATAGGCATAACATTTTTATAACAATTGAGTATAATTTTTTTTTTTTTAATTAATTCTCATTTGGCCCACCACTTAATATCTTGTTATTATCTAATATTAATAACTTGCCATATTGGTTGTAAAATATCACGGTAATAAGTATTGTCTCCCAGAGTTATTGATATATACACACCGCACATATATACATGTATTCATGCATGCACCTTGAATTTTTTTTTTTTTTTTTTTTGTTTGTTCATTCTAATAAAAAAAATTCCTTGAAATTTCTTGTGCAATCAGATGAAAGAGGAGAAGCACATTTTCTTCTATGGAGGCGTGAATAAAAAGTGGAAAAAAAGATTTAATGATAAAGCATATGTACTGCGTAAAGATCCAATCATAGTGGATGCCAAGATTTCCGTAGAGTCATTTTGCTGGGCAAAGGAAAGTGATAGCCAAACTTTTTGGAACTACTTACAGAGATTTCACTCCACAATGATTGACAAAAGGACTGAATCGGATCCTTTGACACAGGCAGTCCAAAAGGTTCTTTCCTACAAGACTGAGAGTGGATGGGCTCTCCTATGCAAAGGATTTAAATTAGTGAACCATGGAAACGGGACAAGAATTCTACAAGTGTTGGAGGAGTTCGACAATTGGAAGCAGTTGGTGCCACAGATTGGCTTGGTCAATAGTTTCAAGGATTACAAGATGATTCTTCCGCAAAAGGAAGAACTTTTCAACGGAGAGGACTGTATTGGTCTCCAAATGATTAACCATATTCCAAAATTACTGACTTGGGTAAAGTTAATTTCGGACATACTAAACTTGCAATCTTCCAAGGGTGGTGAGGGATGTTAGGTTATATTATATATACACATTGCACAACAAAAATTATTAATTACTTTCTAAATATATTGAAATGGTACTTGGGTACCATGTCATTGTATTATTGAAATATTGAATAATTACTCGTTAGACATATACGCATAGTTGTGGGTGCACATCGAAGTAACTTCTATAATTTTATTGCATTCATTCAAAAAATAATTAAAATTTCCTTGAAATTTCTTGTTGAATCAGATCCAAGAAGGAAAGTACATTTTCATCTATGGAGGCGTTGATGAAGAGTGGAGAAAGCAATTTGCAAAAAGAGTAGAGGCCCTAGCTAAAGATTATGTCATACAAGATGCCAAGATTTCCATAGTTTTGTCTTGTGTGGAAATGGGCTGTAAAGGAAAAGATGATCGCTTACAGAAGTTTCTCTCTTCCAGGACTCACAAGAACACTGAGAGTGGATGGGTTGTGCTGTCCAAAGGGTCTAAATTAGTGGATGGTGGAAATGGAATAGCGATTTTGAAGGTCTTAGAGGAGTTCAACAAATGGAGGTGGCGTGTGCGTGAAAGCACTATGTTTGAAATTTGTTTCAAGGATTACCACAAGGAGGTTCTTCACAATGGAGAGGATTGGTTTGGATATTTTATGATTGAACACTTTCGAGAACCAAAATTCTCTACCTGGGTAAAGTTATTTTCACATATCCAAATGCATAAACATCCAAATGACTACATTACATTCATTACACATATTAATAAACGCATATTACAACTTACCCATTTGTGGTTTAACCGAAATTTAAGTTACTTATCTGTAGTTTGAAATTTGATACTTTATCCATTTGAGGTTAGCTCAATTAGAATTTCGTAACCCACTATTATGTTACAACATGGCTAAATTTGTAATTTTGCTAAATTTTTATGTCTCTCTTTCAAAAGCATAAAAAAAATAAAAAATAAAAATAAAAAAATAAAAAACATGAAAATACATGATTAAATAAGATCAAAAAATATCCAACAGAACACTTGCATCATAAGATTCCAAATCATAGGTAGACAACTTAAATTTCGGTCAAACTTTAAGTGAATAAAGTGTTAAATTTCAAATTACAAGTAGGTAACTTAAAATTTCGGTCAGACCACAGATGGGTAAGTTGTAATTTACCAATGTAATTTGAAGCAACTTTTATTTTGTTCAAGTCTGTAATATATTTTAGTTGAAATTTCTTATTTAATCAGATCCAGGAGGGTAAGCATATTTTCATCTATGGAGGCGAAGATGAAGAGTGGATCAACCATTTTACTAAGAAAGCAGAGGCCCTGACTAAAGATCCAGTCATACAGAAAGCCATGATTTCTATAGAGTTGCATCACTTGACAATGAAAAGTAAAGGGAAGTATGACAATGGGATTGCTGGGCATTTTTGGTACAAATTAGAGTTATTTTCATACTACAAACCGTGCACAGTGAGACAAGAGATTGAAAAGTTGATTTCGTACAAAAATGAGAATTTTGGATGGGCTGTGTTGTGCAAAGGGTATAAATTGATGGTCAGTGGTAATGAGACAAATATTTTGAAGGTTTTGGAATTGGAGGAGTTTAAAAAATATATTTAATTTGTATTTGAATTTGGCTTCGAGAGTTTCAATGATTGACATGAAGAATTCTTCAAGCTAATCACCTTTGTTGCTACTTTGACATCTTGGAGGATTCTAAATGATCTTAGGTTGTGTTCGGATGACAATATTTGGATTTAGATTTGGATTTGAAATCCATTGATTTGAAAATTATTGATTTTAAAATTCCTTGTTTAGGTCTATTTATTAATAATGAAAGATTTGAAATTCATCATTTATTATTCTATTGTTTGGATACCTAAATTTGGATTTGAATTTGTATTTAAGAATAATAAAACATATTTTTAATTACTATTTTTTCTTAATCCTTCTACATTTTAATTTTAACAAAATTTTTAAAAAATACTTGAGGTAATAAAAAGGCTATTGATAATCCAATTGACAAAATGATGACTACATATCTTTCATCATAACCAACTAAAAAAATATCTTGCCAACTATTGACAACTAAAATATTCTGTATCAACATAGAAAGAACCCAAATGTATGGGTTTTTTAACAACATTCAAAATCTCAAACTAAAATATTATTCCAAAATTCTTAACAATTAAAAGTGAGGAACAATACTCTTTAAGAGAGGAACCAATATTGGGAACAACTTTAATTAATAGATCTTTCCTACTCCTTTTTCTTTGGTGAGGCTCAGCTACAGAACTTGTTGATAACGAATGTTGACATAGCTATTATGCAATGGGAGAATTCACCTCATTTTCTCAATGTCTTCCCAATTGTCAATAACTAGAATTCACTTCATTTTTAATTTGTTTTTACAAAAGCATTACAGAAGCTAAAGCGATTGACATTGTAACTCTACTTTCATTAACAAAAAGCACAAAAATCCAACATGTGCAGTGATGTCATTTAATTTTATAACGAAAATTGTAGTGTAGCTAAAATTGTCGTTCTACCGAGAAAAGGAAAACAAAAACACGTCAAAAGCACCGACAATATATATATAATGATTAAAACTTAGGAAAACTAAAGTTTGGTAAATTTAATAATTAAAATCACTATGGCCTTCAAGGAGATGACTTTCAAGCGACTCATCAATGATGGTTCTACAAACACAGAAGTTAGCTTTTGTAAATATTGTTGGACTTTATTATATTACTACTATCATTATTATCATTATATTGTAGTGAAAGATATTATATAAGGGAAACATTTCTTGAAATTTCTTGTTCAATCAGATCCAAGAGAGAATGTATATATCCATCTTCATCTACGGAGGCGATGATGAAGAGTGGAGAAAACAATTTACAAAAGAAGTATATGCCCTCGCTAAAGATTATTTCATACAAGGCGTTTTGGCATAGATGCGGTACCTATAGCTGCGTTTTGTAAAAAACGCAGCTATAGACCTGGTTTGGGCTATTACCAACTCGTGCATAGACCATTAATAAATTTTTTTTAATAATATACACGTAATACTTTACTGCTTGGGCCCAAATTACTTTCCCCAGTAAAAAATTTGTAATTGGTCCAGCCTAGGGAATTCAGGAAAAAAAAAAAAAAAATAGTCATCTAGCACATGCCTGTAATTGTGCAAAGTCAGACCTTGTGTTCTTATGTGGTGTGAGTTATGTTATTTTTGACTCTTTGTAAAATCAAAACATTTTTTTTTAATTTTTCAGATTGTTTTTAATCCAAATGACTATATTGTTAAGTTTTGATTTTTTGCTAATTGAGACCCAAATTTAAAAAGCATTTGGGATTTTTGTTGTGTTTGGCTGCAGCTACATGTCTCGTTAGTGTAGGTATTAATTCAAATAGATGCTAGCTAGTTTAGATCTTTCATAAAATTTTGTTGTTTCAAATTTGAACGCGGAAGCTGAAATCCTAGTGCTCTGTATTTATACAGTCAATATAGAGGTTCCTAAAAAAAAAAAAAAAATATATATATATATATATATATATATAGAGAGAGAGAGAGAGAGAGAGAGAGAAATGAATCAGGTCAAAACCCCAAATATAGATTGAATTGGAGTCCCATCACATGTAGACACGAATATTATAAAAATGCAGTACTGAAGCACGACATTTTGTAGAATATGGTCCTGAAAGGTAGACAGTGTAACACCATATGACATAAACTGTCAATTATTAAGCAAGAATTTCCAGTGCACTGTACTACTATTTTAGTAAGATCAGTATTACAACTTGCAAGTATTTTTTTTCTTTTTATAATAATCAAGACCCTATTATGCTTGTTGCAGAAACACATGCATACTCATATTGGGTTCTGAAAGGGCTGGCTTTAATTTCTACTCCCAAGCTGTTAGCCTACCAGGGACCATTTTGAGTCACAGAAAGAAGAGAGGAGCTTCCATGTTAGCTACAAGTAAGATTTACAATTCATCTGTACCTTTTTTCCATTCATTAAGCTACTTTATAGAGTAAATTTTATACTAATGCAGAATATGACCCCCAAAAAAAAAAAAACAACTTTCTTTTCTCCTATAATTTTATGTTCTCACAATACTTTTTTTTTTTTTTTTTCAGTTTATAGCAATTTGATTTTCACAAAGAAGATGAAGGTGATGCAGCTCATCTCACCAGGCGTTAGCAAATTTTGGAACCTCTTAGAGATCCCGCATTCTTGTTCTACTTAGCCTTGCCATCCAAACCATTCTCACCCTGACAGGCAAAAAGAGGAAGAATTCAGCTAGTGGCATGCTCAGTATCCTTCTATGGGCTGAGACAGTCTCGCTTAGTGTGCTTTCCAACCATGCACGGAGCTCTTGCGACCATTCCCTAGATCCAAACATTGTAATTACACTATTCTGGGCTCCATTTCTTCTCTTGCACCTCGGTGGCCCGGAAACTATCACTGCATACTCTTTGGAAGACAATGAGTTGTGGCGAAGGCACTTACTTACACTAGTTAGCCAAGTGGTAGTAGCTGCCTATGTCTTACTTAAAGCCTGGAACAATACTACACTAAATATTCTAGCAATTCCAGTGTTTTTATCTGGGGTTGTTAAGTGTGGACAGAGGGTATGGGTTCTGTGGTCTGCAAGCAGTGAGAAGTTTAGAGAGTCTATGCTCTCTCCTCCAGACCCAGGTCCAAATTATGCCAGATACATGGAGGAATACAGCTCAAAGAAAGATAAGGGGTTCAAGGTTTCATTGGAGAAATTAATTAGATTTCCCATAGAAGTTGAAAACTCGTATACAGAGCCAGTAGACAATCCTCTTGACAATTTAGAAATTTTTCAGTATGCCTATGGTTTCTTTGAACATTCAAGCTGCTGTTTGTAGATCTCATCCTCAGTTTCCATGATATCGAGAAAGCCAATCCTTCTTCATGAAGATATCATCTCAAGATGCTTTTGATGTGATTGAGGTTGAGCTTGGATTCATCTATGATGTGCTTTATACAAAGGCAGTTCTGGTTTATTCCTTTGTTGGTGGCTTCTTCCGCCTCTCCAGTCTCTGTTGCTTAACTCTTCGATGCGTCAGTTTCATTTAAATTATTTATGTATCCATGGTCTTCTTCTTCATCGTTGAGAAACATGAGTACTCCAGAGAGAATGTGGTTATCACATATGTATTGGTAGCTGGAGTGTAACACCCCAAATATTTTTTTAAGCAATTTTTCCAAAGAGGATAATATCTAAATTGGACTTTATTTTTTTAATCAGTGTGGTTAATTATTTTGTGGAGGACTTATGAATGCTTAAGTGATTTATGGAGCTCGATGAAATATGGAAGGAACCTTAAGGGTGGAGTGGTAATTAAACTCAAGATATTTTTGAAGTACAATGGTAATTAAGCTTTTCAACTTAAGTCAGCCCCCTCCCCCTTTTCTTCCTCATTTCACGTTAAAATCCCTCTCCCTCTTGACAGGCTGCCTCTTCTCTCTATTTCTCTATCCTTCTATCTCACCCACCCACCGAAACACACACAAACACACTCTAGCTCCCATCCCCTTCATCATTTCTTTCCCCTCTATAGCCGAAATCTCTCTATTAGGAAGGATTATGTCTCTATTGTAGCTAAAACTCCATGAGATTTTGAAGTGGAGATTAAACCCAAGGTAAAAATCCAAGCTTTTATCTCAATTTTTTCTATGAAATTCTTTGGGTTTTGCTATTTAATAATTATTATGGTGAATACTTGATGGGTTTTGGGGAATAAGGGAAGAATAGAGGGTTAAGATGTTTTGGGTAGCAATTGTTTTGTTTAAATCTGAAAATTTCAATTCATTGGTGGGTTTTTGCTTTAATGGGATGATTTGGTTTTATTATGGGTATTTATCCCATTTTATTTGTATTGCTCTTTGATGTTGTGGGTTTTGTTTTGGGGGTTGTTTTATTATGTGAGTTGAGTTTCTTGAGAAATCTTATAGTTCTAATTTTGCTGAGAATTGGGATTTATTTTTGAAAGTGAGTTCCTTGCATCTTGAGAAGGATTTTGGCATTAAGTGATAGTTGATGGTATTGACTATGAAATTGTTTGATTGATATGTACATTATGCTTGTTGCATGCCAAGTGTTTGATAAATTGCCTATATGAATCATGGATTGAATTTCTTGAATTGTGTTGTGATGGTTGTCATTTTTGGTTATGGGTTGTAATTCTAGTTGTTTATATGAGATTTTGGGTTTAATTCCTTATTTTTAATATGCTTTAAATCTGGTGGTTTTAATGTGAGTAAATTCTCAAATAATTTGGGCTAGTCTTACAACTATAGCAATTTTCTAAAACTGTCATAACAGATTTGAGTCAGCCGCAATGCGTGATTTTTAATAACTTATAGAAAAATCATTTTGAGCTAAATTTCCAGTGGTACATACTAGACATATAAAGGCTTCTCCCTATTTAATTTCAAGAGTTTTGGATAACACTAAGTGGACCAAACGAATTTTATAATGAAGGTTGACTTGTTGGAAGTTATCTGAAAGTGTGATTAGGATGTTGAGACTTTAAGGAATTTACTCCAAGCTTTTGTGGTGTGGTTTAGCTTGTAAGTCCATATGTGCTTTCTTTGACAAGTGTTTTACTTTGGCTAATTTTATCATGGGTTAGTAGTGACATACGTTGTATCAAGTTGGTAAATGCACATTGTTTGCGAAAAGGAAATTAAAGGTGTTGGTTGTGTTGTAGTCTTATGAGTTTCTTGTATGCTTGTTTGGTTTCCTTTTGGGTAGGGGCACTTGTCTTGGGCTGGTCAAGCTAGGCTTTAAGGCCTTAGGTTTGATTTTTGAGAGAATCCTTTCCAATTTATAGAGACAAATTTGATAGCGTAATTTTTGTAGTCGGCCTTATTATTAATAGGCTTGATACTTGTGTTTCTAGGTTCCAAGGTACTTGGTGATGGAACTAGTAACTTGATTGGTTGAATGCAGTGCTCAGTTGAAGTAAATTTGGAATGGACTGCTGAGGTAAGTAGCTTTTTAATGGGATTTTTGAAAAATAATCATGTTGCATAAATGTTGTTTTTGGATTAGACACGCTTTTAGAAACTACCTATGGAAACTATATTTTCCTAAAAACTATTGTGTTGTAACCTTAATATATTTATGATTATATATGAAAATGCATCATATTTGGTATTGTATTTAGGGAAATGCATAAATTGTTGATACGGAAAAATAAGCATCTTTTATTTAACCTTTGATAAGGAAATCATGGATTTTATGGTATATTAGAAAATTATAGATGCCTATCTTATCTTGTTATATGGGAAATTGATAGAAAATCTTTTTGACAAGAATGAAGTTGAAAACCTTATAAACTTTGTGGAAGTTAGATTATTTAAGGTTTTTCTTAAACTACCTGGATATAGACTGTGTTTCAAAGTATATGTAACCTGTGAGTTTAATGTGGTTTTAACACCATGCCATGTGTGATTTTCCGATGATCACTCGATTTAGTTTTCGTAATCTTTGTGACAATGGAATCAAATCCAGATCAGTGCTCTTTCACTTTGGATGACACATTCTTCCCTACTGCCCATGGGAGGAAGAGGTTCCTTGATTGTGTGTGAATGAGACTGCTGCCCATGGGGCTAAGAGACCACATGCAAGAATTGTGAGATGGGTGTCATGGGATAAGGTTTGGTTTTAGTTTGCGAGTGTGATATGCGATTATGTTTATGAGTTTGGTTTGTGAAGGATTGTGAGTTGTGTTTGTAGTTCATTTAAACCGTCTAAATCTTATTTTCTTGTGTGACTTGTTTTACCTTATTGTCTGTGTGAAATTGTGAATGTGCTTCTATTACTTCCAAATTCCAATATATTGGTATCATTCTACCGAAGCTTCTGCACTATGTTTGGAAATGAGATGAGAGTATATAGTGGGGAAGAGGAGGGAGGAATTGATATCCCTTTACTAGTTAACTTTGTTTGCATGTTTTAAAATTTACCAACCACAAAAGATAATAGATGCCTCTCCCCTTTCTTTTCTTGTAACCTGGGCTAACATGCTTTCACTGCATCTAAATTTTTTGTTTTCAACTAGCTTAACCTTTTGGGAAGCTAAATAGATTGCATTTACTAATTACTATAACATTTTCTTTGTAAGTTTCAATTAGCTTAACTAATGAAGTTACTTCTTGTCAAATAAGATACCTGGATTTGAATCCCACTTGTACTAATATAAAACTCATTAGTGTCGTAGCTTAACTGTAAAGAGCAATAATCATGGAATAGACTCCATAAATTAAAATCCTATTGTATCTGTCCTAAAATATACATTTCCAGCAGAGAAATGATGCACCATATTAAGGTTTTGTTTTTTTTGGTAAGTTGCTCTCACGCCCAGTCACTCTTCACCACATGAACAGTTGACTATAGGTAATTGCTACCATATTGCTGTACAAGCGTTTTGAATGTCCGTGAACTCATTTGGGAAGCTGTAACAGCACAGATACGAAAACAAATGCTAACAATAACAGAGTGCATTTACTAATTACTGTAACATTTCCAAGGAAAACATGATGCAGAATATTAAATTTTACCCAACTACAAAGAAAAGAACAAAACATTTCCATCGAAATAAATTACTACTCTAGTGAACCACTCAACTATTTACTCTATAATTTTCTCGAAAAAAAAAAACTAGTTATATGTTTCTAGATAATTATTATTAGCATATTAAATATAATAATATATTAAAAAATTTAAAAAAAGCTATATCTTTTGTCTGTTGAGTAAGTTCAGGGAATATAATATATGGAGAATGAAAACTAAATGCAATTACCAAAATTGCCCATGCCGCTGCCCCAAATTCACGTACACGTGGCCACACCCAATCTTCAAGGCCTAATCCATTCACAAATCCTCAAATCCATTGTAATTTTAGATGCAATTGAAGACTTGATGGAACACATGCTTTGGTAACCGAAGATTCGAAAAGTATGGTGTCGCGACTCGCGAGCTTTTTGTTTGGTTGCTGTTGCTATGCAATAATGCAAGAGTGTGAGAGAAGTGGTTGTGAGAGAAGCTGTTGCTATGCAATATGCAATAATCAGAAGCTAATTACTAATTCAACAATTTTAAACAAGTGAAAACTTTTTAGTGGAATGGTGAATAAATAATATAGTTTATCAAAAGACTGTATAATTTCTCCTGAATTTTAAATGAACCAGACAAATTTATAATTTCAATAAAAAGTTGAGGATGATAAATGAATAAGCGCAAGTCTATATATATATATATATATATAAAAGCCACTGTTTATGGAAAATTATATAAAAGGACTGATAGTTTTTTATCATATTTCTATTAGATTATAAATTTATTTTTTCTATTTAAGTCTAAAACTTATAAAACCATTTGATTTTGGAACTTCTATTTATCTCAATTATTCATATTTGTTATTTCAAGTAGTAAATAGGGGAGAAAAAAAAAATCATCAATAAATCTCTGTGTTTCATCTACACAGTTGGAGGAATTGCAAAAACCCGTTTGTTAATGGGTATCAACCCGACCTAACTTGAGCCAACGACTAGGGATAGGTGGTGTTTAAAGGTTGAGAACTGAGTTCGAGTTAAATCTGAAACAACTGGGCCCATACCATCTTGTACCTATCTTACTCTTGGTTCATAAATCAATTTGATAGCCATTAAAATAATAGAAAAATAAAATAAAATAAAAAAAGCTTCACCTAGAATGATAAGCTGTAAATGAATCTTATACCATAAAAGTTGAAGTTTATTAAGGTGAAATGCAAAATTTTATCCAAAGTTTCATGTTTTTCACTTTTTCTCTACTCTATTATTGTTCACAATAATTAAGATTGATGAAGGCTTTAAATTGAAAAGGTTTCAAAAGTTTATAAATTTAATTGATAAAACTAAAAACTTGTAAGTTGTAACGAATAAGTTGTTGGTCTTTTAATGTAATTTCCTCCCTTAATACAAAACCACCTTGGTAAAATATGCTCAAATGGGAGTACTCTTTGTATCAATATCAAGCACTAAGAGCATCCACAGCAGTGGAGCTAAAAATTTAGCTTTTTAGCTCCACCAAAAGTTACTTTATCTATTTTACCTATTCACTTTACAAAACATGCTGCAGCAGTGGATCTATTTTAGCTTTTAACACAATAAAATAATATAAACATCACAATAAAATAATATATCAACTACAACAAAATAATATATTCATTACAATAAACAACCATCACAACTACCCGCAACCGCTACCATCAACTCTTCCACCGCCACCGCAATCGCTACCGCCACCGCTACCGCTGCCGCCACCGCCGCGGCTACCGCCGCCGATTCTTCCACCACCGCAACTGCCACCGCCACCGCAGTCGCTACTGCCGCAGCCACCGCCACCACTACCACCAACACCGATTCTTCCACCACCGCGGCTGCCACCACCACCGCCACCGCCACCGCAGTCGCTACCGCCGCAGCCACCGCCACCACTACCACCAACACCGATTCTTTCACCACCGCGGCTGCCGCCGCCACCGACCCTTCCACCACCACCCAAATTATACTTATACATTTTTTTTTTATTAAAACAATTTCTCAATCATCATGATAACGTAACAATAATATTTTATTTTAACTCCAAATTATATATATACAAAACTCAAACTAAATTATGAAATAGAGGAACTTTATAATAAAACATACTTATTAAAACACATATTATAGCTGGAACAATGTAGTCCATAGATTACTCACATACATAACTCAAACTAAATTACAATAAAACTCACACACTCGCACAAGTTCCTACGACTCGCCATGCAATTGCCATAAATGTTCAACAAGGTCCTTCTGGAGTTGAAAATGAATGTCTCGGTCTCTAATGCGTCCATACCTCTCAATGCATGACAGAAATTCATCATTTTGTTCATGTAACACTTGCATAGGAGGATTATCCACTCCATCAATTTGTTCATAATCCAAATTTACCACTTCATTATCATCCCGTTCATCTTCAACAATCATGTTATGGAGAATTATACACGCTTTCATGATCTTTTGGAGTGTTTCAAGATGGAAAAAGCGTGCAGGTCCACGGACAATTGCGAAACGTGCTTGAAGCACTCCAAATGCACACTCAACATCCTTCCTATGCGCCTCTTGGGTTGCTGCAAATAATTTTCGCTTAGGTCCTTGTGGAGATGGGATTGTTTTCACAAATGTTGCCCACTTTGGATATATGCCATCAGCAAGGTAATATCCCATTGTGTAGTCATGACCATTGATTGAGTAATGTACTGCAGGACCACGTCCTTCAGCAAGTTCATTAAATACATGAGACCGCTCTAACACATTAATATCATTATTTGACCCAGGTAACCCAAAAAATGCATGTCATATCCAAAGATCATATGATGCTACTGCCTCCAAAACAATAGTAGGCTCACGAATATGACCACAATATTGACATTTCCATGCAGATGGACAATTTTTCCACTTCCAATGCATACAATCAATTGAACCTAACATACCTGGAAAACCTCGGCGTTCGCCATGAGCTAACAGTCTAGCAATATCTTCATTGTTTGGCTTTCTTAAGTATTCCTCAGAGAAAACATCAATTACCGCAGTAACAAATTTTTTCAAACTTTCTAATGCAGTAGTTTCTCCAATCCGCACATATTCATCTAGCAAATCCCCCGATACTCCATACGCAAGCATTCTAAGTGCAGCAGTTATCTTTTGTAATGAAGATAAACCAAGTTTGTTGGCACTATTTCTTTTTTGGACAAAGTAAGAGTCATGAGCTTCTACCTTAGATTGAATACAGAGAAAAAGAGAACGCTTCATCCGAAATCTCCTACGAAATAAAGCGGATGGATATACTGGCGTGGGAGCAAAGTAATCAAGAAAAAGCCTCTCATGGCCTGCCAAATGATTACGTCGAATAGAGCGACGACGTTTAGGTTGTGATGTTTCCATAACATGTTCTTCAATTATCTTATCCTCATCTGAGTCATCAAGAAGCAACTTGTACAATAAAGAGCGATTCATGGATGCAACCTTCAAGACAATTGAAAAACAATTATTACTATAGATCCAAGATTAAAAAGTCAAGTGACATATTGAATATAACAAATTTACGCATAAGCCACAACAAATTGGATATAACCAAAATACTATAAATTTTAAGGCACTACAAATTTTACGCATCAGCAGCAACAACAACTCAGCAAAACAACAACAACTTGCTCTCATTTCTATCAAAGCAAAACAAGATAAACAATAAATTTAAAAGTTTACTACCAAAATACTATAAATTTTAAGGCACTACAAAATACTACCAAAATACCATAAGTTTAAAAGTTTACTACCAAAATACTTAAAGGCCTACAACCAAAATACTTAAAAGCTTACATAAGCCACTACAAAATACATAAAGGCCTAAGCTACATCCAAAATACAATCAAACCCATTAATTACGTGAACTTCGTTTTGCCATGATTTCCTCTTGGAGTTGTTCATAAAAAGCTTTTTGTGCTCCGGTCAAGCCACTTGTATCTTTCATCATGATTCTCTCCTCCTCTAACATATATTGCATCTCAAATTTTTTTTTCTCAATCATGACTTTTTCCTTCTCAATCTTAAGTTTTTCTTCACTTCTTTCCTTCTCAATTGTAAGTTTTTCCCTCTCAATTACCATTTTTTCCTCTTCCAATCGAGTTGCATCCTCAATAAATTTCATTTTCTTAATCAAATATTCCCCTACATCTTTTCTGGTGGCTTTGTTCCTTCGGTTGGCTTTTTCGGCCTTCTTACCAATTGGCCTCTCAAGATTGCAACCGTCACCAAGTCCGGACGCACAATCCCCTTCGCCCCCTTCGCCAATAGATGTTGACTCTGGAGTTGGAGGCACGGATGCTCTTGATCTTCCATTAAGATTGGCAAACTTTGGTTGATCCTTTAACATGAGCCAACAATGCTCAAGAAGAAAGGGTTTTCGGTGTATCTCCAAAAACAAAGCCTTCGCATTGATAATCTAAATATATATATATATATATATATATATATATAACATGATTAGAATCTTCAAACTATTAATAAATGTGTATATTAACACTAATGCAATATAATTTATACCTGATCTTGTTCGGTTATACCACTTTTATGAAGTGCGTTAACTTTAGTCATGCACCCTGCAAACTTATTTGTCCTTTCACTGATCAATCCCCAACGACTTAACAAGGAGGTAATAGTCCATGTGTTACCGGATTTATTGTACTGCGTGAAGTATTCCCAAACTTTTTGACGAAATGTAGCTTGTGTTTGTTCATTACTGCTTACGGGATCAACACTAGTATTAAGCCATGCTGACACTAAGAGTTGATCTTCCTCTACACTAAAGTTAGCGCCCCGTTTTCCTTTTGTAGAAGAGGCATTCTCAATTTCAAGTGGAGAATCAAAAACTGACACAGGAGTATTTTGAGATGTTCCTAAAATTTGTGAGTCAATTTCTATATCCCCATTCATGATACCCGTGTAATATGGTAGGTCCCTACATGACTCCATGTCTCTACGTGACTACATAAAATTAGAAAAAAAAAAATGTAAAGTTCCTTTCACATAAAAATTTTCCAATCGAAATCATGGTTATGAAAAAAAATAAAAATAAAGAAACAAAGGATAGGATAAAATAGCACGTCATTGTTATCCATAGTAAAAATATAGATTGACATATGATTCTCAGAACAAAGATCAAGACTTAGTTGTCCATATCAAAAACATGCAATTAGTCAATTACTAATACCTGAATTTTGATCAAATACCCGCTATTTCCATCAACAGGGAAAAAAATAGATTGATAAATGAAACATGCAATCAATTAGTCAATTGCATGACACATGCCTCTCACATCAAATACATGCAATCAATGATATCTATCATAATAACAACAATAGCAAATACCAAATTCTAATGTTAATAAAACAATACTCGTAGTAAATAAACTAAATTACTAATTGCTATTATTTCTCACATCACTTAGTTGTTTGCTCCTATTATTTCTCATCATCAAACTTCTTCTAGTGTTACCATTATGGACACCAACTATAAAAACACACATCTACTTCATAAAAAAAACCACTCTTACAATTAGTTCAATGGACCAATAATTCCAAATACATGTACGTATCATAACATTATTAATTATCCTTCCCTTTGGTCAAACAAAAAACAAAAAGGGTTTTCCATTGGTGAACTCTCTTGTTTTGGGTCGTGAGTACATACCTAAAGTTTGAACGAATAGGAAAGTATTAAAATTAAGAGATTAAATTCAATAAGAAGACTTATGTATTCACCATGCAATAATACTATCTATGCCACGTTAGATTTTTACTAATAATTGCACATAACAGTCAAATATATATATATATATATATATATATATATATATATATATATATATTATGCAATTTTATTTAGAAATTTGCGATTTCAACCTCTCTAAATTGCAAATTTCTAAACAAAAGTTGGAACGAAATTTGCAATTGTGCGTTATATATATATAGTCTAATTTATAAGTTATTGTTCTTTGGTTTACATATATTCTAAACATGACTTGGTGGCTTGGGACAGACAATTTTCTAGCCATGTGTTGTGTGCATATGGGACAAGGCGTATGCTTGGGACATGCCCACACGTGAGTCCTTTTTTTAAAAAAAATAGTCGCTAACTTGTGCGATGCACGGGGAAGCTATTGGATATGAGATTTTTAAAAACTTTTCATTACTCTTCGCTAGTCCTTAAAAACTAGTGGCTAGTCCTTTTTTTTTTTTTAATGAAAATCAAGAAGATTTTATTGAAGCAGAAACTATACAAAATATACTAAATATCCAATTAAACATGCTCAGCCCAAAACAAAAGAACCAGCCAGCATGTTCGATAAAGTTCCCTGCACACAGACAATTCCCAACACATTCTGTACACACAGAAAATTCCATATACAAAAAAAATTACCCTGCACACAGAAAATTCCCAATACATTTCATCACAAATACATTCAGTCCAACACATTCTGTACACAGAAAATTCCATACACAGAAAATTACCCTGCACACAGAAAATTCCCAATACATTTCATCACAAATACATTCAGTCCAACACATTCTGTACACACAGAAAATTCCATACACAGAAAATTACCCTCCACACGGAAAATTCCCAATTCATTCTGTCCAATACAAATACGTTTTGTCAATTCACAAATCTTCAACTGACCTGAAGTGAAACAGAGGGCTGATCGGCGGTGAGTTGAGAGAGCTGATCGGCGGTGAGCTGAGAGGGCTGATCGGCGGTGAGCTTGAGAGAGTTTTGAGAGAATTGAGTGCTTGGACGGCGTGGGTCTGAGGCCGAGAGGGTTGATCGGCGTGGGTCTCAGTTGATCGACGGTGGGTCTTACTAGGTGGAACGGTGACGTTGAAGACGGCAAGGGCCGGCGGCGGCGAGCTTGAGAGAGTTGAGAGCTTGGACGGCGCGGGCTGAGGTTGATCTGCGGTGAGCTTGAGAGAGTTGAGACAGCGTCGGCGTCGGTCTCAGCTGATCGGCGTGGGTCTCAAAGAGGGAAGAGCGAAGACGGCGTCGGCGGCGAAGTGACTGAAGCGAGAAGACGGAGTCGGCGGCGGAGTGACTGAAGCGAGAAGACGGCGTCGGCGGCGGTGGCGGTGAGCTCAGAGAGGGACTGTGAAGAGAAAGGGAAGGAGAGAGTGAAATGGAGATTTCCGGAGGAGTGTATGAGGAGAAAACAGTTCAGCGTGAAATGAAAAAGGCAAAGGAGTGAAGAATTGGTTTTTTAATCAGCTGCCGAATAAAATAATACTTTTTTTTTATAACTTTCAGCTACAGTGCTCATGTATTGATACATGAGCACTGTAGCGCAAAGCTAAATTTTTTTAGTTTTGCCTCCACTGCTGCATGTGGGTTTTTGTGGTTTAAGTGGAGCTAAAATAGCAATATAGCTATTTAGCTCCACTGCTGTGAATGCTCTAACATACTAACATAGGAAAACGGAATAAATATAGAATAGAGAAAGAATAAATAGTTTGTTGAAGAAAGTAATTTTTTTTTTTTTAAAAGTCTAGTAGTTCATTGAGAGGCCTTTTAAGAATATAGCATTAAAGAATGAGTTTTAATTATTCAACTGCTAAAATCTCTTTGTATCTCAAAAAATAATTAGGATTTTTTTTTTTTTTTTTTTTTTTTTTTTGAGAAGCAAGATAATTTGGATTGAATCTCAACTATACTAAGAATAAATTTATTGGTATCATAACGAATGATAAAGAGGGCCACCATTATGGAGGAATTCAAAGTCTCGAGAAACTGCAGAGCAAGAAATTCAAACCCAAGATCATGAAGAAGCTGGCTGAAGGCTCAAAGAAGTGTAACATCTATTTCCTTTTCATTTTTCATATGGTTACTAATGCTAGTTTCAGTACAGTGATTCCCCTAACACACATTGATTTACAAACATTGCTAAACAATCGCACATGTTCACCATCCTCTAGTATGTATAATCTGTACGCCTCACTCACAAACGCTCATCGCAAACACATACACGGATACACCAAATTCATGCAGCGTCAGAAATATGTATATAAACACATTAGCTATTCTCACCAACGTACACTCACACAGTCACATAATTATTCTGATAATGTTAAACCAACACATACATAGGTCCACTTCTAAACATCTGAAATTACATATTTCATAAACACAAACATACCCAGTGGCGAGATCGAAACCTTGAAGTCGCTAGACCATGATGTCTGGGTCATGAAAAAAAGGTAAGATAGAGGGAAAAAGGGAAGAGCAAACGAGTGCAAGAGCCACCACCAGTAATGGGCCTGATTGCCGTTCTTCTTACAAAACTCAATCAGGTCACCTAAAAGCCCAATCCAAAAATCGAATCCAACTGACACATTAGCTATAACCCAGCTAAGCTTTTACACTCTCTCCATTTAAACAGAGTTAGACCATTTGTATTGCAAAAATTCATATTTATTTTATTATAAAAACTTACTTTTCTATTTTACTTGCTTAATTTTTAAAGCACCACACATTAGATTATTTATTTTACACTATATTTAAATAAAATATCAATTTTCTCTAATTACTTTTTTTCTTCACACACAACAACCATTCATTCTCTTCATTCATACTCAAGATATGTAAAGAAAGAATAACATATAAAATAAAATAATGTAAATTTATATACTGTCGCGTGCATATTCACACAATTTTACCTTCTTTGATGTGGATGGTTTTTAGGAAAAAAAAATGTGTAACTTTGACACAATTTTCTATTATACAAACTTTGATATGAGTACTCTAAAAATGCCATCAAATTCTTCCAAAATTATATTTTAATAATTAAAGTTTTCTAAAATTTCATTTTGACCCCAGAACTTACTCGAAATTTCATTTTGATCATAAGCTTTTCCAAAATGACATTTTAAATTCAAAAGCTTTCTAAAACTACACTTTGACCTAGAAAACTACATAATTGCACAAAATACTCAAAACATTTCAAAATTTTCACCTCAATTCTTAAACTACCAAAAAAAAAACTTTTCCCCCCTTAACTTTTAAGAATTACACAAAAGTCCATAAGTTGATAGTTCATGGACATCATCATTTTCAAACCCAAATTTTACCAAAATAAACTAAATATCCTCATGATCAATAAAATTGACTAGGATCAAGCGGATACTCCACAAGAATTTGACCATTGTATTTTTTTAATGAGAAAAAATGCTTTGGAAAATAAAACCAAGTTTTTCCAAAAATATCATGTCGAACATTCAAGTTATTTTTCAAATAGAGAATCATATTAAAAAAGAAGGTATTACCAAAAGGTAGACGTTGTACAGTGCCTAATACCATGCATCTACACGTGTAACCGAACTTTAGGATCTATATCTTTTGGGTTGATACATGATTTTAGAACTTAGTTTAGCTTAGCAAAGCTTAGGACATTTCTTATCCTAAATTGGAAGATAAAATCAATTAGAAATAAATGACCAATTACACCTTAGAAATATAATGGTTGGTGAAAAATCTCTTAAATAA
Organism: Castanea crenata; assembly: GCA_020976635.1. NCBI lineage: Eukaryota > Viridiplantae > Streptophyta > Magnoliopsida > Fagales > Fagaceae > Castanea > Castanea crenata. The sequence continues at coordinate 79,407 of JAGHPS010000504.1, forward strand.
GTAAAAGATAAAAGACACACACATTCAAACGCATCACCCAAATATCACTCGTTGTCTCAAATCACCAAGACTCCAAATTTGTGTTGGGCAGCTTATTGATATTTTTGTGATATCTCACTCACTTTATTTCCAATTTGAGCTAGTTAGTAGTCATTTAAAAAAAAATTACAATGCTTTTAACGAAAATATTCAAGAATCAAATTTCCTCACCCTAGCTATCAATGTATCCAATAATAATAATAATAATAATAAACTATCAATGTATTAAAAAATATAATAAAAAAAAATTGTAGATTTAAACGTACAAAATTAGTGGGTGGATCTAAGATTCAAATGAGACAAAATTTTAGATTTATTCAAACAACATTTTTCCTAGGTCTATGCTTCGATTCTTATTGTTTCATTATTTAATCTTTTGTTTAACTTAATAATTAATTGTTACAATACTAGATAATTGAGTAGGTAATAACTTGACGTTAGTCAATCCTGACTCCCTGTAAACATTCGTAAACCTTCCCAAATCCAGGAGGCGTTATCAAGTCCATCTTTTACATGTAATACATGTGTGCCGTATAATAAAGAGATTATATATATATTACTTGATGGTAAGAGTCTTTTGAATCATCGCCCTTGCAAGTCCAAGGGTTGTGGTTCGAATCACGATGCTTCAGTTTAAAATGTTGTACCCACATGAATAGTCCCAAGTAGCTTCGGTGATCTCACGCCATAAAATTCAAGTTTAAGTGGACTAAGGCAATGATACCACATTGTATGAGCCATCTTTTACGAAGCAAAAAAAAAAAATATATATATATATATATATATATATTCTTTTTTTCTATCTTATTGGAAGACACCAATATTACAACTGTTGTATTAAATAATTCTATAATCACCCAATTTCTCTTTAATCATACAAACACTAGCTCAACTAGATAGTGCACTAGGGTTAGGCCCTTTTGCTCAACTAAAGTGGGTGTTATCCCACATTGCTTGAGTGTAACTCTTTCCCATTACTTAAAACCTCACTCTATTTCTACAAGAGTTAGACCCTTTCGTAATGGTGCTTGGGGTTAAGTAATATGTTTGAGTAGAGACGGAGCTAAGACTTGTAGTTAAGGGGAGTAGTTTTATTATTAGCTGCATGCGATTGCTTTGGCTTTCGGTTCTAAATCTTAGCCGGCAAAGGTTTTCTTTTACGTGTAGAGTGTGTCTTTTGTTGGTAAAGACAAAATTATTTTGTTTGAAGTTTTTTAAAAGACTAAATTGTTTGCTTTTGGTAAAATTGTTTGATTAGTCTCAATTTTTTTTTTTTTTTTTAAACTTTGCTATCACCTATCGGTAATTTTTGTTGTTGGGCTAATATTTTGGGCTTGTGTATGTGTGTGTGTGTGTGTGTGTGTATATATATATATATATATATATATATATATATATATATGCCCAAGTTTGTAGCTATTGCATCTCTACCTCGATAGTTTGTAAAAATATTGTAAAAAAAATTGTAACTATAACATTTCTATTATAAATTTATAATGATTAATAAGGGGGACAAAATATAATTTTATTGAACAAAATTGCTAAAATTATTACCTAAATATATAGATATATAATGGCTCCATCCATGTGTTTGAATTTGTTAAGAAAGTGTAATAAGTTTGTGTGTTTTTAACAATTAATTTGTTTCTACAAAAAAAAAAGAAAAAAAGATAGTGCACTAGGGTTATGTGAACTTGGACAATCTGACGATTTTAATGAAACAATTCAAATAATAGCGTCTTCTGTCTAAATTTTTTACGACATATTATTTTGATAACTTTCATCCCGTCGTTAGTTACAAAATAAAAAAAAAAAAAATTCTACCTTCCTTTTAATTGTCGGAGTAATCTGTGATTCAGCAAAAACAAAGACATGGTTTGAAAAGAAACGTCAACTCTCCTAGACAGAGAGTCAGAGACTTTAAAGTCAATATAGTCTTTCCACAATTAATCTGGCAAGTGGATGGATGATTGATCAAAATGAGAGTTATATATTCTTTGTTCAAATGTGACAAAATTCTAGATTTAAACAAACATTGTTTCCTACTTCAGAAATTCTAGAGAATTAATATTTATATTATTTAATTATTTAGTCTTTTGTTTTACTTAATTAAATATTATTATATTTGCTTCTATATATATCTAATTTATCCCCATGTTCATTAAATATATCTTTTTTTCCATGCTTAGGTTCAATTAGTCATGGATTTTTCAAAAAATGCTTTTGTTGCTAATGGGGATAATTATAAAATCATAAAAGGGATAAGTTTGAAAATATAACTTTGGGTGAATGTAATAAAATAAAAACTGGAATGCAAGTGAGGTCTGAAGAAAAAACATATAACCTTTATAATGAGTATGCCCATGGACAACATCTTTGGACAGCATTTTAGTCATTATTGCACAGTGGGGGAACCTCTTAGACAGTATATTTGAGTTGAAAATTTTATAGATAGCATAGTTGAAAATTTGGACAAGTGATTGCATAGCCAAACACTAATTATAGCTGTCATTTTGGAAAACTTTTGTAATTAATGAAATTACTCAAACATGATAGATTTTGTATATGTTTATGTTTGAGTAATTTCTAATTAAAAACTAATTATATGCAACTGGTAAAAAATTTTAATGCAAGAGTACATTTTATTCTTATATACTGGTTTCTATATGTGCATGGTGGTGGAATTGCAATGCTAGATTGTTGCAGGTGCTATATTGTTGCAATAGCAATATTTTGGTGCTATACTGTTCCAATTAAGGGAATGATATTGTGAATGATAATATTTTGGTGCTAGACTATTTCTTTTTTGTTATTTTGATAATATAGTTAACAGCAGGTGTTTGACATTTTTTCTTTTTTTAGTTTTCTTACAGGTGGGGGGAAAGGCATTTTTTTTTTTTTTTTTTCCAGGGGAGAATTGTACAAGTGTGTTTATAAGAAGACTTTTAGATGCATGGCAAGTTCATTTTGTGTGTGAAGGTTGTTGACACCAATCCCATACTTTGTATTGCTTTTGTTGAGTTTATTGATTTAAATTTTGAGATTCACCATAGGGGAAGGTTCAGGAATCTTAATGGGTTAATTTATGTTTAGGAATCTTCACGAGGCAAGGTCTATGTTATTTTTAGGGGGAATTAATATTTTGATGGTTATGTATATTTTTTTTTGGCAAAAATTTAAAATTGTCCCTCTAACTTGTAGCGTTTGTTATTTCAGTCCTTTAATTTTCAGTTCTGTTATTTCAATCCTCTAAATTTCAATTTTTGTCAATGTAATATTCCGTTAGAAATCTGTTAAGTGGTGTGTTAAGTCTTTTTTTTCGTAATTAATTAAAAGAAAATAAAATCTGTTATTAAAAAAAAAACGTTGAAAGGGAACGAGGAACGTGCTTTCTGGCACCAGTTTCACTGAAGAAGGTGTTGAAGGCATCGTCTCCTCCGCCGACAGTCTTATCACTCGGCATTTGGCCATCAAGTTGAAACCGACAAAAAAATGCTAAAATATTCTTGAGCAGGCCTGAAGCTAAATGCAAAAATATCAGGCTAAAAGAAGTGTAATACTATGAAAAAGTTGACTAGAAACCATGTAACACAAGCTCCAATGTCCATGGGACAAGAAAACCATACCCAAAGACAGATATGATCAAACAATCCAGTTGTTTAACTCATATATAAGAAGTTAAAGGAAAACCCAAGGATATAATCAGAAGAGGAAAAGATATGTGTATTTAGGACTATTTCACCATATAGTCACCTATTTTACCATGGGTGCTAAGCAAATCCACATCAATAAAGTTCCTAGGAATTACCTCTTCCATGTCGGCAGTGGCTACACGCAACTCAGAACCATCTTTTGAGTTAAGGGGTTTTGAGTTGAAAGCCGGCTTGAATGCCATGCTTGAGGCAGTAAAGTTCCTAGGAAGCATTGCCAACCTGAATACTGGCATGACCGATGTGGATTGAAATGCACTCTCCCATTTCAGGGAAGGGGGCGACGTGGTTCCCTTCAATGTTTTCCTTTTTTTTTAATAACAATTTTTTATTTTCTTTTAATTACAAAAATTAATATAAAAAAAAAAAAAAAAGACTTGACAGCACCACTTAACAGATGTCTAACGGAATACTTCATTGACAAAAATTGAAACTTAGAAGGATGAAATAATAAAACTGAAAGTTAAATGATTGAAATGACAAAAGCTGAAAGTTACAAAGTTAGTTTTGCACTTTTGCCTTTTTTTTTTTTTTGTATGTTATAAACTTATAATGTAGGATACATTGTCTACCAATGGTCAGAAGACACCTACAAGTATAGCAAGTGTTGGAGATGGAATTGCTACTACTATAAATGCTGTTTTTGTAACTGAAACTACTGCAAGGGCTAGAGAAGCAAGGGTTGCTGCTACAAGTGCTGGAGATTCAATAGTTGTTGTTGTAAGTGCTAAAGATTCAAATTCTAAGGATGTAGGCCAAGAAGAAGAACAAACCTTGGAGGATTTGAGAATATATAACTAGGCATTAACAATAATCTGTTTTATGTAATCCACATACATTTGGTGGTGATAATTTTGGAGCTTTAGGTGATATAGATTATGTACATGCAAATAATTCTGAAATTCTTTTTTGTCCTTTGTAAAGTTTTAGTCCCCTTAACACAATATGTTTAACCTAATATTAAGCTAAGTTGATTAACAATTTTGTTTGTTAATTAAAACTAGGTTAAACAAATATGTGTAAAACAAATATAATGCGGAAAGTAAGAACTTAAAAATCTGATGACTCAGGAAGATCAAACCAGTAATAACCTAGGGATGATTTAACCTAGCTATCATCAAGGTAAAACAGATCTACTATGAAATAATTGAAGTTTGTGCAATAGAACTTAAACCACTAACATCTTATTGCTACCTCGAGTAGAAAACTTACTACCACGACCACGAGACAACTCCGAGTCCACGAACTACTTCTTTTTTTGATCCATTGCAACCACAAATTCTCCTACTTGTGACTTTGAGACTCCACTCAAAGGTTTCAAAACTGTTTTAAGTATTTTATGTAGCAACTAAAGCGATCACCAAATTCTTGACATGAATCATGATCTTGATATCCTTAAGTATGTATGAAAGTAAACACCTCTAGATCTCACAAGAGATTCAACACACAGCACATCATAAAGGACTTTAAAACATAGCTAAGGTTTTTCTTTGTATATGTGAAGTAAAACATAAAACCTACACGTCAAACGGGCTTAAGCTGAGATGGAAATTCTGTAGAAAATTAATTCTGCACGATTCTTGATCGATCGAATCTAATTTTTGATCGATCAAGCCTTGCATAATTTGTCCACTAATTTCTGCAATCACTCGATTCCAACTTTACAATAAAACATACTTTAAACAAGCCTAAACCTAAACTCTATGTTTTGATCATAGTTTGTCAACTCATTAAACATTGAAGTTCTAATACATTAGTCGCTAAGGTCTTAGAACCTAACATCCTTAATATAATTATGCTACTTTAGGTGATAATTCTCATCTATTTATCCTAAATAAAGTTGCATTTTTACAGATTACATATTTAGGTGATATATATGACTATGATGCTACATCAATAGTATGTAAACTCTTATGTGAATACATATTCTGTCAAACTTGAAAATATGTCATTGCAAAACGAAATACTTATTCTGTCAAAGCTTGAGTAAGATTTTTTTTTCTCAACACAGTTCGGGAATTTAGATTATTTATATTGTGTCGTTGTTGTTTGCCATAATACTTATAATTTAGATTATATAAAATGCAACAGTGTTGTTTACCTATCGTAATTAGTGGTGTTGTTTGTCTTTGGCACCCAATGATTTTCAAAGTTAACATAAAGCTAAATTTTCATTGAACTTCATAAACTCAACAAAAGGTAACATTAATCTACAATTGTCTACTAAACCAAAAGCTAACATAAAGATAAATTTTCTGATACATCACTATTATTGGCATCAATATTCAAAAAGTTACATTAAGGTAACAACATATTGTGGACGCGGCCACGTGACGCTCCTCGGAAAGGGTTTTTTAAAGAAAAAGAAAATGTTTGATTTTTGAGTATTTTTTATTTTTAAGAAATCATGAGTCTAAAAAAATTGAGGAGTCGCCACTTATTTTATTTTTATTTTTTGCAAGGGAAAACAAAACAAGAAATAAAAACCCTTTTTTTTTTATTTGATTGACTCAAAGGATAAGGAAAGTGGTCTACGTCCACCAAGGACAAGTTCGGGGGTCAAATTACGCCGTGGGAAGGTATGAGGCACCCACGCACGCCCGATATGTCTACCGGCCTCTACTAATTAAGTAAGGACTATTTGATGTTTAATTAATTGTTCAATGGGCACAATATTATTAACCAAATTCAATACACCAAATCAAGCAAGTAGTTGATTTTATGGCATGATGGCCTAGAGCTAGATCATAACACAAGATAACGATAGATAAAATAAAGAGCGGCAAATTAATAACAAAACAAAATGACGACTAAGAAATTAACAAGCATATTAAGAAATTAACATAACAACTACTAAAAAAAAAGTATAAGCTTAAACTCTTTTAAGATATGATGTAAGTAATATGAGAACATTTCATTTTAAAAAACTAAAAGGGTTGTAATCTTTTTAAAGAAAAAAGTGAGGGCTTAATCAGATTAGCTTGTGACTTGGCATTGATTTGAAGTAAAAAAAAAAAAAAAAGTTTTATTCTCTTTTTTTTTTTTTCTTGTGAAAACCGAAACCATGGTCTTGGTAAAAAAAAAAATGCATATATATTTTTATTTTGTTTGTGAAAATGGGAATCAAATATTTGTTTTTTGACATGAGGTAAAACAAAAGTATATTTTTTTATATTTTGTTTGTAGAAACCGAAATAGTGGGGTTTGTTGGGAAGAGCATGGGTCTAGGCAAAGGAGAGCTACGGTGAGAGAAAAGAAAGAAAAAGTAAATAGTGAGAGTTGTTGGGAAGAACATGAGTCTAGGTGACTAGGGGAGCTACGGTGAGAAAAAAAAGAAAAAGAAAAAAAGAAAAGAACCTATGTCAAGCCATCAATGCATGGTCCTTTCTAAGAGATCACATGCTTTAAGCCCACCCTTTCACTTTAGTTTTCTTTTATTACATCCCATCTCTACTATTTGTTCAAGGCAGCCAAGATTCAAATTTTAATTTTCGGACCGAAGAGGAAAAAAAAGAAACCAGCAAAGCAAACAAACTTTAAGCCCACCCTTTCACTTTAGCTTTCTTTTATTACAACCAAGCTTCAAACTTTGACATTCAGACAGAAAAGAAAATACCCAGCAAAGCAAAGCAAGCAAGATTCAAATAGCTGAAACGCAAGTATAAAGAGTGGGGAGGTTGAAAACATACCCAACACCCTTGGATGGGTTTGACGGTGACTTCATTGAGATGAACGGCGGCAACAACGGCGTTCTTTGATGGATGGTCCCTCCACCTCGCGACGCTCCACCGACGACGGTTGACGGACAATGGGATTTGTCCCCCCTCAGGACCGGATTTTCCCTTAAGAAATCTCAATCTCTCAATTTTTTTTATGTTTTTTTGAAAGCTTCTTTTTTTTTTGAAGATTAGAATCAAAGAGGTGTGATGAAAATGAGTTTTTGAAAATCCAGAGGAAAAAATGGGTCTATCCTCTTTTCAGAATCCGGTGGAAAACCCAGGTCTCCTTGTTTTCTTCTCTATTTTTTTACTCTCTGATCCCTCCCCCTCTTTTTTCCTCTCCTCTCTTTTCTTTTTTTTTTTCGGCCTTTTATCATCTGCTCCTCTCTGTTTTTTTTTAAAAAAATTTCAAAATCCACCACCTGCCCTCACTGGAACAGTGGTATGACAGCCAGGAAAAAAATTTCCAGAGGAGGGTCTGCCTGACGTATGTGGGAGGTGTCTGTCCTGTGTACCCTCCCACCATTTTGTTGTGTTTTTTGTCCTTTTCTTTTTCCCCCCTAAAGCTCAGTTTATACCAATATATTTTGAAATAAAATGCGATTGTTTTAACGTTAAATTAACAGAGAGGGAGACTGAGACACAAAACTTGATTTTTTATTTTATTTTATATAACTTTCAAAAATTATGGATTTTGTGAAAAAAAAAAAAAGGAAAAAGAGAGAGGCACGCATGAATTAAAATAAAAAATGGTTGATTCAAATGCACTTAAAATAAAGAATTGACAGTTAAAACTAAGAATAAACAAATATAGGAGTTAAAAAAAAAGTAAAATAAATAAAATAAAGATGTGCCAAATAAGAGAGAGATTAAAGAGTTATACATACTATTTAATTAGTTCATCATTGGGGAGACGCAACGCATGCGCAAAGATATGCATTATAATTGAGGAACGAAATGGGGTGTCTACACATATAGGCTGTTTTTGTTTTGCCAACATGCATAAACACACCAAAACAAGCTACAAAAAATAGCCATGACCCTATTGATGCCTACTTCAGCATCTTCACAACTATTTTGTATTTATCCATCATTGATTGATACTTCAAAGCTTTATGTTTATACTACTGCTTCATATTTGACATCTTCATTGCTTTAATGAAAAAAATTTACATAATTGACGACCCCTACAATAATCCAACAAGAAACAAAAATTTAATAATTAGTATAGCCAACAACAATATTGGATTTTAAAAAAAAAATTATGGGTAGGTAAATAAAACTGCATTGCAATTATGATGAAAAAGTACCATGAAAAAGACTAAGCAAGTAATGTGCTAAAAACCATAAAAATAGCAAACTAATATATAAGAAAGTATAATTATCTAGCAAATTTGGTAAGGAATTAAAAGTAAAAATATTTGAAGTCCGTTCATGTCACTCTTTGTGCTTACTGTCTCAGTTCATATTGTCATATGCACATGCATGTTAACATGAAGAGCAAAATTATAGTTGGGTAAGAAGATAATGCATTTATAGATTTGGAATTTAATTTAGTGAAGTAAATCGTAGAAAATTTTAATTTGCATTAAAAGGATAATATCCATTCTTTTCTCAAGTGTTGCTAGTTCTGCTTAAGCTTTATATACTTAGTGCATTTTCATATCTCTCTGTAAAGAGGGCCAGCCCTAGGCCTAGGCCATTTAGGCCACCGCCTAGGCCCCCTATCAAAGGAAAGTCCCAAATTTTGGGCAAAAATTGATATATTTTCTAAATAAAAAAAAAAAATTAGAGATTTAGGAAAAAAAATTAGTTTTATAATTTTTCTTTACTTTTAAAAAGTCTCAAAGTATTGAGTGATGCTAAAGATAATATAACTTTAAATATATGAGTTTTACAAATAAAGTAATGATATAGTTTTACAAACTATTTTGCAACATTTTTACAAACTATTGTTATGGCTAACTTCTTACTGGTTCTCATTTAGGCCTACCGATAACATCACTTTTTTATTTATCTATAATTATTCACTACATCATCGGTTTGTAAAATTTTTTGTAAAAGAATTTGTATTTCTAACATTTTCTCTTACAAATATGTGTCACTAATTGCAAGAAATAATTCAAATAGAAAAATGTTAGAAATATTATTAATTTTACTTGAAAACTTTAATTATGTGACAATTAATATAATATGTGGAAGTCAATAACCTATTAAATGCATTTCTGAATTATTTTTAGTGATTAATGATACATCTTTGTAAGTTTCATGTTGTAAAATTTATAATATCCGTAACATCATTCATTCAAATACTTTTTTATTATCTTCTTAACGTATCACTAAGCACATTTATTTCTACCTCATTTAAAAGTTTTTTTAATAAAATTTGTTATAGTTTTAACACTTTTCCAAAATCAAAAGTACATTACAAAATAAATGAATAGATTTTTGATATAAAGAAATTGTGATATTAAATATTAGTTAGATATTATTTACGTGATAAAAAATATTCCATTTAAATATATGTCTCACGCTTCCAAATACATGTCTCAGGTTACATGTTCACAAGACACAAAGCACACAAGCTACCACTTTTTTTGTGAGTTCACAAGAATTACATAAGACAAGGACACACATCCATAGCAAAACCATCACATGAACACAGATTCACATGCATACACCAACATCAGCACAATACACAACATACAGCCATAACAAACCCCAAACCCAGATCAGAAAATTCCCACAGAAACAACCAAACACCAAACCCACGGCCAAAATACCAATCCCAAAAATCCCTTATTTTCAAATCTCCACACTTGGACCCAAATATAAAATCCCATTTTTCAATCTCCAAATCCACGGACAAAAGAAAAAGAAAAAGGAGGGACCTTTAAGCAGAAAAAGAGAGAGAATAAATAAGATAAGAAAAATAAAGAGAGAGGGAGAGGTTGGAGCTCGTGTGGCGGCTTATCAGTGAAGACTGAGGGTTGTGAAGAGAGAAACCTGAGAAAATATTTAGGAAGAAAATTACCTGAGAAAACACAAAATCCTTTCTCCACACGATCTAGAATTGAGGGAGAGACCGAATTCAATGTTTTCAATTTGGGGCTAGAAACTAATCTGGGACAGAGTAAGTGAGAGACGGAGAGGAACAAAACATTATACGTGAGGGGAGCAAGAAAGCTTCCAGCGTAGGATGGTTTTGCTAGAAAAAGAAGATTTGGAGGTTTTCTGACGAGACAAAGGCCGGTCTCGTTGGAACTTGCAATGTTCAGCCGTGTTGTGCCGGCGGAGAGACACTACAGCTGGGAAGTGGCTATCAGGGTTTGGGGTTGAGAGAGAGCAGGGGCTATGGTGGCGTGGGGATTGGGAAGGGAGAGAGTTTTTATTTTGAAAAGAGGAAAAGTAATTGGTTTTTGGTTTTGTAGAGAGAGTAAATGGCAGGTGTTTGAAATTTTTCCAGGGCAAAGTTAGTCATTCTAGTTTAAATAGCTCAATGCACTGATGTGTCTTTTTTTAGGCTAGGTGTCAATTTCTTATTAGTCTTAAAAACACCACGTGTGCTGAGTTGGAGTTCCTAAAACAGTATATACTTTCTCTATAAGTTAGACAGAAGTTTTAGAATCCTATTTTGCTCCGATGATAGAGGCACGAAAAACTACGCAGCATAACTAAGGTACCAGTAAAATTAATACCAACACCTGTGCGGCCAAGCAGACAAAATGCTGTAGACAGAACATTGGACATTTTACTGCGAAAGCAAAAACACTATGGACAACAAAGAGTGATACACATTACACAGGTGGCCTATGCCGAATAATCAATGAGAATAGCCAATTGAAAAGACGTGCAATACAATAAACAAGATGTGCAAAATAGGGGCATCCTGATGGATTGAGTAGGAGTTAAACAACAGTTGAAACAAAATTTTCGATTAAAAAACACAAACTTACAACAACAAAAATTTTGATCAATTAAGAGTCGATAAAAAAAAAAAAAAATTCCATTTGTCTTTTCTAAATAAACTTTAGCTAGTGGACTTGGGTTTATGAAGGCTAGCGATGTGTGTTGGAAGCTAGACAAATGCAATTCATCTACAAACGAAAGGTTTATCTCAAAATCAACTAACAATTGCGATTGGAGGGATTGTGTCAGTTGTTATTATCGGTGAGTTATAACATTTTTCTTGAGGGCAAAGATGGAATATGAAAAAGTCTCTATTTGCCCTCCACACAACACATCTCTAAATTCCCAATGGGCTTTCCATGTGGGTTTGGGTCACTAGAGGCGGAGAAAAATAAGTATAATGAGGTCAATTGCTAATGCATCTTGTTTGCTAGCTGAAATATGGGCCATAAGGGATGGCCTTGAACTTGCTAGAAACTTAGGAATTACCCATCTTGTGGTGGAATTGGAGGCTAAAAGAACTTGTTATGCTTCTAAAAAGTGAGCATTCTCTTAACTGCTAATCCAACTTATTGTATCTAATTACATGTATATCAGCCAAGGTTTCGATAACTTCAAAGTCAAGCATAACTTAAGAGAATCCAACAAGTGTGCTGATGCTTTTACCAAGAGAGGGTGTGTTCTCAAATGTCTGAGTTTATTTTTTATCAAGTTCTCCCTTCTAACGTTTTATTTGTTTATTGTATAGATTTTGATAACTTTAACTTTGTTTCTAATCAGTTTGTAACATCTTAATATTTAATATATGTGTATATTTACCAAAAAAATAAATAGATAAGGTCACCACTTGTGGAGCTGCTTTAGCGGTATGAAGATATCCAATTCTTCATCTTGTGAATTCAAGTATAGACACACCTAATTAATTGTGCGGATGGTCTTACGCCAATCATGAGTAGGGTTCAAGTAGGTCGAGGGCAGTGAGCTTGTAATAAGAGCCTTATTTTTTCTTTTAGAGAGAGAGAGAAAAAAAAAAAAAAAAACTCATTTAAGGCACATTTGGTATCACTTATTCATATGGTTTATCTATATGGTTGTTTGGTTATTTTTTTATTACATTTAACAGTCATTTCTTATAAATAACTATTCTAATAGCTATCACTTATCAAAATCTCTTTAATCCCTATTCCTTCATCTAGCATAATAAAGTTAATTAAAAAAAAAATCTCAAAAAAACTTAAATTATTCATCTAGCAAAGCCGCTCCTTCATCTCCCTCCCAATAATTTTCAGTTCTTGTAGATAGAGTTCTCCTATCTCTATAAGTACTACTTCTCTCTCGCCCACAATTGCCGCTCTCTCTATTTAGAAACTTTTTTTTAATCCCCACTACAAAAAAAGGTCCTATAGCCCAAGAAAACGCGGCTTTAGACGCATTTTATAGCCGCATGTTTGAAATGCAGCTTAAACCAATTTCCTTAAGTAGCGTTTTTTAAAAACACGGCTTTAGCCCGTCTATAGCCGCATTTTTACAAACGTGGCTTAAAAAAATGCAGCCTAAGACCCGCATGTTTTGTAGTGCCCCTTACTAGAGCTTTGCGATTTTTGGAGGGTCATTAAGAAACTTAAATTAAACAAAATTTAATAAAAAGTGAACTTGAATATATCGAGATATCAACAAAAAAAAAATCACTAAAGTTTTACAATTTCCTTCTAGGAGTTTTGAAATTGTTACATGACAATTCATTATCAGTTGTAATTATCTATTAACAATGTGGGTAGTTATGACTATTTTATTTTGTTAAGTTTGTATAACATTTTATTTCCTTGTAGTTATTATTATCTATTTGTCATTATTTTTATAAAAATAAATGACAAAACTCAACTCACTGGCATTGTATTAATTATTGACCCACACAACTACACTTATCTATACATAAATAATATGCATATAATGTCTACTTAATCAATCAAATGCTGATTCTTATCTATACATAAATAATATGCATAAAATTTTCTTTATTTTCTAATTATTAAATTATATAAAGTTCTACTATATTAATATTGTACACACTCATCACAATTCATACAAATAACATTGTAACAAAAATAAATATAAAAATAAAACTAATGCATACAATTAGTATCAGACACATACTTACACATATAATATAAATTTATAATAAAGAGAGACACTCACAAACACTTATATATATGATGTTTGAGTTTAGAAAGTATTGTTTCATAAATTCGATACAGTGAAAATTCAAGTTCTGAAATTTTCTAAGTGAAAATTCGAAATTCAATATTTTGATCAATCAAAACTTTTGCTTGATCGATTGAAATGGTAAGGAAATCTATTCTAGACTCTCTGCCTGTTTCGATCGATGCTCGATTGTTCTTCAATCGATCGAAAAGAGTATTCGATTGATCGAAATGAACTTTTGATCGATCGAAATTCCTAAAATTGAATTTTTTGCAAAATTTTCTAGTGACTGTTAAGAAAATTTGAAGAGGTTACAATCCTTGTGAATAGTTTTATGAAATATTTTAACTCTCTATACATGTCTTTTGATGAAACATAACCCTATGAGTTTTGTAGGGGTGAATGGCCTAGGAATGTGTATTGGGCCATGGGCATTATTCGAGAACATTTAGTAGTCCGATGACAGGTATACGTTTACGAGGAAGTACGAGTTAGTGAGTTATGGACGGATTATGGTCATGAAGGTTTAGGAAGGCAGTTCGAGAAGAAATGCCTCCTCGGCTTAACAGAGTAGTGGTTAGAAAGGTTGACCTGCCATCAAGAGCAACGCTGAAAGCAATTCTACTAGTAAGGATAAATATCATGAGGGAATAGGACAAAGAGAAGCTAAGAAATATCTAAGGAAAAGTTGCTACCACCGCATTAAATACTCTTTAACTAACTCTCTAGCCGCATTAATATGGAGGTAATACCTGAATAGTAATATACAGCCTTACAACTACTTCTAAAGACTTGAGGAAGGTGCTGATGGGACAAGGCTCAAAGAAAGCAACTTGACCTACACGTGGAGGGTGGAGGTGAAGCAATAGGGGGGGATATAAGGAAGAAAGACACCATTATAGGAGGCGGCATTTGAGAATCTGTAGAAAGAAAAAAGACTATAGCACTAAGAACTGTAATTATAATCAAATCTAAGAGAAATATATTCAAGAACTACTCTTCTCCGATTTTGCTAAGGAAGGATTTCTTCGCATAAAACCTGTTTTTCTTTGTTTTATTTCCGTCTTTAATCCATTGTGAGCGTTGTCCAATTCATTGAAACCTAGTTTTTAGCTCACTCTTTACAAATTCTTTGTACTAGGCTCTTTGGGGCTTAATCCTTTTACCTTTTGGGCCTAGGATCCCAAAACAACCCTTACAAGTATAAATAGAGGCTTATGTTCACTTAAAAAATAGTAAGTTAGAGAGAAACACAAGAAATCATGTGGTTATTTTCTAGAATTGCTATCTATAGAACTCAACAACTTGGTTGTATCTTGGGGACAAATTTGTGATAATGCTTTAGCAACAAGAGTGTGGGGGCAATTATTGTTTAAGGATAACAATTTTGTGCCTCCAAGTTATCTATTTATGTTTGTCTTTTGTATTATCTTTGTTCTTTCTTTATTACTTTGTGCATTATTCCCAACAATATATATATATATATATGGGAATTCGGGGGTTGATTTGAACCCCTAAAGAGAGTGTAGCGTCCCCCCAGAGGCCCTGACAGTAGCAAATCTTCATTCAACTTAAAATAAGTTAAACTTATTGGAGCATTGATCTTCCCATTTAATGTTAAAACCATCAGTTTTTTTGGATATAATGAATATTCATCAGTTTGATATTTAGGAGAGATAACCAAAGTTGTTAGTTCCATTGCCAAAGTACTGCTTCAGTTTGTCACGGAATATTTTGGTAACAATGTGGTTTAGTGTACTACATAAGACCATATTTTTATGGTTATTTATCAAGTTTATAACATATCAATTCAAAACAAGAGCACACAATATAGCATATTTATCAAGTTTATAACATATTTTTATAGTTATTATTTATTAATATATAGTCACGCCGATATGGGATGGAGAGTTTCTGAACCTTAGTTCTCCGTATAAAATAGAGCACACAGCATCGTTATTAAATAATGAGACTTAATTTTAGTGAAAGTTATAAACACCGTCATCTAATAATAATTAATAGTGGGTTCCAATCAGTTTAACTAGTAAAGTCTCTGATGGTTGAATAAAGATTTGTTGTTCAATTCTCGCCTACATCAAAGACTGATTGGTGTCATAGGTTGAAACTATCTCAAAAAATTAATTAAAAATATATATATATATATATATATATATATATATATATATATATATATATATATATATATTCCTTTTGTCTTAATTAGTAGATCTTTATTTTGTTAACTTAATAATATTTGGGATGACAATGGGGCGAGACGGGGTTAAAGGATGAGGTCTTCATCTTTGCGCTACATGGTTTTGTCTTACCCCATTCTCGCTAACAAGTAAAATTTTCTTGCTCCATCACCGCCCCTTGAGGCCCAGGCCCACTCCGTAAAACCGTTTTGTTTATTTGACCCACAACTATTTATAAATTTTTTATGTTTCATTAATAAAAATATGCTTGAAATTGCAACTAAATTTATCCCATGAAATCAAACTAATTTTAGCAAAAACTGAATAATATTATCCAAGTATTTAATGGGTCAATATCATAACAAAAATAAAAATCTCATAATACAATACATAACAAAATAATCCAAACTCCTAATACATAACAAAATTTTTACCTTCTTTCAACCTTGCTAGAGAGAAAAGAGAGGCAGAGAGCCACGTTGGGTAGAATAAAATAAACTAATATTGATATATTTGTTTAAATAGTAGGGTTTTAGGGTGTGCAAAATTTACAATTATAACTCTTATTAACGCAAGGCGGCACTATAATAAAATGTATTTTTAGCGATGAATATTAGTGAGAAAATATTTTTCATCACTAAAAATACAAATTTAGTGACAAAATATGGATTTTGTCGCTAATAATGAAAAAAATTATAACATTTAGCGATGAAAAATCAGTTTCACCACTATTGGTGATCTGAAATATGGGCACCAACAGAGAAAAATTTGGTGCGAACTTAATTAATCTATAGCGACAAAATATTTCATCGCTAAAAGTTGAAATTTTTAGTGATGAAACATTTCGTTGTTACAGGTGTTACTAAAAGTTGAATTTCGTCGCTAAAAATTGCGGCACAAACCTGAGACCTTTTGCGATGAAAAATTAGACTATAGTGATGAAACTTTTTTGTTGCTAAAGATGTGATTATAAATACACTGTTTCAGTTTTTTTAGTCACACCCTAACATTTTTATTCCACCGTTCACTCTCACTCTCTCCTTCTCTCTTTGCCATTTACTCTCACTCTCTCTCCGCCGTTCACCGTCGAGTCCCTAAGTTGCTGCTGAGGCCGTTGTTGAGGTCCATATACATACACTCTTAGCTGCCTCTCTATTTCTCTCACCCCCTCACTGGAAAAACCATCCATCCACCACCACTTCCGATGGGTTTCATCAGAGAACCCCATTAGAAACCCCATATGCTCCATTGACTTAGATTTTAAATGTAAAACTCTTAACTATTTCAGTAGCCTTTAGTGTTATTGTGACATTTCTTTCTAATCTAAGATGCTTGAGTAATATACATGTGATTAAGTATATGGGTTTTTGATTTGGTGGATTTATTTTAATAGTTAAGAGTTTTTACAAATGGTGATCATTTGGGTTTCTCCATGGTTAAAAGGTTGGGTTCCTTGAGCAATCGGAAGGGATGATTTTTGTGGAAATTTTGGGTTGATTTTTGGAAGTTTATTTCCTTACATTTTAAATGACTTTGGCATGTGTGGGTGTGGCACTGATAACTATGAATTTATGCAAGTGATGTGTGAGCATGTGCTTTTTGCATACCAAGTGTCTGATAAGTTGTTTATATGTGATTTTGGGTTTGATTCCTTATTTTTAATATGCTTAGTGGTTTTAATGTGAACAGAGTCTCAAAGAAATTGGGCAAGTCTTAAAACTATAGCAATTTTCTTTGGAATTCTAAAGCTATCAGGGACAGATTTGACTCAATTGCAATACATGATGTTTTTAATAAATTATAGAAAAATCTTTTTGGGCTGAATTTTCAGTGGTAACTTGCATACATATAGGGGTATGTTCCCTTAAATTTTCAAATTAATTAGATAACGTTTCATGGACCAAACCACTTTTATAAGATGGCTAGCCTGCTTTGTAGTGAAATTGGAAGTATGATGAAAATGCTGGAAGTAATGTTTTTTCTGTAGTTGTTAATTGTGAAACTGAAAATGCTACTACCACTCTATTCTCCAATTGATTTTGAGCAATGCTCAATGTCATGCATAAATGTTTTTATGGTTTATGTTAGTATATTTTATAAGCTAGAGTACTATGTATTGTGTTTGTGTGACTATAGTAGTACTAGTGACTAGTGATTAATTCACCAATGGCAGTAATTGTCCTTCTTTGGTGCTTTTGGTACAAAATATTAATGATGATATGAAAATAATAACCCTGAAAACAGGGAGGCATTGAGCTAATTTTGTATTGTGCTTTTGTAATTTATAACTTTAATTGAAGGGGAAAATGAATATTGCCACAGTGAAAAATGAAAGGTCAACTCTTCCAAAGGAAAACAAATTGCGGTCCAATATTTGTTTTTTTATATATATATATATATATATATATATATATATATATATATATATATTAAAAAAACAAATATTGGACCGCAATTTGTTTTCCTTTGGAAGAGTTGACCTTTCATTTTTCACTGTGGCAATATTCATTTATATATATATATATATATATATATATATATATATATATATATATATATATATATTGTCCTTGCTTGGACCCATGTTGACTAAGATATAAAAGACATCAATTTTTGCTATGCATGTGTTATGTAAACCAAGATTTGAGACTTGAACTGTCATAGTTTTTAATTAATAATCTACGATCAACAACACTTATTAGAATTTTGAAAAAAAAAAAAGATTTTACCTCGTAACCACTCCTGGGGGATTGATCCTACAAATGTCATTTAGTAGTGGATTATAAACTATGATGTGTTGAATGATGATCATTTATTTGTGGAGATGCTAAAAGTCTGAAAAGGAAGGAAAAAGAGGGCCGTTAGAGTCAACAAATGGATCTATGATGTGTTGATTTCCATATTGATACTATATTATTTTATCAAGTTCTTAGAACAATAACTGAATATTGGGAATTATTTTTAAATATAGTGCAACATATAAGTTTGAGAATGGATACAAGTCTAGTTTAGGAAAAAACAAAATTGTCTACAAATCATCATTAGTACTAGTAACTTACAAGCATATTAACTTTTTTATTTTTTTGTTTTTGGCAGGCAACTCATTATTTGTTTGTGGTCACTTTAGCTTTCTTTGGTAGAGGTGTGTGTTGGCTTAAGCGTAGTAAGTAATTTCTTATTAAATTCTATTAAACATTATATTTTGGGATGTTGATAATTGATTTTGCGGTAGGTTATTGTGTTGGAGCAAGTGGATGGCTTGCATATTGTTATAAGATAGTTTAAATTCATATTAGGAGTGTTTCTTATTTTTTTGGGAATTGTGAATGGATATTGTTGAATTATATGTGATAGATATTATTTAATTGTTTTCAATACTTTCAATACTTGTGCAAAAGAATATCCTTAACTTTTTGAGGAGCAAGAGTTATGATGACACTCTTACCTATGGGTGTGGTTCGTCTTCAAGCTAAAGACTAATTGGTTAGTATTTTATCTTAGCAATTGAGCTGCACTACATGGTGTAAGTGCACAATTGCACCTGGCCCCAAGAATAGTTACGGGCTCAGGCCCAATGAGGCTTAAACAATATGAATTTAGAGTGTGGGCTTGAAACCCAGGTTAGAAGTGTTTAAGGATTATATGACAAGCCAAAGATTGTAACACTCGAAAAACAACAAAAAATATTGCAATTCAACCTCCTCGGACATAAGCCGAGAACCGTTCTTATATTATCTCTCTTTCTTATCTTTTTCTTTTTTTTTAGGTTACAAAAAGGTCCCCCCCTCACTATTGTTCTAGATTCCTCCTTAAATACTCCTCACTTTGATACTTGGTACACGTGTTTCCCTCACTTCCCTTTGGCCTTGATATTTCTTTTCCCAGTGCCTTTGAATAGTAACCAGAAGTTTCACTTCCACTGTTCAGGTGTCACTTCCTCATTAATGCGGCCAGCGTGGTAGGTACAGGGTCTTTAATGTAGAGGTGACAGTCTTTAACTTGCGTATATCTCTATCATCGATGCTTCTAGGTTATTCAGGGGTTAACCCCTTTTAACCGTTGGTCCTCACCGTGTCGTTCCTTAACCTTTACAATGGAGTCCATGGTTCTTCTGTGTCCGTCCGAGGATAAACTCACCCTCGGACAGGTCCTCGGGTCCTCGGCGTATGGGCTGACCCATAATACTTACAAATGCTTAACCCAGGAGCAGGTTGGCCTTTCTTAACACGGCCCAAAGGCCCACATACCCGCCAAGGTCTTTTTACTCCCCACACATGGTGTGACTACTTTTAATGCATTTTTTGAAACTAATTGTATTACATTACACTTGAAAATCTATATTTGTTTTCTACAACTTATATATTAGGAGTTGTGATTTTAATTCATTGGTATGGCTATTCTTAATACATTGTTAGAAATGTTTCTAATTACATAGCTAATGTTTTTACTTTACAATTTTAATGTAGCATTGTCTTTATGTTTGTACAGATTTCTTATTGGTGGTTTTTAGGGCATTTTCTTTTGCCACTACTTGAAGCCATTTGAGGACATCTTCTTTTGGCCCTAATTATATTATGCCAAATTTTTTGTATTGTTGTAAAACATCTTGTGTTATTGTATGTGTTGCAAACAATTTGTATGGATGGATTGAATTGGATACTTGTTTTATTTTTACTTGTGGAATGTATGGTTCGTTTTCTTATAAATATGTTGTTGAAATAAATGTGTTATTCAAATGTGAGGTTTTAAAATGTAATGATGGATTGATATCAAAGATAGGGAAAAAAAATAAAAACAAAAAATTAGTTTTAGCAAAGAATTTTTCCATCACCAAATATAGCAAAAAAAAAAAAAAGGTTTTTGTGACGAAATATTTCGTCGCTAAATGTAGCAGAATTTTTTAAGAAATAGTTTTCGTGACAAAAATTTTCATCGCTATATGTGCTTGAATTTTCTTAAAAATGGTTTTAGTGATGAACTTTTTCGTCACTATATGTACCAGAATATTCTTGAAAAAGAGTTTTAGCGACGAAATATTTCATCACTAAATATGATTTTGTAAAATAAAGTGTTTTTGGCAACGAAATATTTTTGTTGCTGAATAGTGTTTTTAGTGAGAAAAACATTTAGGTGGCGTTTGGATTCGGCTGAAAAGTCTGCGTTTTGCGTTTCAAACTTTTTTTTTTTTTTTTTTTTTCCAGCCGCAAATGTTGACAAGTCTTCCGTGAACAGTGCATCCGTGCACTGTTCACGGACCCACAAATTTCACTTTTCAGCCACTTTTTCATTAAAAATGGGTCCCGCGGTACTATTCACACATTTTAAAATTATTTTGCTACAGTATTTTCAGTTTTCAGTTTTCAGTTTTCAGCAATAAGTTCTATCCAAACGGACCCTTAGTGACGAAATATTTGGAGGGCGGAGAAAACCCGCATGGGGCAAAATAGGGAGGGGCAGGTCAAGCCAAGTGAGACAAAATTGTCATCCCTACTTAATATATATATATATATATATAATATGAGTCTGATTAATAGGTGTATTTAGGACATTTATTAATGAATAATTTTAGAAAAGTTTTAATACAATTTTCATGAGAATTATTAAAAACTATAAAAAAAAAGTTAAATTTCTTTTTTTTTTCCTATAATTTTTTTAAAAAATATTTTTTAAATCAATACCTTGCATCCGTTAACTTTTCCCATACTTTATATATTACACACCTAAAATAATTGCAATGAATTAATTAAAATAACAAAATTACAACTTCACTGTCTCATGTATTTCGTAGTGAAACAATAACCTCTTTTTTCAAGTAATCAATATTTTCTTTTAGAGAGAGAGAGAGAGAGAGACAGATGTGACTTTGTGTTTGTGACTTGAGAGAGATGTGATAGAAAGAGAAGAAAAACGAAATAATGTTTGAGAGGGAAAAAATAAACGATATTAATTTATATAAATTGATTCTAAAAAATTTATATAAGTTAAATATATGTCTATCTATACATATTTTTTTAAGGATCATTTGAGCCCTAAGTAAAAATATTAATAAATAAATGTTAATATATATATAATCGTGGTAATAATGAAACAATGCATTGGTACTTGTAAACTCCCCATTTGAGGCGGTCTCTCACTGTACTAAAAAATTTCATTCCTCTAACCAAATCAAAACTACTTTCAATATAGTATTGACTTCCTTGATAGGAACAATACTCAACTCACAAAATTAAATTTATAAGTTAGAACCCAATTATTTTATAAGTTATTCTATGCGTAACGAGCTCTTCCACATACATACCAACAATCAGTCCTCAAATAGACTCTATTTTTCCCCCTTCTTGTTTGCATGTGTATCTTACTAAAAGCAAAGTTTTAACAGAAGAGAACAAAAGGAGAAAGAATAAGAAAAATAATAGAGGCAGGATACTTTGAGTGGATCTTTTTTCTTTCTTTTTGATGAATTAATACTTTGAGTCATGAATTGTTTTATAGGTTTGTCGTTGCAACTTAGGAGAATAAAAGGAAAAGATTAAAGAAAAAGAATAGAGGCAGGATAAATACTTTGAGTGTATCTTTTTTTCCTTCCCTTTTAGATGAATTAATACCATGAGTCTACCAAAGATAAAACAATGAGTTGTTTTGCAGGTTTGTCAGTACAATGGACCACTAGGATAGGATTGTTAAAGCAAAATGACAGAACATAATAGAACAATGAGTTGTTTTACAGGTTTTTCAGTGCAATGGATCACTAGGATAGGATTGTTGAAGCAAAATGACAGAACATATTGAAGCCTTGAACAGAAAGCATAAAATCAGTTGAATAGAATATTGCACCAAATTAACTAAATATATGAAAAAGTTGTTATACATTTTACAGTGTTATCAAACTATTTAAATTTATAACATATTATGTTATTTACAGTGTCTCAATATTGTAGTATGTTACATGGAAGCGGCCAGAACGAAACATAAACCTTCTTTTTCTTTTGAGTGTGTCGGTTTTGTATCCAGTAATTTACAGTAATTTATGGTAGTTTATTTTTTGGCAAAAATGTAAAATTGACTCTTTAAGTTTCTTCAGAAATCATTTCAGTTTTTTAATTTTATTTTTGTTCATTTCAATCTTCTAAATTTCATATTTAATCAATTAAGACATTTCTGTCAAATTTTGTTAAAATTAAAAAGGAAATATTGAAAATACTTTTCAATCATTAATTGAATGTTTTTAATTGGAAAATTAAAAAATTAACCACAATATATAACAAAAATTGATGGAAAAACCTTAATTGAATAAACTTGAAAGTTAGAGAATTGAAGTGAATGAAAAAAATTAGAGGACATAAATGAATTTTGGTGGAACATAAAGGGTGAGTTTTGCATTTTCGCTTAATTTTTTTGTTTGGAATGATCACTACCGTCATGCATTCTAATAGAATGCATTTTACAAAATGTATTATGACAAAATGCATTTTCTTGAAAACTTGCATTTAGTATTAAGCTGAAAATTTTATTAAAAAAATTATGTTAAATGAAATTGCATTTGGTTTGAAGAAGTGTAGAATTTGCTTTTTAAAAATGTGAATAAATAAGAAGCATAGAATTATATATGTGTTAGTTCCACATATATGGGTCTCATATATTATGAAAAAGAGATCTCGATTCCTCTCATGAGATACTCTCATACGAGTGATTAGTTAATGCATCCCAATTACTCTAGTGAAAAATAAGAAGTCACATTTTTATGACTTTTGATTTTTGCTCTAAAAATATAGATTTGGAAAACACATTCTAGTCTTAATGGCTTCAATCTAACCAAAAACTTGAATTTTTTTTAATAAAAAAAATGTATTTTATGCCTATAAAAAAATTATTTTTTCTTTTCTATATGGCTGGGTATCTTCTAAATTCATATCCACCATATATTAGATAGATTACCATTGCCATTGATTTTGGAAGTGGCTTATAAAATACAAATTCTCTACTATCATTGCCAAATTGCGGTTATTTTTTTCACTAATAAAATTTTTGAGATTGCTTTTTCTTTTTCTTTGTCATCTTTCAGTTATACAGTTATACTTTTTTTTTTTTTTCTTTTTTTTTTTTTTTTTTTTTTTTTTTTTGACCAGTAGCTTTACTTGTACTCTTTAAAAAAAAGAAAAGAAAAGCGAAAGTAATACTGATAAGGAAGCCAGCTGCCAGCGAGCAGCGTAGGGAGCAAGTTAGTTAGGTGCAGGCTGCGTGAGCCGCGACATAGGTTTATTATTTTGCTGAAAAACTTATGGTTTGTTTCGATTAAAGACAAAAAAGAGAAAGTAGAGTAAAGTAATGTAGAGTGAAATTGACTTAAAATTAATTTATTTTCATCTAATTCTACTCTACTTCTTTCTAATCTCCCCTGAATCCAAATAAGCCCATAGTTTCGATAAAAGGAACCACTGTCTCTAAAATAAGTTGTGGTCCGTTTGAAATGAGAAAGAGAGAGAAGAGTAGAATATAGTACAGTAGATTTAACCTAAAATTAGTATATTTTAAGCAAATTTTATTCTACTCTCTTTCACTCCCCCTTCCCTTCCTCAATCCAAATGGGCCATTAAAATTCTAAAAATAACAAAACCACCTGTAAATCCTATGTTGCTCAAGTATTCGCTTCTTCTTTGAATTGATATTATGAATAAATAGTTGATGGTAGAAAATATTTTGTCCCTTTAGAGAATTCTATAAAATTGGAATGATATAAAGATGGAAGCAAATACTCTACCAACTATAATCGAGTTAGTTTATGTGAGCACAAATCTTTCCTGCTATCTTTAGGATAGTTGGTCTTTCATTAAAAGGAAAGTTGATGAATCTTAACTTCTTCTCCTTCTTCTTTCTTTTTTAATCTATTTATTTTAACTTTTATGTTTTTTTGGAAATGTAAGAGTTTAACCATGGCAATTGGTTGTCTGAGTTCGGCCCAATCAAATGGATGTATTGTCTTCTAATGTTAGGTTTTGAAAATTATGAAATCTTTTCATATATGTAAAAATTTGTATCAGTATCTTCTTCTTTTGAAGTGGATTGATTCATTGGTTTAGATTAAATATTACAAATCTATAGTTGTATCTAGTGTGATGATATTGTCAGATTTGGGAAATAAAATCATAATTGTGAAATTAAGTGGATATGTTCATATTAATTTTATGTACTATGTTTTTTCCCTTTTGATTGTTTGCGAGCATGTTTCTCTAAAAATTACGTTTTGTTGCAGACAACTTATGAAAATATATGGAAAAAATTAAGAAAAAGAATGGAGGCAGGATAAATACTTTTTGACTCCATTGCAAAGAGAGTTTAGCAATGCCATTACATTATACCAAAAAAGGTTGGGTTATTAAGACCCCGGTTTTTAATTATGCAATGGAATTGACTATATTATCTCATTATGCCAACTTATCAAATGATGTTTTAATCAATTAAAGTAAATTATATTGCTTTTCTTTTTTTTTAATATATATAACACCACTCTCTACGAGGAGCACAACTAAAACCTTATTAGCAATCATTTTCCACCTCTCAAACATCATTTTAACATCACTCAAGCCATCTTAATCATCCCTCCAAAGCCCTAAATACAGAAAAATCGTCAAACGTCTGAAACACCTTCCAATTCTATCTTTGTGCAACAGGTTTTAAGATATCATGATGAGTGGTCTTTTCCCTTAATTACCTTTTTTTTTTTAATGTTCCAAATGATGAGCAAAGATCTTTATATTAATTAAATTAAATTAATAATTTCTTGGAGCAAATCGATTGATTGTACTTGGAAGCATTATGTTTTGTAAGAAGCCTTATCAAAGAAATTTACATAATCAATGAAATTTTTTTTGGGTTAAAAATTTTAGATTTTAAATTTGATCGTTTCCAAAAATAAATTCTGAATTTTGAAATGTAATCTATGTGTTTGATGTTTTTTCTATTTTAAAATTAATTTGGTTATTTTATAAGGAAAGTCAAATGAATACATAATAAGTTATGATTGGTGGAGGATAATTTTTTTTTTTTGGAAAATGGTGGAGTACATATAAAATGAAATACAAAAAGTGGGACACATGATTTGTATTCTTTATAATTTTAGACATCCTATTTTGTTCCTTACTTATGATGCATACCCTTTTGCACATGCATCCACCATTAATAAATAAATTAAAGATCACATACATAAACTCTCTAATGTATCTACCATTTATCTCAATAACTTTGATCTTAATATTATTTTTATCATTCTCTTATTTTTCACAGCTATTTTATTAAATTCTCAATTTCAAAAAAATGTGCGAAAATTATCTTTTCATTTCTTGCCCAAATCTCACATTTTTCTTTAAACCAATTGTGTTCTTATCTAAAGTTTAATCAAAAATAAATTTTCTCACTCTTTTGTCCAACCAAGGGCGGCCCCACAAATTGGAGGCCTAAGACGATATATTTAAATGAGACATTTTTATGATCACTTAAATAATATTTAACTAGTGTTTAATATCATAATTTTTTAATAAAAAAATCCATTTTATTTATTTATTTTGTAATATGTTTTTTTTTTGGGGAACAATGCTAAAGTTATAACAAATTTTACTAAAAACAACCTACAAATGATATAGAAATAAATGTGAATAGTGACACTTCAAGAAGACAAGGAAACAAGTATTTGAATTAATGATATTAGGGACATTATAAATTTTACAACATGAGACTTACAAAGATGTATTACCTATCATAAAAAGTAATTAAAAAATGCATTTCATAGGTTATTGACGTCAACATATCATATTAATTGTCATATCAATTTGTAAAGTTTTCAAGTAAAATTAATAATATTTCTTGCATTTTCTTATCTGAATTATTTCTTGTGATTAATGACACATATATTTATAAGACCCATGTATTTAAAATTGTATTATTTCTAACATTACTTAATTATTTGAAATTTCTTAAAATAGAGAAAAAATGTAAAACTATTTTTTTTTTTCCTTATATCTTCAAAAATATATATATCAATTTTTACCTCAAAATAGGAGGGCTTTCCTCTCGTGAGAAGCCCTAAGTAGTGGCCTAGGCCTAGAGCTGACCTGTGTCCAACTTTTGATTTTAGTGGTTAAAAAAAAAAAAAAAAGAGAAAAAATAAAAACAAATATATAAATTAGTGTGGTGAGGCGTGCATTGTGCTGTGTGCAGTGGTGTCTACAGTGTACCTCACCTGCCAAATCAAACAAAGTAGCAGCATGCTCTGTTTGCATGGTGCCATCGGTTTGACTGGAGAACAAACAAACAGCTAGAAAAATGCAAAATAGAAGGCAGCAGTATTGGGAGAAGAAGTACAAAATCATGTTTAACCTTAGGGAAATTACACACAAATACATAACCATGTTTTCCTCTCCAAAAATTTCTAGCTTTTATGATGAGTTCATTTGTTTCCTTGTTCTTGAGACTAAACTCTGTTTGAATCTGTTATAGTTTAATTCATAAAGATTCAAACTCTGCCGTGAGATTTTGACAGAGATTAGGAACTTAGTCCCTGATGTTGGAAAAGAGAAATAATTGGCTAATTGGCTTGGATTAAAAATAAAGATAGCTGATGAGTGAGGAGTTTAGGTGGAGAATGAATGAATTTTCACTATGAATTAGCGGATTGTTCTCTTTTTTATTTTTTTTATTTATTTTTTTAATTTTGATAAACTAGCGGATTGTTTTCTAGGCCTTATTAGTCTGCTCCTAAAAATAAAGCAACAGTATTGGGCTTTAATTCGTCATTTACTAGCTTTGTTAAAGAATGAGGCTCAGGCTAACAGAGTTTTATCCACATCATTGTTCGAACCACTCTTTTTTAACACAATGTCAACATGTCTTTCAAAATAAGGTCCATAATAAAACAATTTTGATCTTTACCTATCCAAATAATGAAGATTAAATCAAGTTGACTTATCCTAAATATATATATATATATATATATATATATATAAGTTGAGTTTAGACATCCTTTACGTAATATAATTATAATTTTCTATTACTTATACTTGTTTTTAATTTCATTATTATCATGTCATTTTGTTAATTGCTTGTCTTGTCATATGGTTTAGTTTTAGGCATCCATACTATAAAATTTACTACTTGATTGAGTTGATGTAATAAATTCAGTCAATAATTTCGTGTCCATCAAATAATCCATTAAATATTGAGTAGCACTTACTTAATTAATAGAGATCAGTAGACATACTGAGTGTGCTGGTGCTTCACACCTTCATTCTCATGACATAATCTAAACTTGAACTCGTTCTTGGTGGAATGTAGACAAATTTTATCCACGGATTATTTAATACTTTTTTTTTCATTTCTTATTTTATTTTCCCTAGCTTTCAAAAAATTTAAAGTAAGTGGCTACTCCTTAAATTTTTCAAAATTCATGATTTTTGACATAATTAAAAAAAAACTATTTTCTAATTTTCTTTTTGAGGGGTGTCATGTGGCAGTATCCACCATAAGAAAAGTAAAAAAATAATGTATCACAAGTTGTAATTAGTGAAGTATAAAGTGGACCACAAAAAATGAGATAGAGTAAATAACTTTTGTCATAAATAGTTATGTTTTAGCATGGGTTCCAGCTGGTTCAAGTTCAACTTATAATTGGTTTCAAAAAAACAAGTTCAACAAATAAAATTTATTTTTATCGAATAGGATGTATGAGGTAGAACTTTAGTGGTAAAGTTTTTGTGATTAAAGATGTTTAACTAAAAGAGCTTCATCTTGTGAGTTCCAAAAAATATGGATTTGAATCCCACTTACAACTAAAAGAAATATATTGATATCTTTTGGCAAACTATGGTACTAAGTTGTTTTAAAGTGGTTTAAAGTCTACGTGAGCAATGACAAAAGATAATATAGTAAAAAAATGTTTTGTATTATCATAATTGAACAGGTTAGTTCAATTAATTCTCTAAAAAAAAACCAAGAGTCCTATAGATTAATTAGCATTTTTTCATGCACAAAGTTCTTGAAGATTTTAGGAGTTTAAGGAGCTGATAAGATATTGCAATTATCTATAATAAAAAATTCTCATAAGAAAAAAGTTAGTTCGATTAATATAAAATTTAATCCTTAATTGTTGTTATTTGTAGCTTGTAAAGTGGGTCTGTCGCAGGTTTGTGTAAGACACAGTTTGGAAAATGTTTTACAACATTTTTCTGGCATACAATGTTTTAAAATTTTTAGAAATTTGGTGTATAACATTTCTCTTGATAATAATGACAAGAGTGAGTGATTATTATAACATAATTGAGTCTAAACTCATATATATGTATATGTATGTATGTGTGTGTAAGCTTTTGGGTTATTTTTTTTAAAGAGTTTCAACCTATGACTTTCGCTCCTGATAATAGCTCTTTATCATTATATTAAGACACCAATTAGTTTTTAGTACAAGCAAAGATTGAATCTCAGATCTTTTATTCAACCATCATATATTTAATTAATTGAGTTAACTAGAACCCATAGTTTTTAGGTTAGTTGGTGCCTCTATGTCTAAACTCATAAATATGTTAGAAAAATGTTGACGGATGCCCTTAGGGTAATAGTTAACAATCTATTCAAAGAAAGTTTTTATGGGAAAAGAAAAGAAAAAAAAAAATTAATGTTTTGATAGCTTTTTTTATTTCCGATAAAAATAATGTAAAAAACTTCTTAAAATATATTGTTGACAATTATCTTAAGGGTACTCGTTAGCATGACCTAATATGTTATATGTTTTTTTCGAAAGCATTTGGGTACAGCATGACACAATATGTTATATTTTTTTTTTCCGAAAACATCTTACAACTTGTAACTTTGCTCTTCTCCGTTTTAGTACCGGATTATTACTCTTAGCTTTATTTGTTCCAACCCATGTGCATGCATGATTGCATTCAGTGTATGGTACGTAGGATGGTCCCCTCATTACTGTCCTGGTATCTATAAATAGAGCAATACGCCAAGCAAATTGCACCACACCATTACGACAAACAACCCAACTTATCCCTTCTCTTATTCTGACCTCTCTAGCTTTGTTTTGTAATACCAAATGGCAATGGCCATCGATCCACACTCGTCGTCTGTAATGACTGACGATGAGACGAATAATGAAATTCCTGTTCTCCGAACTCATACTGACCAACAGTTTGATGTTGCCTCTCAAGCCAGCAACAAGAATCCGTTTGAAATGACCGACGATGAGATCAAGAAAGAAATTAGTGTCCCCCGAACTCATACTGACCAAAAATTTGATGTTGCCTCTCTATTTGCCATCGTCACAAACATTCTCAACCCTGCTAACATTGCTGCTGACAATTTTTTTCGGGTATATGTATATGTTACTACCCTGCACTCACTCTTTTATAAGAAATTTCCTCTTCTTCTTCTTATATTTGTATAAAATGTTATCTTCTATCTATCAAAAAAAAAAAAAAAAAGAATGTTATCTTCTACTTCTAGTCCAAAGGTTGGGATACCCTATTGTGGTAACTCCTCTTCCTTCAATAAATAACCTTCTTGACCTTGTCCTTTTGAAATTGAATAGAGACGAGCATAAAAATTTAACACATTGCGTTTTTAATAATCTTCAACCATACTTGTTTTTCAAGCCCCATTTTGGCTTTAAAAATGGTAAAAAAAGAAAGAAAAGCAAATTAATTAACAAGCACAATATCCCTTTTGTTGTTTGGATATTTTAAAAATATGATATAAGTGGTAAGAAATGTTAATACATTATATAACTGACAATGTACCGCTTTTTTGTTCAACTTAAAGAGATATATATAAGTTGATATCATAAGAATATATTTGAATTTTATTTATTTATTACTTTTTACTTTTAGAATTAGTGGAACCTTTCACCTCCAATAGAATACCCCCGACATGAGGGAATTAGAAATGGTTAGTTTTGATGGGTATCTTAACCTTCCAAGTCTCTCAAACCTTGCATTCTTTCAATTTAAAAAAAAAAAAAAAAAATCCAAATAAGGTTAATTAAACCCCTCCTACCCTATCTCCCATCCCCTTAACTCCTTCCCTCTTCTCCCTTTAATCCAAGCACAATGTTAAACGCAAGAAGTAAACAATAATTTATATATATATATATATATATATATCAAAACACTATTCACTCCGTATATGTTGTTTAAGTTATCTCATTGATGGTTATTTTGGTCATACTCTAGGGTACTAAACAGCCACACATGGAGATCGAGGGTGAAAGAGCCATCGCAACAAGCTTCATTCCACCATTATGTACACTCAAGAAACTTTCCTACGAGGTATGCATTAGACAAAAATAAATGATATGATGCGTTTATTTTTGAAAGCATCTAACTTTGCATGAGTTTGGTAAAATGTTCCAATTAAGAGGACTTTTTAGTGATCGAAAGATTCCAATAAACCTGAAAGTAATAGCATACATAAAGTAATTTGGATTGAAATTTGCTACAACTAAATCAAAGAGCACAATCTTCATAAAATACTTGGAACTAATTGAAAATTACTCAAATACAATTGTTGAATATCACTAAATTAGCCGTAATTAAAAAGATTTCCCTTAAACTAATCCTAATAGAAGAACTGCCATACATCTTGAGCTTGAAGGCATGTTCCTTTAAGTTCTCCTTGTTCTCTAAGATGCGCTTGATTGTGTGTTCTTCCTCATGGTGCCAAAACCTTTCTAAAGGTATGAATGGTAATTATTTCCAATCCAAAACTACCCTTAAAGCAAAGGGGGGGGGGGGGGGGGGGTTGTTTGTTTCAACTAACTAGAATCTCTTCCATGTAATGCCAAGTGTCCTCTAGTTGTTTTATCCTTGACAAATGATTCAAACCTACTTTTTTGTCTCAATTTTTCCTATATAATGGACAAGTGTCTTTCTCGTGCCATTTTTTTTGCCAAGACATACATGTGATGGCTACCAAAGTAACACATATCCTGGCTACCAAATCATAGTTGTATATAGTATAAAGTTTTGGCTTTAACCATTAAAGTTATTTAATAGTATAAATAATATAATTATAAGAGCAATGTTAGGGTATTAAAAAAGAAATTAAGAATTTTATTTATCAACTATAGATTTGACACTTAGCACATATGTCTTGGCTACTTTGTAAGCTTTTTATAACAACAAATTGGTAGTACCTTTATTAATTTTCCAATTACAAAGAATAGGGTCAAAATGGACATTTGTCCTTTACGTCCAAAAGATATAGCAAAATATCTCTCTGTTCTGAAACTATTTGGTAAAAACTCCTGTTTTGAAACTCGATTTTTAGAAAATCGAGTTTCAATAAAAAACTCGATTTGATGAAAATTGAGTAATCTGAAAAATTTTACATGGAACTGGAGTTCCATGTTTTTTTTTTTTTTTTAGTTTGATTTCACGTAACTTGATTTTCTAAAAATCAAGTTTATAACAGAGTATTTTGCTGGAAAGTTTTGCCGAAAGTGTCAAATGCCCGTTTTGGCCCAAAGAATAGCAATTCTATTTCACTTTAGATACGCACAATAGTTTATATACAAAAGCATATGTACCATTTCAAGTACCGAGTAAATAAATAAATGCTAATATGCATGTGATCATGTTGCTACATACACAATTACGTAGGCATTTTTCATAATGGAAAATATGTAATGTCAGATGGCATGCAAGGATCCGAATGTAGAAATTGCTTACAACACAACGAAGTCAATACTAGAAAAACTCAAAGATTATTCATGGCATGCGAAGGCAGTATTGACACTTGCAGCTTTTGCTTTGGACTATGGAGACTTTTGTAGACACCTTGATCAGTTTCACTCATCAGACCAACTCACCAAGTCATTAAGGATCTTAAAAGGGATACCAGCTCTCCTAATGCAGCCAAGCATTGATCATAAACATGAGGGTGCGATTGTTGAACTTAACAAACTGATCAAGGACACATTGAATGTCATTGATTGCATAATTTGCATTGTTACGTTGGAGGAACGGTCTGCTAAGTATAATCCAAATGATCTACCAGCACTCTCAATAGCCATGAACAATAGCACAATATATGTTTTTTGGGCTATCATAACTGTTGTAGCTTGCACGACCCGGATGTGTTGTCTCAATAAAGATGAGTAAGTCCTTACCCTAGAAATGTAAAGTATATGCTAAATTTATTTTAGTAGAATTATCATACCAATATAAAAGAGAAGGGTTCACCACCTGCTGTTCGAATAATAAATTTATCACTTGTCTGAAGAAACTTAAAACTGCTTGAAAATTGTGAATTTAATCTTAACTCTGAATTTAACAAATCTAATGGAAATATATAACCATGGTTTCACAATTTCAGGAGCAAGACACATGAACTTTGGCAGTTTTCCGAGAAAATTAATGTCATCCATGGCGAACTAAAATTGCATATACAACATTGCAATGAAGAAATAGGTTAGTCATTCAGGCTGATTTTACTCGCAAGGGATTAAGCGTGTGGTTGCAACCTCCATTATTACATTATTTTCCCAACAAGTGCTACCATAATATGTTGCACATACTATATTTCCAATTGACTTAAACATGCACAAAATCCTGACCAAGGATTTTTGTTCAATGCAGAGAAAATAGAGGCTTATTGGAAGCTCATAAGATTCTTAAAAGAGCCGCTTGACATAGCCGAGGTCTTGAAGGCGCTAATTTTTGCCAGCGACAGCGACAGGCAACGAGTCAAAGTTTTTCTCAACGAATCGGATAGTTCTACAGTAGATACTATCTTTTACTTTTAGAAACAAATAGATACTATGTAGTTGGCTTGAAATAAAGAAAAATATGAATTCCTATAATTGAATATCGTAAAATTAAGGTTGGGCCAATCTAGTCTAGGGCCACGACAATAGTATTGGTTTAAGTCTATAGCCCCAACCATACTCAAGCTTGATTAGAGATATCCGAACAGATCTAAAAAGAGTAGCCAGCACGAGGCCTAATTTTAATCTCATTTTTCAAACAACCAACACACACACAATATAGGGTCAAAGATTAAGTTATATTTTGTATAATTTTAATCAATATTTTGTTTTAAAATACGAAATAAGTAATGTTAAATCATCTTATACCTTTTTATTGAATTTCAATTTTTAAAATACCACTGTTGGATTATATGATATCTATGTTATTTGTATGAATGCCACATTGTATGTCAATAAAATGTTATTTACTCTTCAATCCAAACACCCATATTTTTAGAAATAATTTTAAAATGCAAAAAAATTTAAAATTTTCAACGTTAAACATTTGAAATTTTGTATGCATGTAAAGTATAAGAAGAATCTAATGGTAAATTTATCAAAATTTACTTTCAATTAAAAAAAGAAAATTAAGTGATTTAGAGTTGCATTTGGTTTGTTATACCAAATGTAACTCTAATTTATATGCAATAGAAGAGTAAATAGACAAAGAAAGAATAGACTATCTAGTTAAGAAGCTACAAGTTTGTGCAAACATAGCTTAATTTTTATATTTGTATTGCTCAAACAGATCCTCGAAGAGGTGAAAACAAAGAATGTGTTGTTGTTCTTTACGGACTTGGACGTGAACAAAATCTCAGAATATGTATCAATTCTCAACCCCATTTCTGAAAACATACCAAGCAACAACAAGGATAAGTATGAGGTTGTTTGGATACCAATTGTGGATCAGTGGACCAATGACATGCAAAAGAAGTTTGAGTCGCTGCGGTCTTAGATGTCGCGGTTCGTAGTGCAAAACTTTTCGTCAGTATCAGGTATCAAGTACGTTAAGGAGCAGTGGCACTTTAAGAATGAGCCTATCATTGTGGTATTGAACCCACAAGGGACCGTGGAACACCATAATGCAGCCCACATGATTAAGATATGGGGACCAAGGGCTTTCCCTTTCACTAATTGGAAAGAAGAAAAACTGCGCAAAAGTGAAGATTGGTTTGGATCCTTAATGCTTGAATTCGGTTTTGACATATCAACTTGGGTAAATTTCTTTTCA
This sequence comes from Castanea crenata, assembly GCA_020976635.1. NCBI lineage: Eukaryota > Viridiplantae > Streptophyta > Magnoliopsida > Fagales > Fagaceae > Castanea > Castanea crenata. The sequence goes on from JAGHPS010000504.1 coordinate 114,209, forward strand.
CAATCTAAATGCCTAAACATACAAACAATTCAGGGGTAATGAGAGTCTTGGGTTATATATATATATATATATAAGGATTCGCAGAAAAGATAAAATTGAATTAGATTGTAATTCGTTTATAAAAGACCAAACTTACTCTACTGTTAAAGATATCTTATTTTAGTAAAATATTGGGTTCTCTGGGTTTTAACGATCATGTAAAAAAAATATCAAAATCAGAATTATAAATAAAATTATAATGATAATATAAAGAATAATGTGAGCTTCCAGAAAGTTGATGTAACAATATAAAGCTTCCTAGTAAACTAAGAAGTCAACAATTCAATAGTGCCAACTAGTGCCCTTGTGGAGTTAGGATAACCGTCATAGTTCACTGGGGTTCTGCTGCAGGCCTAAGCTTAAAGGAGAATGATACTACACTGTGGTAACATTTAAGCAGAGAAGCAACTCTAATTGTCTCCACCTATTTTTCTATTATAACAAAAAAAGTCCACAACTCTCTCTCTCTCTCTCTCACACACACACATATATAATAATTATATTTTTTTTTTATATATAATTTGATAGTTACAATGAATAAGAAGCTAGGAATTTAAACCTTAAATATTTCCATTAGAAAGATAAAAATATGTTAATCAGTTAAGATACAATTGAATTAAATTGTAATTCAATTATAAAAGACCAAACTTACTCTACTTTTAAAGATATCTTATTCTAGTAAAATAATGGGTTCTTTGGGTTTTAAAGATCATGTACAAAAATATCAAAATCAGAATTATAAATAAAATTATAATGATAATATAATGAATAATGTGATCTTCCAAAAAGTTGATGTAACAATATAAAGCTTGCTAGTTAACTAAGAAGTCAACAATTCAATAATGCCAACTAGTGTCCTTGTAGAGTTAGGATTACTATTATGGTTCACTGGTTCTCCTGTTTGGAAGCTCGGACTTAAGGGTAAGGATGCTACTATGATAACATTTAAGCAGAGAAACCACTCTAATTATCTCCTCCTATTTTTCTATTATAACAAAAAAAAAAAAATTCAAAAGCTCTCTCTCTCACACACACACATATATTTATTTATTGAATTTCACTCTTGTTATATAATTTATACACAAATTATTCATAATTTTATTGATGTCCACGTTTTAAACATAAAATAAGTTATGTGGACATTAATGAGAGTGGGAGAATAAATAATCACAACTATTTTTTTGATAATTTGATAATTACAATGAAGAAGAAGCTAGGAATTTAGAATTTTAATTTCTTTTAAAAATAAAAAGATGTCAACTAATTAACCTATAAGCTTCTAGGCCAATAACTACAAAGACATAGATGTATTCATGCAAGTAGGTTCAAGCAAATTTTATTGTTCCGATTAACTAAAATTTTTGCTCTCTTTCAATCAGATCAACGAGGAGAAGCACATTTTCTTTTATGGAGGCAAGGATTCCACATGGGTCACAGAATTTAGTAAGGAAGCAACAGGCTTTGCTAATGGTGACGTAAAGGGTGCAAAAATTTCATTGTTTAATGTGGGAAAGGACAATGGCAGTCTAGGGCGTTTTTGGAAGCTCATTGACAACTTTTTCTTATACGAGTCTCAAATGGTTACCGAATTGGACTCAATGACAAAGGAGATCCAAAAGTTGCTTTCTTACAAGAATGAGAAAGGATGGGTTGTGCTGTGCAAAGGGGCTAGATTGGTGTTCAGTGGTTATGGTACAACAGTTCTCACAGTCTTGAAGAACTTTTATGAATGGAAGCAGTGTTTGAAGGATAGTGTATCTTATTTTGAAGTATGTCTTGAGGAACACTATAATCAACAACTTTTGAAAGACGGTTTACCTTGCCGGGTCATTGACATCCCAAAAAGTGATGGATTGATCACAGAATATAGAAAATGTCCTGACTGTTCCAAGATCATGGAGACATCTTTCAAGCTTGAATGCTGTGACCACAATCAACATGATATCAACTTAAAATTCTGCCACAATCATCATGGTACCAAGGACAGCTCAAAGAATCCAATATCGGTCATACGGAGTCTGTGATGCATTGCTAAGAAGACTAGTGAGCCTGATTGGTCATTTGCAAGTGAGGAGCCAAGGCCGGTCGAGCGAAGGCACTTACATGCTACCCTTGCGGGTTCTTGAAAGAAGGGCATCTTGATCAGTAGGCACATTATGAACTATTCTATGGTACTTTACCAGTATTATTTCTTCTAGATAATTGTGTTTGTGTGCGTGTCTACGTTTTTTATTGGTGCTAAAGTTTAATTATGTAATGTGTTACAATAAAGGGCATCTTGATCACACTGGTGATCTGATGCCAAAAGTATGTGTGTATTGTAATTATGTAATGTACTAAATAATGTTCATGTTACTAGTCTTCATTATGCATAACACTTTGGCTCACAATTTTACAGATTTAGGCAATTTGGTATAAAAGTTTAAATACATGTTTTCATTTTGTAAACAACATTGCACATTTTTTTTTTTCACTCACACGTATTTTCAAAAAATATAAACAACGTTATCAAAACAAAGTTACCAAATGGCTGCTAATTTCGCTTTGTACTATTTTATTTGGAACCTTGCAATGGCAAAGACAACCATTGACTAGGACTCTCTTGGCTTGAGCCTTTGAATAGCAGTATAGCACATCTTATGCAATAGTAGCAGTTCCTCCCACACCAAGGCATACAATATTTACCAACTTTATGCTTTAGTCTTGAAAACTCACTGTGTGTATAAAATACTTGTGAATATTTAGACCCTTAAAAACAAATTTTTCAAAGCAAGCTTATATTCAAACTATATATGAGTGAAATATGAAATACAAGAAATACTCAGATTATCAAACTACTATGCCCTTAATTAATCACAACCAGCAAAAATTAAAAGTTAATAGTAAGGGAAAGAGAGATGCAAAACACAAAATACCGGCACTTGTTATCGAAGAGGAAACTAAAGAAGTCAGCGAAAAACCTTCCTACCGCCCTCCAAGTGATAAATGATCCACAAGAAAATTAGTTGTGACACATAAATAGCAATAGACCATCCAAGCCTAATCTACCCAATACATATAAGCCCTCCAAGCTTCTTGTTCCAACATGGTTATGCCAAACCATGTCTTTTCTAGCTTAACGGATCCTGAAATTAGCCCATTGCATCAACCAATATGAATTGGTTCTCTCTTGAATTGCTTCCCAAACACCAAGAACCTTCTCACTAGTCAAAATTTGGTGAGATAAAGATTTGGTTTATAATCCTTTCATGAGTATGACTATGGAGAATGTGAGAGTAGAAGAATTTGGAGAATCAAATGTATAAGATTGTGGATGAGTTAATCTTTTTTTTTTCTCTCTCAAAACTCTCTCTGGAAGATCTCTCTCGCTATCACATTTCATGGATATAAGGGTATTTATAGTAGAGTATGAGATGGAACGTGAAAAGTCAGTTTTTAGCAAAACATGGTGCACTGGCGAGTCACTTCGCGATTGGGATGAGTTGTGAGTTCCAGTCGCTAGTTACCAATCTAGTTAGACTGTACTTTTTGTCCTGTAGCTATCTAGCTGTCTTGATTCTTCAACTTTCTGCACGCTTCACACGTGTGCTATATTTTGGCGAGTCGTCACTCATAAGTCAATCGCAAGTTCTAGTCTTATTGCACACACTTGATCAAATCTTTACACTCTCTCACACACAACCTTTGCATTATTTCCACCTAAATATAAGGTTTCTAAATGTTGAATTATAAGAAAATTTGGCACGAAATAAAGCCAAAATATAGTTGAATAAATTCAACTTTACAAGTCTATAAAAACTCTAGTGTATAACACAGTTTGAAAGAAACAACCTTTTTTTTTCTTTTTTTTTTTAAGCCTATGACGTGTTAACTGTTTACCATAATAAATGTTTTTTTTTTTCTTTTTTGAGAAATAGAATAAAGTATTTTAATAAGAAAGAATAAAAAAAAACCAAAGCCCAAGGGACCAACACATCTATTGTACAATCCGACAGTCGATGGCCCCCCAGGACCTACATGGGTGTAAGTCCAAATTCCGCTCCAACTTTTTTTTTTTTTAAGGACACCGTTACCTTCAATAAGAAAAAAAGAAATTTAATACATCATGAGTCAAAACAAACTAAATCAAATTAGGATTTTTCTCTATTCATGTTACATAGCTAGCAACACTTGGTGTATTGCGCCAACACATATGCTAGTCGATTCCCTTGCCGCTTCACATGGCATACTTGTACCACTCTGAACTCTCACATCTTCTGCTGGATTCCCAAAATAATATTAGCTATAGTAATCAGAGGCTCACCTATATTGTTTACGGCATTAGACACAATTTTTGGATCATATTCAAACACTGCCTTTTGAATGCCAACATCCCGTGCAAAAAAAAAAAAAAAAAAAAAATATATATATATATATATATATATATATATATATATATATATATATATATATATATATAGTCTCTTGCAAAACCTTCATTTCTGCCTCAAGAGGTCCCAAAGGTTGGTGAATATTCTTGCTCATCGCTGCTTTGGTGGTCTGATTTAATAATGTAAAATAGATTGTCTACAAGTTCATAAACATTAATGCTACAATTATTGTATTTAAACTTTGATGCATGTTAGATGTACGTTTGTAGGCTATTGACACAACAATTTTTTCCCCTGCCAATAACAACTCATAACAATCTATCACTCAGAATTTGTTATCAAAATATTGTGAAAATATTATGAACTTAGCATTTCTTCTAAAATGATAGATCTACATTGATATCGACCAGAATTTTGGTAATTACTCTTTCCACCTAGTCATAGTATATATAATATGAAGGGAACTATTTGATTTTAACTTTTTTTGCCATTGACAATAAACATAAAATTTAATGAATTAATTAAAATAAATTTATTAAAGACAACCCATCTATTTTTCTTTATTATCTGTAAAAAAGAAAATGCATTCAACAAATGCAATATCATTTTTTTTTCTTTTAAGAATCAAACGGAATATCATTCTCTATGATTACTTTTTAGTAAAAGTTTCTACATAGTACCAAATGCAATGTCATTATGTTGAATATGAATTTTGATAAATTCACCATTAGATATGATTTTTTTTTCTCATATCTTTCATGTTTGCAAAATTTTCAAAAAATAAAAAATAAAAAATAAAAAATTAATAACTATATTATCAATTAAATATTTAAATTTCAATTTTTATAGTCTAAAATTATGCATAAAAAATATGTTTATAAATAAAATAGTAAATAACATCTTAATTATTGATAAAAAAATTGATATGCATATTAAGAACACACAACCTAAAAACTATATTTTCAAAATACGTAACTATGCTAATTTTTTTTAGTAAAAGTTATAGGCTTGTAGCCATTAGTAATAACCAAGTTTCTTGCCAAAACTTTTCCTTCAACCATAATAGATTATTTAGATGCACTATGCAAGTAGAGTTATGAAATACAACATTACTATCCTCAAAATAAATTCTTACCTCTTATGTTTGAATTTAAAATAGTATCCCACGTTTAAAACGTATTTTGACATTAACAATTATTCAATTAATGCTCCATTTAATTTTTTTTAATATAAGATAGAAAATATATTTTAACATAGTCTATGTGTATATGTGTATAAAGCTTTCTCCTAGAAACTTAAACCTCGGCTCTTTTTCCACCCTTTCCCCTCCCACGCCTCACAAGAACTTTATACTTGTTTAGTAACCATCACGCTAAGGATGTGTAATAATATTAATGCTATGTAAATTTCAGAATTTAAGAACAAGATAGCATACCTTGGTGTGGTGAAATTCAAAACCAAAGATTGAAGTACTCGAGAATACTTTTAATCTTCACTCCAATTTCACTTTACGCCTAAGATGTGTAGTCTCTCATTAGTTTTCAAAGGGAGAATGAAAGTGTGTCTCACTTTCACATACACACCATTTTTTATATCACTAATAAAAATTTTGTATGTTTCTTTCTCTATAACTAACTGATTATCTAATTGGGCTAGCCTATTGGACCTTTCCAATTGGACTTTAGTGTGTGGTTTAGAGTGGAACTAAAAGGGACCAATAAGACACTAGCTCCAATGGACCTTGAGCTTTTCCGTTAACTCTTGATAAGTCTAAAGTTACTATTAATTATGTTTAATACCACTATATAAATATAATTTCACTCTAGACCTTATTAATAAATTAGATCCCAAGACTTGATTATACATGCAACCCCTTCATAAAATATTCGTAGTAACACAAAGTCATGAATGTAGACTGCCACTTTGTAAATTACTACATCTTATCCTTGAGTACCCGGTTTAATCCTTTAAGATTATTCATCATATATTCATGAAATCCAATTTCATAAATATATACTTTAGTAACTTTTTGCTAAAATGGTTAGGCCTAACACTCTGAATTAACAAACTTATTAAACTTATCTCAAGAGAATATTTTATATCTCCGTTAAGAGATTATGAATTCCATTTTGAGAATATATGTTCCAATAACACTAAATGTGGCTGTCCAACATACTGAGATTTTGACCGTTATTTTAGATCTCACTCCTAATATATCAAAGCAACCTACACCTTAAGATCATATCCATTATTCTATTAAGATTAAGAGTTCATGCAAATAGAAGTCGTGAGATTTATTATTCATTTGACAGTTGTTAGAAGAATAATAAATCTCACACGGTCTAGTTCAATATGTCTTAACTCTTAAAACATATTAACATATCAACTAGAAGTCCCCACTTCTATGATCAAGATAAATCATCTTAGTTGATACGTTATAGTCTTTGTAGATGAAATGTCCAATTTCACCACCGACTACGAACTATAAATTCTGAGTTTACAAAGAACTTGTGACTTATATCTTTTGTGACTAAATCACATAAATCACATACTATGCATCTCATGGACTATATGATAATGTCTAAATATTCATGTTACCATTATTTTAGATAATAATAAATCAACTTTATTAATCACAATATTAAGTCATACATAATGTCATACATAATATCATACAATAGGATTTAAGGGCATAAATCCTAACACAAAAGTAGTCAACAGAAGTCATCATTAGGTAAAGTAGTGGTGAATACTTTTAACTTGGGTGAATATATCTTCAATATTGGTTGCAAGCTAAACAAGTAGAAGCATCAATGGTCATCAATGGAGTGTAAGAGGGGCCAGCATCTTTGAAAGTAGTAGGAAAAGTAAGAGTGAATTCATGAGTGAATGTATCATCGTGGGTAAGTAAGTGTTAGAAAAATTTGATAGAATGACTTAGCGTTCAGAGTGAATGTCTCTTTGTGAAATTTTTTCCAAGAAGCCCAATTTGGCCTTCTCATCATGGAACTGTATGTGAAAAGGAGTGGGGTCAGCAGGAGAGGAAGAAGAAGATGCCCTAGAACAAAGAAGGTTCCAAGACTAAATGGATTTACGTTATGCAACTAACGTAAGAGGGAGAGAAAGAGAGAAAGAGAGGGAGACAATCAGAAAAGTACCAAACAAAAAAAAAAAAAAAAAAAAAAAAAAAAAAAAAAAAAATATATATATATATATATATATATATATATATATATATATATATATATATATATATATATATATATATATATATAGAATTGAAGGTACATATGCCAAGAATGCATTAACATGTGACATGCTAATATAAATTCATCATGGGCTCAGCCCAATCCAAACCTACCAACAAACAACATAGCAACAAAGTAAACACGCATCTAAAATGCATGAAATATTGTTATAATACACATGTGATGTAATGCATGAAGTTTAAAGATCATTTTTACAAAACCCATCCCAAAAATTGAGCCAAAACTTCATTGATTTTGAAAAATCTTAAAACTTTCCAAAAAATCCCAAAAGTTAGGTCAAACATATGAAATGCATGATGAAGATGCACGGATCCTAGTACCTGACTTCATCAGTTCATCAACCAATGAAGATCACAAAGTTGCTTGGTCACAAAATCCTACGGTGTACAAACACAACAGCTTCCTTAAGAGAAAGAAGAACTAGGGCAAATATTGTCTCCATTCACAATTTGCATGAACAAGACTTTTCTCAATACTCACGCAATCCTAGACGACCCTTAAAATAATCTTTATATATTTTTAGGGTTGTGAGAAAAGAAAGCTTAAACACATACTCACGGATTGGATGAAAAATAGGTTTGAAAAATTGAGTTTCATAATCCTCGAAAAATAGCAATCTATCGAGCTAGTTGTCGAGTCACGGGTTTCAATAGCTTTTAAACCTCGATAGATACCAGCTGTTGAGATTTAAAATTTAGCACTTCCTTACTTGATTTTTTGACAGACTTGCATAGCTTTAACACTTGAACTTGAAACCTTGCTTCTTGAAGTATTAAACACATCCTAGATCTACCCAATTACAAATAAAGTACGTTTTGTCAAATGATTAGCTAATACATAAAATGTTGACATATGTTTCTAACATCAAATCACTTATGTCCTAACAATTTTTTTTCTTCTCACACAACAACTATTCACTCTCTTCATTCATACTTAGGATACGTAAAGAAAGAATAAAATATAAAATAAAATAGTGTAAATTTACATACTTATTGTAGCATGCATGTTTACACAATTTTACCTTATTTGATGTAGATAGTTTTTAGGGAAAAAATGTGTAAATTTGACTCAAATGTTCTATTATAAACATTGATATGAGTACTCTGAAAATGCCATCAAATTCTTCCGAAATTACATCTGAAACCACTAATTTTTCCAAAATTATATTTTAATACTTAAAGTTTTGTAAAATATCATCTTGACCCTAGAACTTACTTGAATCTTTATTTTGATCATAAGCTTTTCCAAAATTACATTTTAAATTCAAAAGCTTTCTAAAACTACACTTTGACCTAGAAAACTAAATAATTGCACAAAACACTCAAAACATTTCAAAATTTTCACCTCAATTCTTAGACTACAAAAAATTGCACTTTTTCCCCTAAACTTTTAAGAATTGCACAAAAGTCCATAAGTTGAAAGTTCATAGACATCACCATTTTCAAACCCAAATTTTACCAAAATAAACTAAATATCCTCATGATCAATGAAATTGACTAGGATCAAGTTGATACTCCACAAGAATTTGACCATTGTATTTTTTTAATGAGAAAAAATATCATGTCGAATATTCATGTCAAAGCTTTTCCAAAAATATCATGTTGAATATTCAAGTTATTTTTCAAATAGAGAATCATATGAAAAAAGAAGGTATTGCCAAAAGATAGATGTTGTACAATGCCTAATACGATGCATCTACACGTGTAACCGAACTTCTGGATCTATATCTTTTGGTTTGATACATGATTTGGGAGATAAAACCAATTAGAAATAAGTAACCAATTACACCTTAGAAATATAATGGTTGGTGAAAATTCTCTTAAATGAGCAAAAGATAAAAGACACATACATTCAAATACATCACCAAAATTTCACACCTTGTCTCAAATCACCAAGACTCCATATTCGTGTTCACAGCTTATTAATATTTTTGCGATATCTCACTCACTTTATTTCTGATTTGAGCTCGTGAGTAATCATTTTGAAGAAAATTTTATAATGTTTTTGACAGAAATATTTAAGATTCAAATCTCCCCACCCTAAGTATCAATGTATCCAATTAAAAAAAAAAAAAAAAACTACCAATGTATAAAAAAAATGTAACAAAATTCTAGATTTAAACATACAAAATTAACGGACGGATTTAGGATTCAAATGAGACAAAATTTTAGATTTATTCAAACAAAATTTTTCCTAGGTCTATGCTTTGATTCTTATTGTTTCATTATTTAATCTTTTGTTTAACTTAATAATTAATTGTTACAATACTAGATAATTGAGTAGGTAATGACTTGAAGTTAGTCAGTCCTGACTCCTTGTTAACCTTCCCAAATCCAAGAGGCGTTATCTAGTCCATCTTTTACATGTAATACATGTGTGCTGACAATCTTCTTCCTTTTGCAACAATCGTCGCTGACAATCAAGCAGACGTTTTTGCAATTTTTGCAAACGTTTTGGCCATAATATTGAGACTTGTTTTCAGCGCAATAAATCAGCTGTTTCAATTTCTACTGCCACTATTGCTAATATTGAGAGTGTCCAACCAATGGCTTCTGTCTCTGCGCAGTCGAAGTCTTGAAGTCGCACTTTCACCATGACCACAGAAGACCTTAAAAACATCATCGCCAATATCATTCGTATGGTTGGTAATGCATCTTATTCCTCTTCTCTCTCAGCTTTATTTGGTATGTCTCCTTCCTCTTGGCTTATGGATTCTGCTTGTTGCAATCACATGACACCTTACTCGTCCTTATTTTCTGAACTTAAACCTGCACCACACCCTCTTACTATTCGCACAACAAATGGTTCCACAATGTCTGGTCATAATATAGGTTCCGTTTCAACCTCTAACATCTCCGTTTCTAGGGTCTTTAATGTTCCTGACCTTTCTTACAATTTGTTTTCTGTGGGACAATTAGCTGAGTTGGGTTATCGAATTATATTTGATTATTCTGGGTGTATTGTGCAGGATCTAAGGACAGGACATGAGCTAGGGACCGGTCTCAGAGTTGGGCGTATGTTTCCCGTGGACAACCTTCGTCGTCCACTTGTTGCTCCTGCACATTTACTTGACTATCATTGTTACACTGCCCTTACTACATTGCACAAGCCTCACACCTATCGTGAGGCTTCCACTGACACTTTATGGCAGATTGCAATGAAAGAGGAATTTGATGCATTATCTAAAAACCATACTTGGGACTTGGTCACTCTCCTCCCTGGGAAATCTGTGATTGGTTGTAAGTGGATCTACAAGATTAAGACTCGCTCTGATGCCATTGAACGCTACAAAACTCGTCTTGTTGCAAAAGGTTTTACACAAGAGTTTGGGATTGATTATGAAGAGACCTCTGCTCCGGTTGCTCGTATCTCTTCTGTTCGTGCCCTCTTAACTGTTGCTGCTGCCAGTAAATGGGATCTTTTTCAGATTGATGTCAAAAATGCATTCCTTAATGGAAATTTAAGTGAAGAAGTTTATATGCAACCTCCTCCTGGTCTCTCTGTTGAATCAAACAAGGTTTGTCACCTTCAACGTGCACTTTATGGCCTTAAACAAGCTCCACGTGCTTGGTTTGCCAAATTCAGCTCTACCATCTCTCGTTTGGGTTACATGGCCAGTCATTATGATTCTACCTTATTTCTTCGTCGCACTAACAAAGGCACTATTTTACTTCTCTTGTATGTGGATGATATGATCATAACTAGTGATGACCTTAGTGGCATTTAAGAACTCAAGGATTTTCTCAGTCAGCAGTTTGAGATGAAAGATCTTGGACATCTTAGCTACTTCTTGGGTCTTGAAATCACTCATTCTACAGATTGACTTCACATTACTCAAGCCAAGTATGCCTCTGAACTCTTGTCTAGAGCTGGACTCACTGATAGCAAGACTGTTGACACTTCAGTTGAGCTTAATGCGCATCTGACTCCCTCAAGAGAGAAACCATTGTCTAATCCCTCTCTTTACAGACGCTTAGTTGGTAGCCTAGTTTATCTTACTGTTAGTCGTCCAGACATTTTCTGTGTTATTCACCAGGTGAGCCAGTATCTGTCTGCTCCACAATCGACTTACTATACTGCTGTTCTGCGCATTCTTCGGTACTTAAGGGGCACTCTCTTCCATGGTATTTTCTATTTTTCTCAGTTTCCTCTTGTTCTCTGTGCATTTTCTGATGCTAATTGGGCAGGAGATTCCACTGATCGCAGGTCCACCACTGGTTATTGCTTTCTTTTTGGTTCTTCTCTAATTTCTTGGCAAAGCAAGAAACAAGCTCATGTGGCCCGTTCTAGTACTGAAGCAGAATATCGTGCCTTTGCTGATACCACATTTGAGCTTCTTTGACTACGATGACTTCTCAAAAACTTAGGTGTGTCTACATCCTCTGCTACTCCTCTTTATTGTGACAACAATAGTGTCATTCATATTGCTCACAATGATGTCTTCCATGAACGGACTAAACACATCGAGATCGATTGTCATTCTATCCGTTATCATCTTGTCCATGGTACTCTCAAGCTAATCTTAGTCTCCTCTACAGATCAACTTGCAGATATTTTCACCAAGTCACATCCTAAGGGATACCTTCGTACTTTGGTTAACAATCTCAAGTTGGTCTCACATCCACCTTGAGTTTGAGGGGGGCTGTTAACATGTATAATGTTGTGGGCTTTAGGCCCAACTAGTTTATTTGTATAGCACTCTTACTTGTACTACACTCATATTTACTTGTACTGAATTCATATGCCTCCTATATAAAAGCACTCATGTATATTCTTTTAGTTAGAAATACAATACTATTGAATTCAGTATTTCTAACACAGCAAAAACAAAGACATGGTTTGAAAAGAAACGTCAAACTAACTCTCCTAGACAGAGACTACAAAGTCAATATATTCTTTCCATAATTTGGCAAGTGGATGGATGATTGATCAAAATGACAGTTATATATTCTTTGTTCAAATGTGACAAAATTCTAGATTTAAACAAACATTGTTTCCTACTTCAACAATTCTAGATAGTTAATATTTATATTGTTTAATTATTTAGTATTTTGTTTTACTTAATTAAATATTACTAAATTTGCAGCTATATATACATACATACATATATATATATATATATATATATATATATATATATATATATCTAATTTATCCATGTATAAATATTAAGGTTGTGTTTGATATTGGCTTAAAAAGCCAGTTTTTTGTACCATATAAGTTATTTTTGCTACTATTCAGAGATCTTATTATATTTTTTTGTATTATTCTTGGGTCTAATTATATTATTTCAGCCAGCTTTTAGTTTTATTTATAGTACTTTTAATAAAAAGTTTTCAAATTAAGCTAAATAAGCTATTCATAAACAGAATCTAAGACCAAAACTTTTGACTTTTTATTATGTAAAATTTTGACATCTAAGCTTTGGAGACTTCACAATTGTACACCTCAATACCTTCTTCTTCTTCTTCTTCTTTTAATTAATTAAAGCTTTAGGTTGAGTTTTTACTTTCTACCCGATATGCCCTCTCTCCCTCCCCCAATAAACTCTTCTTCTGAACCTCCTACCTTTCGCACTATTTGACAAAATATGGGAAGGGGCAACAATGAAGAAACGAGGTTTCTCAACAGCTGAATCCAAACAATGTAAATTGGGGTCGTTGAAGGAGAGAGTAGCAGTGGCATTAATTTTTTTCCCTCACTATATTATGGTATAAATTCCTCCAAGGTTCGTTCAAGTTCCCCAAGTCCGGCCGCTAGACTTATCTTTTATTATTCTTAAATATTCTTCTTTACTTGGAACTTGCACTGGGAAAATTAATGACTAATGTTTTTGAGAACAATTACGTGATATTCCTCCCTCATACGTAAATAATAAATTTCATCATAAATTTTATTACTAAGACCTAATATTAGGTGAGATGATATTGAAGTTATAGATAAAACTAAAGCTATTTCACTTTTTATTTATTTATTTTTAGTTTATAATGTTGTGACATATAAACCTTTTTTTTTTTTTATACAAGATAGAAATTATACTCCAGCCTAATCTAAGTGTATATGTGTATGAAGTTCTCTCCTGGAAGCTTGAAGTCTAGCTCTTGCAATCTCTACACCCCACAAGCACTTATACTTATGGAGTAACCATCGCACTAAGAGTGTGCAGTGGTGATATAAACTTTTGAAACCTCACAATTTTACTCTTCATTATTCTTTTGTGTGTGTATTGTATTTAAATTATGTTTATATTTAAACAATTCATTACAATCTTGGTATTTAATTGTAATAAATGTATAATCTAGAATATATAGTTCCATACAAACACAATTATAATAAATATCTATAATAACAAAAATAATTATTGAAATTCATATTTAGAAAAAGGGGGGGGGGGAGAATCTAAAAATTTCATCAATGATAAATATTATATATAAATAAATAATGAAATTTAATTTATCTTGATTTTTTTTCATACTTTTCACTATTGAAGTGAATATAGACACTCCATTTATAGCATTTTACAACTTAATTAAAACTAATAATAAACTAGCCACAGACCTACCCGACTCGTGGAAAATTTTGATGATTTTTTTTTTTTGGAAAATTACTTTTTACCACCCTAAATTATGTACTAGATTATACTTTGCATCTTAAACTATTCAAACGCACACTTTATATTCTAAACTATCACACTCATCACACTTTGCACCCCGGTGTTATTTTTGTTGTTATGTTTAACGAAATCCTACCGTCTATGATAAGCACATGCTTCTTGCTTAGGTGGGACAAACTTAAAAAACCAAAAAAGTCTTCTTCAAAATCAATTAAGCAAAACCCTAAACACCCCTTTAGAAATGTTAGAAAATATTCTGCATTAAAAGTAGAGCAGAAACAAGAAAAGACATACTCCATCACTATGTACACGTTATTGGCATCCTCACATGTGTGAAATTTGAATCAACATAATTCAGCTATGTCATTATTACCAACAATTAACTCCATTCTCAGAGCTGAACGACGTTTGTGACCTAGAGTTTGCACTTGCACTAGTACTGTGTGATTGGGAAATCATTAAATAATTGGGGACTTAGGGATTTCGTCACAATTGTGGATTGGTGTTTCAATCTGGGGAAAAAAATTGGGTTTCAGATTTCTTTTTTCGGTGAAAAGCAAGAGGGTGAGATACAAGAATCTAAATTTGGGTTTGGGCAGTGGGTATGCACACGAGACACAAAGAGAGATGTGGAAAAAATTAAGTATTTTTTTTATTGATTTTGAAGCAAGGTGTTTCAGTCTTTTAAGTTTTTTCTACCTAAGAAAGAAGCATATGCTTGTCATGGGTAGTAGGATTTCGTTAAGCATAATAGCAAAAATAACATCGAGGGGCAAGACAGAGTGTGATAGTTTATGGTACAAAGTATGGTAGATGAGACTTATATAAGTGTTAGTTCCAAGTTCCAAAATTTCTTAAAATGATGTAATTATTTACTAACAATATATATATATCTGTGTGTGTGTGGTTGATATAATGTATTAGATTTTCTAAATTAAGCTATCTATATTTGTTATTTGAAAAAAGTGTTTTAAACTTTGCAAGTGTTCTTTTCTTTCTCTATTTTTAAGGAAACATAATGTATTTTACATTCAACTATTATATAAGACAAAATATTTTGTAAATAATTTAATTTGTAGTTAAAATTTGTTTTTAGTGCTCATTACAAACGATTCATCTTTTATACATCTTGAATGACCTTAAGAGGAAGTAGACATAAATAAATCAATCACTTATATTAGAAAAGAAAAGAATAATACACGACTTTAATAACATAATAAAACAATATAATTTTATCAAGAACCTACTAATATTACGTTGAAAATATGACATAATTGTCAATGAAACAGCTCCCCTTTAATTCGACAACAACATCTTCTCCTAGAGCATCACTGGAGTAGACCAAATGGACCAAAATAGAGTGAAATGAAATGAAATGTCACACCTATACGACTCAACAAGAGCGTAGTAATAATAAATGTTATAATTTAGTTTTTAGACATTATATATAGATAATTTTAGTGTCATGAAAGAATATAAGGAACAAATTTATTGAGTTAAATTAACATATAAAATAAGTATTTTTCTAGCATTATTTTTTTATTTTTTTTACTTAAAACCTTATTATATTTAGCTTGTCTCCTAGAAAAAATTTCTATCCCCACAACTGGTGTGGAGTACCCAAATTGAGAAGGAGGTTGATTCCGTCTGGGGAACTCATAGCCATGTTTTTTTAGAGGATTATGATTTACGACCAGGGAAAGCTGTTAGTCTACTAGAGTGAGCCACCTTCAAGTCTAAAGAGAACTCCAACGTTAGCAACAAGTAAGATTACTAATTAGAGTTATGTAAATCGCCGAGTAGGCATATTTTAAAAATTAATAAATATTCAATTATGGTGTGTAATGCATACTTTTTAAAAGATAAAATACATGTGAATAATTTCAACCAAAAAAAAAAAAGTGCTTTATTGACTTATACATATGAATTTATTGTGATTGTATGTAGTTTTTTGAACGTGTGTACAATTTGAATATATTTTTGAAATGTATATATATATATAATTATTCAATAAAGCTGTAAATTAGTTTTTGAAAAGAGTAATTCTTAGGTACCCCTGGAGCACGAAGAATGGTGTTCCCTCCTCTCACATTCATGATGGGACCCGTTCATTAAATGCATGATGGGGCCTACCATGAATGTGAGAGGAGGGAGCACAATTTCTCTATGCTCCGGGACTACTTAAGAATTTTCCTTTTGAAAAACGTATTACTAATTAATGTGTCTTTTACATTTACAAATTTATTAACAGATACCTTAAGGGTATTAGTTTATGACACATTTTAAAATAATTTTTATGAGAAAAGAAAAAAAATTATAAATTATATACTTTTTTCATAAAACTTTTTAAAAATGACTTGTTAACAAATTTTCTAAGACATCAAGACTCTTACATTCATAGAAAAGTTTAGAATTACAAAAAATTTTACAACTTCTTGCTATCATTGTGACGTAATAAAGTATGATTAGTGAAAGTAAAAATAATAAATATACATATAAGTGATAATTAATCACTCACAATTTACTAGGACAAAATTAGCAAAATGGTCGTGGAGCAAGTCGTGATCCTCCACCTACTCTACGATCATTAATAACAAGGAATCCAAATCTTCTGTCTCACTTTTTCTGCTCTACTCTATACTCCACTAATAAATACTTGCCACGTGTTCATCTAATTAATTAAATACTGCTATTAATTAATAATAATAACATTAATGAGTTAATAATAATAATATTTAATTAATTAAATGAACAAATAACAAATTTTTATTGATATAGTATAAAGTGAAAAAAAAATGTGAGACTAAAGATTTAGACCCATCAACAAGTAAGACCAATTTAATTTCCCCAGTTACGCAGACACACGCTACATTTGTCAGACTTTCGATTCCCAAAATTAAGTATTAATATTTTATTCTAAGTAATACGCCAGAGTTGCATAGATTTCCTAAAGTCCCTGGCACCCTGCACCGGATAGACCAGCCAGCATTACTACAAAAACGGTTCAGTTTACCAAGACAAAAGAGAAAACCTTGAAAGCTATGCAAAGTATAAGACAACCCATCCATAGAAAAGGCTGCAAGTCAACCTCGTATCCTTACTTTAGTCGGAGTCTTGGAGAGAGCTCCCCACCCTCCCTCGTTAACAACTGGTAATATTACTAATTAAATATGTGCCATTTCACACATTGGCCTCTTAATAATGTACTTCAAAGAGTAAATTTTATAGTAAGCTAGAAAATGAATAAAGCAATCTTAATTTCTTTGCTTTTATCTCTCTTAACCCTCTAATTCCAAGTTTAAACTTTGGTACATTTGCAAATTTTTAGCAGTTTGATCTTCACAAATAGAAGGAAAACCATGCAGATCATCCCCCCAAGTGTGAGTAAATTGTGGAGCCTACTGGAGATCCGTCTTCTCGTTTTGTTTAGCCTTGGACTCCAAAGCATCCTCATCTTTACTGGCAACACGAGGAAGAATTCATCTAGTAAGAAGCTCAGCACTCTTCTATGGCTGACCTACTTGTCAGCAGAGTGGGCTGTAACAGTGTCGCTTAGTGTGCTTTCCAACAATGCAGGAAACTCTGTGAATTATTCTGTGAATCCAGACCTTGTAATTACAGCATTCTGGGCTCCATTTCTTCTCTTGCACCTTGGAGGCCCAGACACCATTACTGCATACTCCTTGGAAGACAATGAGTTGTGGCGCAGGCATGCACTAACGCTAGTCACCCAAGTGACTACAACTGTCTATGTTGTACTTAGGTGCTGGAACAGTACTCCATTAAATTTTCTTGCTATTCCAATCTTTGTTGCTGGGATAATCAAGTCTGGAGAGAGGATATGGGTTCTGAGGTATGCGAGCAGCGAACACTTCAGAGAGTCGATGACGCACCCAAGTTATCGCATGTCAAAGAAGTCTCCCAGCTATGTGTTAGATATGCAATTCAACGTGCCTGTTAATGATCCTCTTCAAAAGGCAGACATTTTACAGAACGCCTACAATTTCTTCAAAATTTTCAAGCAGTTGTTGGCAGATGTCATCGTTAACTTCCACGATATTAAGAACAGCCGAATCATCATCAAGAATGTATCATCAGAAGACACTTTCAAAATGATTGAAATCGAGCTTGGATTCATCTATGATGTCTTCCACTCAAAAGCAGTCGTGCTTTATTCATTTGTGATGGATGGCTTCTCTGGTTGCTTCACTCTCTGCTGCATCAGTCTCCGTTGCATCAATTTCTTATCAATTAGTTCTGTATCCATGGCCTTCATGATCACCGAAAAGCATGATTACTCAAGAGTGTACGTGATTATCACTTATGTATTGCTAACTGGAGCAATCATCCTTGAGCTCTACGCACTTATATTACAACTATGCTCTGACTGGACCATGCTATGGCTGAGTAAGCGTAATCTCTTACATAAGGGCATTGCGTCATTTCTACTTACTAAAAAGAAGAGGTGGTGTAATACCATGCAACAGTACAACATAATAAGCATTAGCCTTCAAGATACTCCAGCCAAGAGAAGTTCTATCATGAAGGTCTCATCTTTTCTTTGGAAATGTATCCAGAAGGTCTTATGTATACATGGATTATTGGAGAAGCATCGACACAGGTACTCTAAAAAAGTTCTTCCAGTACACTTGAAACAAGTGATCCTCGACCAGCTTCAACACAAATTAGAATCAGCTATGTATGATGGGAAGATATTATGTTCTTACAGGGGTGACTGGGTGCTTCAAAATGCAAAATCTCTTGATAATATCAGTGAAGGAGATAGAGACACAATCAAAGGTGCAATTGAGGTAGAATTTGATGAAAGCATTCTGCTCTGGCATATTGCAACAAATCTGTGTTTCTATTCTAATGATCAGGAGCAAGACTTGGATGATTGTAAAGATTACCGTGACACTAGCCAGCTGTTATCAAACTATGTGCTGTATCTTCTTGCATTTTGCCCCCTCATGCTGCCCAATGGGATTGGACATATCAGGCTTCATGGCACACGAGCTGAGGCCATTGAATTTTTCTACAATTTCAATGAGGATAATGCTGGCAGAACTTTGGGTTGCAAAGAAGAAATTGCTTGTAAAAAATTACTCAATGTCATAAATATTCCTCCAACAAGGGAGCAACAAGAAAAAAAAAAGTTATTGCTTCCCAGTGCACATAAACTTGCTCATTCCTTGCTAGGTATTGAAAACAAGTGGGAGTTTATTTGTCATGTGTGGGTTGAAATGCTATGTTATGCTGCTAGTCATTGTCAATGGAATCAACATGCTCAACAGCTCACCCAAGGTGGAGAGCTCCTAACTCATGTGTGGCTTCTTATGGCACATCTTGGTATTACTGAACAGTTTAAATTTCAGGCGGGAAAGGGCTAAGTTGACTGTGAAGTGAAGTTGTGAAGTCAAATTTGCCTCAAATAGAGGAAAGTAGAAAAAAATTCAAGTTTGAGAGTACTTGTTTATATTATAAAATTATTATTTTGGTATCTAACATTGGTACTATATTAATTTAGCCTCTCATATTTCAACTTTTTAGTATTGTTTATCAAAATAGTTCATATTGTTAAGTGGTAGATGAAGGAAAATTATTATGTACTCTCAAAATATTATAAATACATATTCTTTCTTCTGACATGAATAGTAAGTCTCACTAATTAAATTCATAGTAGGACCCACTATTTATGTGAAAAGAGGGAGTACGCATTTATACTATTCCGAGAGTACATAATAATTTCTCGTAGATGAAAAATATTGATATGGTTAATGGACATTTAAATTTTTTTTTTTTCCCTAATTGGACTACCACGTGGAGCCATATGTCCTTTTTTAAAATTTAAAAAATAAAAAATAAAAAACGCAGCCTTCTAAATACAACCTAAAACTGTGTGTATGCATGTGAGACTAGACATGACAAATTGCACCCAATAACCCGACCCAAACAGCCAAGCCAATAGAAATTGAACCCAATAACCTGAAACTGTGTGTATGCATGTGAGTCTTTTTATCTGAGGTAAAAATGGGTTGAACCAGGACTTGATAATTTTTTTTCCAACTCGGGTTAAGTCAATCCGATTTACCTGTGATTCGATTTGTTTTAAAGAATAAAATTCAAACTTGACTATGATTCTTTTCAAGGTTCCTCTAATATTGCTTCCTTGGGCTATTGAGAGATGGGTTTTCTCTATTCCCAATTGGGTTCCACTCGTTGCTGTCTGGGCAACTCTACAGGTAACTTCTTTATTGTTTCCCTTTTGTTTTCGTGGTTCTGTTATTGAAAAATTGTTACTTTGAGTTTGGGTGTTGTTGGGTTTAAGTGAATTGATTTAATTGTTATGTTAGTCTTTTGTGAAGCCCTTTATTCATGCTTTTGCCGTGTAATTATTGCATACTAATTAATTATGAGGAAAGAAACTTGTTTGATCTATGATATTTTTTAGAAGTATTTGTTAAATGATTAAGTTTACTATATCTAAATAGCTTAATCTTTTGGGGCAATTCGTAATTTAACATGACATCAGAGTATGAGATCCTGAATTTGATCTTTGTCTCATCTATTTTATCTCACATTTAAATTCCTACGTGCTGGACCTCACTTATTAAAAGGCAGTATCCCAATAGCTTAAACTTTTGGGACAATCAGTAAATTAACACTGTTTACTTTTGAACTTTTTTTTTTTTTTTTGCTGTTGAATTTAGATTTTAGAGTTTTTTAAATGAACTCAAACTTAACTGGAAATTAAAATTCCATTTTTATATCATTATATCTTTTTTTTTAGACGTTAATTTTTCTAATCTCTTATATATAATATCAGTCCAAGCTTCAAGGCTTCTGAGCTCTGAATCTCCTCCCACGATTACAAATACACATTTCTCTCAACATTAATTTTTCAATTTCACGGCTCGGCTTAGCAGTCAACAATCTAAAGAGACAAACGTAATTGATAACATGCTAACAACATCTTGTGAATTATACCAAGGTAGTTACAACTTACAAGGGGATTCTAGCATTTTTCCCTTATTTTTTTTTTAAAATAGTAATATGTCCTTGTTTTAAAACTATTTAAGTCCATACCCCTATTTTGAAACTCGATTTTCTCAAAATTGAGTTTCAATGTAAAACTCAACTTCTAGAAAATCGAGTATAGGGTGATCAAACTAAAAATAAAAATAAAAATAATAATTTGCATAGAACTCAAGTTCATGATGCTTGAGTTCTACTTAAAACGCCGTTATAGGTCCACCTGAATGCAGCTATAGGTATGGTCTTAGGTATGGGTGATTAAACTTAAAAAAAAATAAAAATTGCATGGAACTTGAGTTCATGGAGCTCAAGTTCCATTTAAAACGCAGCTATAGGTCCAGATAAACGCAGCTATAGGTATGGTCTTAGGTATGGGGTGATCAAAAAAAATTGCATGGAACTTAAAAAAATTTGCATGGAGCGCGGTTCAATAGTTTAAATGAGGGATATCTATATCTCGTTAGAAACACATTGAGTTACTACCTAATTGAGTTATGAAACTCTTGATACAACGATATAATTATTTTAATAATTATATCGATATTTGTAGTTTTATGTTTTACAATTAGAACATTTTCATCTTATTATTTGAATTTTTCTTTGGTGTGTATATATATATATATATATATGTGTGTGTGTGTGGTTGATGACATCTTAATAACATATAATATTACGTATTGTATATTTTAAATAAACACAAATTAGAGAAAAGAGAAAAGAGAAAAGAGCAGAAAGTAGAGATGACTGGATTATTAAGGCCAAGACCTGTTGGCAAGCACTGAGATGAGGTTTCTTAGAACATAGTGGGTCAAAGCATGAGGTGTCAAAGACAGAGAGAGTTTAGATCTGGGGACCGGAGTTAAGATTCATGCTAGCTGTGAGTATAAAAAATGGCGTAAGATATTTTAAGGAATTGGTTGTTTTACTTTAAGGGGTTATTTTAAAAAAATAAAAATAAAATAAAATAAAAGTCTGGCCACATGGCAGCATATGAGGAAGTCCAAGTGGTATTAAAATTAATATTTTACTATTAGCATTAGTCATGATAATTTTCTTTTTTCTCTTTTCCATCCACTATTTAATGATATGGAGTATTTTTTACCTAATATCAAAATACTGGAGACTAACTAGTACATTTAAAACAATCGCAACCTTTTTAACACATATATAAAGACAACATTAAAGACTAAAATAATAACAATTAACACTATATTATTCATTTACATTTTCTTTTTATAGAGAGTAAATGCCTCCCTTGAACTATCAAAATTTTTACTAATAACGATAGTATATTGAATTGAAATATCTTATTTGCCCCTCCTACACAGAAGACTTTTTTTTATTATTATTTATTGGGAACAACCTATTGCTACATCGTTCAAAACTTAGCAACCTTAACCAATAATTCTAAAACTACTATAACTCGAATATAAAACTATGGGTCACACCTAGTAATGAATTTAAAAAAAAAAAAAAAAACTTATGGCTAATGCTATACGCCTATATGGAATAAGAATCACAACTGCCTAATACTAATAGAACTCTGAGAAAAAAAATAAAAAGTATATATATAATACAGTATAAAGCACGCCTCCCATAAAATAAAATAAAATAAAATTCTTTTGATATGTCTCTTTCAATTTGTACCTTAAAGTTTTTGTTGAGTTTTTAAGCATTCAAACCATTGAGTCATGTTTAAATATTCACAAGTATAGTGTATACTCTTAATATTCATGTTTAATTTTTTTTAATTAATTTTTTACTGTCAATCTTGTCTTCTAATCTTGCCCTCTTAACCTAAATTCCTAGCTCTACCAGTAGTTTCAATCTATGGTGTCTGCTCTTGATGATGTCTTTATTATCAAACCAAGACACCAATCGATTTTTGGTATAGGTGGGGATTAAATCTCAGATCTCTTATTCAAATATTAAAAACTTTACCAATTGAGCTAATTAGAACCCACCATTTACATCTTCTAAATGGCACTTTAAAAATGTTTTATTTATTTATGTTAGGTTCTAAGACCTTAGAGACTAATGTATCAGAACTTCAATTTGTAATGTGTTGGCAAACCATGATTAAAACTTAGAGTCTAGATTTAGGCTGCTCAAAGTGTGTTTAATTTTAAAGTTAGAATTGAGTGATTGCAGGATTTATTGGTGTAAATCTGCAAGGCTAGATCGATTGAAAATTAGGCTCGATCGATCGAACCTCGTGCAGATTAATTTTTTGCAAAATTTTTTAACTCAACCCAAGCCCAGTTTGACACATAGGATCGATGTTTTATGTCTCATATAAATAAAAAAAACTCTAACTACATTTTAAAGGCTTTTGATATGCTATATGTGTAAATCTCTTGTGAGATCTAAAGGTGTTTACCTTCATACATACTTAGGGTTATCAAGATTAAGATTGATGTCAAGATCTTGGTGATCACTTCAGTTGCTACACAAGAACTTAATGAAGATTTAAAATCTTTGAGTGGAGTCTCAAAGTCACAAGTAGGAGATCTTGTGGTTGTGAATTAATAGAAAGAAGTACTCCGTGAACTCGGAGCTATCACGTGGTCGTTGTAGTAAGTTTTCTACTCAAGGAAGGAATAGGATGTTAGTGGTCTAAGTTTTATTGTATAAATTTTGATTCTTTCATAGTGGATCTGGTTTACCTTGAGGATAGCTAGGTTAAATCCTCCCCAGGTTTTTTACCGGTTTAGTTTTCCTGGATCACCAAATCTTTGTGTTCTTTATGTTTCCGCATTATATTTGTTGTTACACATTGGTTTAATCTAGTGTTAATTAACAAATCTGTTAATCAACTTGGCTTAATATTAGGTTAAACATATTGTGTTAAGGGGTCTAAATCTTAACAAGTGGTATCAGAGCAGGTTAGCTCTAGTGTTTAGATCCTTTGATCTAATAGTTGATCCTTGACTCCTACTGTCATGGAACACGGTCACTCTCTTGTGATCCTACCACACTTTGATGGGAACAATTATGCCTACTAGAAAGTAAGAATGAAAGCATTCCTAAAATTCATTGATGAGAGAGTTTGGAATTCCGTTGAATACGGATGGGAAAAACCTACTACTCCTGTAAGTGAGTGGGAAACTTCTCAAAAAGAAGCAGCCGCTTTTAATAGTAATGTAATAAATGCTATTTTTAATGCTGTTTCTATGGAGGAATTCAAGAGAATCTCTAATGTTGAGGTTGCTCGTAGTGCTTGGAATATTCTTCAAACTATGTATGAAGGCACAAAGACAACCAAGATTAATAAATAGAAGTAGTTAACAACCAGATTTGAAAGCATAAGAATGTTTGATGACAAATGTTTTGATGAATTTTATGCTAAACTTAATGACATTGTTAATTTTATTTATAATTTGGGTGACATTTATGATCAACCTAGGATTGTTAGAAAGATTCTTAGATCCTTGACTGAAGACTTTAGACCCAAAGTAACTATAATCACTAAAAGCAAGGACGTGGACTCCATCCTTGTTGGTGAGCTTGTAGGATTTCTCCAGTTTTATGAGCTAGACCTACCCAAAATAAACAAATCCAAATCAATGGTTCTTAAGTCTGTTGATGATGTTGATGGGAATAAATTTGATGATGAACTCTCTTTTATAGAGATTGCTTATCTTGCCAAGAACTTTATAAACTTTTTTAGGAACAACAATAGAAGGACAAGAGGCAAAAACAATGTTGAGCCTTGGAATTTTAAGAGGAATGAACCCACTAAAGTGAACAATACTAATAAATCTAAAGAAAAAGTAGGTCAGCCCTCTAATAATTCTTTGGGACAACAATGTTTTGGTTGCCATGGGTATGGTCATGTGAAATTAGAATGTCCTACATTCTTGAGATCAAAGGGTAAAACTATGGTTGTAACTCTTAGTGATGATGAAGCTTCTGATCATGAGTCTGGTAATGATGAGGATGAAAACTTCATTGATAAAGTGAAGACTGAGAACATGATGTTGATTGAAAAGATTAAGAATTTGGAACTAGAATTATCTGTTGCTAGAGAACAAACTAATAGGTCTGCTAGTTCTAAACTGGATCACATGCTGAGTGTTCAAAAGTCTCATCTCAATGTTTGAAACTCATTCCACAAGTTTTGTTCTTTCTTCTGAGCCTCCCAAGAGTGAGAGTGTCAAACCAGTAGACATTACACCACTTCCTAGGAAGATTAAAGTTGATCTTAAAGGGACTAAACCTAAGAATCCTAACCTCCCTAAGGAAAAGGTGCATGATAGACCTGTCTAGGTTTGTCATTTTTTGTGAAAAGACTGGACATATTTGTTTAAATTGTTTCAAGTTGCAAGTTACAAAGCGAGCTAATAAACCAAAAATACCTATGCTTCAAGCACAAGATCCTATGGTACTTATTGGTGAATTGGTAAAAGCTTTGAACCTTTATACCAATCCTAGAGTTGCTCAAAATTCTCATGTGAATAATAACTCCAATGCTAGAGTTGCATCTAAAAAGTTTAGGATGCAAAATGATCAATTTAATTGAGTCTTTCTAACGTGGTCCTTGTGCTTCATCTCTTAATTTCTTGTGACCATTTTTTTTTGGTGTTTTTGTTTTCCTTTTTGCCTTTAGGAATTGCATTGCATTACATTCATGCATTTCATGCTAGGGTGTTTTTGTTTTTCAAAAATAAAAAAATAAAAAAAAGGAAGGGAAAAATGTGGTTTGCATTATATATCTTGGATTTTTGTAATCAAAGTTGGCCACATTATTTTTACATAACATGTTTATGTACCTTGTTTAGCCTGGATGAGCTTATTTTTACTGCACTTTGCTAGTTTTGGCTATATGGTGCATGTTGTGTGTGAATTGTTTATAATTTTTTATTATATGATCTTAATTTTGAAGAAACATGCTTTTGATTGTTAGGACTAAAAAATTCTAAGAGAAAGGCATAAATTACCATCTCACCACTGTTTACTAGCCAATCATAAACACTTTAGTGCATATCATAAGATTTTGTGCTCGAGAAAGTGTAGCACATGCACAAAAAGAACATAAGGTGTAGCCTCAGTTATAATGAATTGAAATAAAATAAAATTAGTGTGTACATTATTGGGCTATAATAATTTCAAATGAAATAAAATTTGTGTGTACATTATGAGGCAAATAAAAGAAACTTCCATGATTGCAAACTTATTTTCTAGGAGATGTAGGAGTTATATGATGTAACTCTTTATGTGATAGTTACTTTCAAATTCATGTGATGAATTCTGTAGAAAATGTGATTGATTACTGTACGGGACTAGGCCCTAGGTCTTATGGGCCTTGAGCCTAAGCCTCGATATGGGACTAGGCCCCAAGCCCCATGGGCCTCGAGCCCAAGCCTCAGTACGGAGATGGGCCCCAAGCCCCGTGGGCCTTGGGCCCAAACCTTGCAACGCGTTATTTGGCCCTACCCCCATTTTTGGTCCATCAGCCTTGGGCCGGATGCCCCGGGGCCTAATCTATGCACCAAAACTGAAATAGGACCTTGTTAACTTAAATACCATAAGCAAATTCCCCCCCCCCCCCCCCCAATTGCCTTTAACTTGGTCTGGGACATCGTTGCCCGGAGAACCCCCATACCTAGTTATTGGTAGTGCCTTAGGGAATATCGCTGTTGGGTGGGCTCATGTTGGTGGGAATTAGTTCCAATGCCACTACCAATTTCCTACGAGAAACCCACCTGAAGATGATAGAATTAGACCCTTATTTGCATTAGTAAGGAGAGGTAATCATAGCACCTCCATTTATCTAGGGCTATAAATAGAAGAAATGGGGGTTGGCAATTTCAGAAAGATACACAAAGAGAAGAGAGAGACTACCATAAGAAGAGGGAGAGGGACTTAGAGAAATGGAAGAGCTCACAAAGTCTTACGTGATCGTATGGGTCTCAAAGTGAAGGATCACCCATAGTAGTAGGAAACTTAAAGCCTACAAAACAAATAAATTGTGAGCCCAAAAATGTTAACTACATATTTTTGGCCCGCAACATGGACAGACTGAAGAAACCATCGTGGACGGACTGAAGAAAAGGTTAGAGGGCGCTAAGGAATGCTCACAATCTAAAGAGATTTTATTATTGATCACCAGTACACGATGGCACATCCTGAGCATAATGTTGTATATTATTAATACGAATGTGATGTTTATCCATGCTGGTGTGTCTGTACCTATAACACCATCGTCAATTAATTCATTTTCCCATCTAAAGAATGCGCGGAAAGCTAACGTTAATTATTCTAAGGACAGAAGCTTGTCCCCGGTCCGATCCCTATCACTAGGTAGGTGGAAACCTAGGCTCTAAATCTTCCTTAAGATAGAAGCCTGTCCCCGATCCGATCCCCATCACCTGGTAGGTGGAAACCTAGGCTCTAAATCTACCTTAGGTCAAAAGCCTGTCCCCGGTCCGATCCTCATCACCGGGGTAAATGGAAACCTAAGCTCTAAAACTACATAAGGACTGAAACTTGCACCCGGTTCAATCTTCATCACCAAGTAGGTAGAAACCTAATCTTAAACTGTATCTAAGGACTGAAACCTGCTTCCGGTCAGATCTTCATCATCGAGCAGGTGGAAACCTAATCTTAAACTGTATCTAAGGAATAAAACCTGCACCCAGTTCGATCTTCACCACCAAGCAGGTGGAAACCTAATCTTAAACTGTATATAAGGCTTGAAACTTGCTCCTAGTTCGATCTTCATCACCGGGCAGGTGAAAACTTAAACTATATCCAAGGGCAGAAACCTAAACCTAGCTCGATCTTCATCACCGAGCAGGTGGAAACTATAAATCAAAACATTCATGGGCAGAAACACACTCCTGGCTAGGCTTTAACCACCGGGCAGGAAACTGCTTTTAGCATGAATGAAATCAAGCACCGAGGAGGGGCAAACCTAACGGCCCTTCCTAAACATAAAGGTCCACCTTGGACCCACCTTCGATCACCAACGTGGTTCGTCCCTCTTGAATGAAAGGGTGAGCTTTTATCATAATAAAGGGGTAAACCCTGATGTGGGTACCCGACCATCATGAATGGGAAAGTAAGGTATGATGAGCAGATTAACAAACCACAATTGTGCATAAACTCGGCAATTATCTACAAACATGGATATGTTTAAAAAAGAAAGGGGGATAGAAAAGAGAAAAATATCTAGTTTCCATCATAAGATGACTAATTAAAATAATTTAAAGGTTAAATAATTGTTTTGTCACCACAACCGGGTGACCTAGGCAAACCGAGCACATAACAAAAAATATACATAATAAAAAAAATATAATGCTAAAAGAGAGTCTGACACAAGCGGAGCATCAATATTCATACAAAAGGATCGGTAGGCAGAAGCTAGGTAGTAGGTTATCCTGATGCATCCTCGGCTGGTTGGGTTGTTGGGAGGTGTCTGAGCTTGGACATCTTCGATAGCGGTACAAATGTTGCTGGTGACTTCCAGATCAACCAACTCCACATAGGAGTCAATCGCTCGCACCAGCTCTCTCATGCTAGGGGTATCTTCCTCCTCTGTGGCACAGGCTTGACTCTGAATGGGGGGAGGAGGGGCTGGATAGGGAATTTTCTCTGGATTCCTCAATGGAGAGTCCTCGGCCACCCCCATTGCCTGTAGGGCAGCCAACCACCCCTCCCCGAATCCATGATGCTGGGCTTGGTGGACAATGGGCTCCACAGAATTTTCAGTCTCCGTGAAGCCTACATTATACCACTTGTCCTTGCAGGCTTCAATGGTTGTTTTTAGGTCAGCTATCTCGTCAACCTTAGCCAAGTTTTGGCTGTTTTCCTTCTTTAATTTGAGCTCAGTTTCCCCCAGTTTAGCCCCCATGTCTGTCAACTTACTTTCTACCGCCAATTAAGCCTTCTCGACAGCTTGCGCCTTCCTCTTAGAAACCTTAGCAACTTTGCCCCTCTCCTCCGCCGTAGCAACAATAACGTCTTTCAACGCCTTTTCTTGTTCGGTTTCCTTGAAAACCTCTTTTAACCTCTCGTTAATGACACAGGTTAGCTATGCGGTCTAATGACATAACAATGATAAAATGATATGTAAAGACAAGAAAGATGCACATGCGTTGCAACAAATGAAAGAAGAGATAGTAAATTACCGCTATAGTGTGCCACTGTAGCCGCCTAGCTAGTGACTCATCGTCCTACTCCGAGAATAAATGAGCATCCTCAGGCAGAAGGAGACCTCGCGCTAAACTCTGTGTGACCCTCCCCCCTTTGCCTTGTGCCTACGTCCGCACACTAGTAGTCACCAGCAAAGGCCTATCGCCTAATCTAAAGACGGTCCACCAACCCTCCTCGGACTGAGAAGAGGACGCCACATTGGTCCCGACCTGGACTGCTGGTTGAGAAACACCAATTGGCTCCTAGATTGTGGGCCCGTCAGACACACGGGGTGGGGTCCTCAAGGGAGCGTCGCTCGGAACCCGAGGGGGTTTCTTAATATCACGCTTCCTTTTCTTAGCTTCACTAGTAGGATGAACCTAAGGGTGCTGGGCAAAAATCGATCAATGGTCATCACTCTCTTCTTTACCATCCTTTCTCCTTAACTAGCCTCTATGCCTAAGGGATTAATTGGCTCGGCTGCTTCTAGCTCGGCTACTTATGTGGGGGCTTCAGGCTCTTCAACAAGCATGTGTTTTATGCGATTCTGAGATACAATTTCAGCTGAAATGTCCCTTATCGGTGCAAGATTGTCTGCGGTAGTGTATTGGGGGCCAAGATCTCGAGCTTCACCAACAGTGAGCGTAGGCTGGAGGAAGTTTGTGTGTCGAACGTCTATGTATGAGAGAAGCGGACTATCTACCAACAATGCCTGACTGAATGATTTCCAAGTAGTATACACCGGGTTGACGCCAAGTATCAAATGGGATGCTCAGAGTTGTCCATCCTCAGTGTACAAAAATTTCAGACTTAAGTACGAAATTAAGATCTCTCACGTGCACGACTCTGAAATCTGGTTCAAATCTTCGTCCTTCTGTAACAAATCGACAAATAGATTGGTTAACATATGCTTAAATAGCTAAGTAAAATATTCAAATTTAAAGAAAATAGAAGTTCTCTGTACCAACCAACACTTAAAGGCAAAAATGGGTAAGGGAGCTCATCAGTAAGCCAATTGCCACTCACTCGAAAAAATTCCCCCGTTGAGTTTCTATTGGAATCAGGAAGGCATGATATTAGCCGTACCCGCATATCCCTAGTTTTTAGGTAGTAATCGGTCTTAATGTTTACGCACAGACGGTACATGAAGTTAATATCATGGTGGTTTAATTGCAGACTAAATATTTCGTTTAAGCTATTGACACAACTCACCACTCGGTAAAAATTGGGGGGAATTGGTTGGGACACAAACCTTAAAATCTAAGGGTGTTTATAATAAGAGGGTCCACAGGGAACCTAACCCCACCCTCAAGGATAGTCATTAAAGGGAAAAATACTGTGTTTGAGTTGGAATGCCTATAGAGGTCAATATCACCCTCGTGACAGTAGGGAATATCAACATCTCTAGGGACATTATAGGTTGTTCTAAAGCTAGCCAAGGACGCTTCAAAAGAGAGGAGGTGAGAATAGCCCATTCCTAAACTCAAAGATCAAGGGGAGACCAAAAGAAAGAGAGAAGATAGATTAAAAAAGAAAGATAAACTTACTGTGGGCTCTAGGGAACGATGTTCTGGGCTGGAGAATATGTACACGAGAGAAATGTGCTTGGCAGTAAGGAAATTGAGGAAGAGAGGTTGCAAAAAGTGAAATGGGAAGTCAGGGAAAGCTATATATAGAGGTTTAAAGCATTTAATGAGGCAGGAGTCGGGAAAAATCCCCCTAACCCTTTTTGGTAACTCCCCACAAGTACGAGCACGGTTCACGAACCATCAGACGGTTCGCGAGCCGTCAGGTCATAAATACTGATGCATGTGACAGCCTGGGGTAGCGCTACTTTCAAGAAGGCTTTGATAATCATCTTGTCCGCACAGCAAATGATGCTCGGGATTCTTGGGGGACCATTAATGCCACTTAAATTCTCCTTGATTCATTCCGGTAATCTCACACGAATCAAGGAGGGGCTATTGTACAGGGCTAGGCCCTAGGCCCTATGGGCCTTGAGCCAAGCCTCGGTACCGGACTAGGCCCTATGGGCCTCGAGCCCAAGCCTCGGTATAGAGATAGGCCTTAGGCCACGTGGGCCTTGGGCCCAAACCTTGTGACCCGTTATTTGGCCCTACCCCAATCTTTGGTCCAGCAGCCTTGGGCCGGATGCCCCGAGGCCCAATCTATGCACCAAAACTGAAATAGGACCTTGCTAACTTAAATACTACAGGAAAATTCCCCCTACCCCGATTGTCTTTAACCTAGTCAGGGACATCGTTACCTGAAGAACCCCCATACTCAGTTGCCCAGTAGTGCCTTCAAGAATATCGCTGTCAGGCAGGTTCATGATGGTAGGAATCAATTCCAATGCCACTACCAATTTCCTACCAAAATGCCACCTAAAGATGATAGAATTGGACCCTTATTTGCACTAGTAAAGAGAGGTAATCATGTCACCTCCACTTATCTAGGGCTATAAATAGAAGAATGGAAGGAGAAATGGGGGTTGGCAATTTCAGAGAGACACAAATAGAAGAGAGAGACTACCATAAGAAGAGGGAGGAAGACTTAGAGAAATGGAAGAGCTCACAGAGTCTTACGTGATTGTATGGGTCTTAAAGTGAAGGATCACCCATACTAGGAAACTCAAAGCCCACAAAACAATAGATTGTGAACCCAAAAACGTTAACTACATATTTTTGGTCCGCACAATTACTATTTACTTATCACCTCACATATATCTCATGTTTTTGCTAGTTGCACACACTATACAAGTTATTCCTTGCTAAACTTAGTATGTGGTATTGTGTGTGAATGTGTTTTGGCCATCCAAGATTATATGTTCCTTGATGTTAATGCAAATGTGTTGATGTTTGGTTTTTGAGGACAAAGTATGAAAATTTTGTTTGTGGAAGATCTGGGTTAAAATCAACTTTTTTTGAAAATATTTTTATCTCATTCTCATGCATTCCATTCATGAAACATTGAGTTTGAGGAGTTTCTGCATTAAAATGCCTTGTTTTTCAAAAAGTGATTTTTCAAGATTTTTGACCGATCGATTTTGTCTCTCGACTAATCAAAAATGCAATAAAAAATTAGGTGTGAATCTGCCTGGCTCAATCATTGCTCGATTGATGCTAGATCGATCAAATATGTTTTTCAATCGATCGAGGATTATTTTTGACCAGATCGAATTTCGGTCAGAAGGTTTTTTTAAAAAGTATTTTTCACGAGCTCATCACTCTTTTCAGACTTTTTCAAAAGTTCTTTTCACTATTCCTTCTTGACCGATCTGATGCAAGCTTATTTTGTCGTTTTCTTCCTAAATTTTTTCAAGTGTTTTTGTCTTCAAGTGCAAGTTAGACCTTCTTACCCATTCTTTTTCATTAAAATCTCATTTTTCGTGCATTTTATTGAAAAGTTCGAACCTTGGGATTTTGGGAATTCGTTCAAAATCATTTTTTGAATGGGTTTTTGTTCCTAGATGATATAAATTTGATTCCCACGCATCAATTTGATTAATTTTGTGATTTGAGAAAAATTGAAATTTCTAGGGCTTGAAACTTTAAGAAATTGGGGATTTTGTTTAATTGGCTAAAATTGATGAAATTGACTTGTGTTGTTGGTGATTATGTCATTATATGATGTTATATAACTAGTGTAATGATAAATTGATCAATTATGTTGTTCTATTGGAAAATGGGTTTTTCAAAATTTGGGGGTTTTTGCTCGAAACCTTTGGGTTTAAGTCAATTGATGTGTTATGAAGTTAAATGAACAAATGTTAATGCATTAGAGCATGCATCATATGTGCATTTCATTACATGCATCATATAGATTGTTATTTATTGAGATTTGTTTTGCTCTAACCTTGTCTAATGTAGTATGCCCTTGTGTTTTTTATTTTGCCTTTTTGTTTGCTTTTTGTCTATTCTCTTAGCACAATGGGTAGGAAAACTAGGGTCAACAAGAAAAATTCTACCCTCTCTATCCAAACCTTTGATAGTGATAGGTTTCAAACTAAGAAAAACCAAGAGACCTATGAGAAAGTAAACATTTTTAGGTCAATCTGGATTGAATGTAAGGCTGTCCTTGATGAGTTAGACTCGGAGATACATAGGAATTTTGAGCGTAGGGGCTGGTTACCACTCTTAGAGGTTAAGCATCCTCTTTCAACTGCTTTGATTAGAGGTTCTATTCGAACCTCTCTGTTTAGTCTGATACCTCCAAGACTCAGTATGTGAAGAGTTGGATAAGGGGAGAGGAGTATGTCATTACACCCCATGTAGTGGCCTTTACTCTTGGTGTACCTTGGGTATAGCAGCCTGTGTACCCATACACTGAGACCCCTCCTTTTGATGACATCATGTCCTTTCATTATCGGTACCACCATTAGTTGGGGTATTGATCCTCGTATCACTTCTCATGGCTTACTGAGCTCAATTATTTATTTATTTTATTGCTTGTCATTCTATTTGGCCTATCTCTCATTTTCATACCATTCCCATTGAGAGATGTGTTTTTTTGTATGCCTTAGTTACTGATGCTTCTATGAGTTTTCCTACTCTTTTTATTCGATCTGTTGTTGAGGTTTATCGGAGTAGTGCAAAATCTCATGGTCTTTTTCTTCCCTGTTTTTATTCATAGGATTCTTTTAGACTTAGGTTTAGAGGATTTTCCAGCGTCTGAGCCAGTACATATCATAGCTTCCATAGGTGCCACCCTTTCTTCGGCAAAGAGCAACTCAGATGAAAGCTAGCTCTAAATGCCTTAGAGTTGAGTCTTCTACAGGTGCATCTCGGCCTCCTACATCTAGCTACCCCATGCTGAGGAGTATGTCGATCCTACCGCCGCTGTTGATCCTCCACCTTCTACTTTAGTAATGCTTCTATACAGAGTTTGCTGGATACTGTGATGACCGTTTAAGTGACTCATGGACATATTTTGGTGAATGTGCTTACTGAGCTTCAGCCTTTGCGAGCAGATTTGGTGAGTGCTAGACATTCTTCTCCACTTCCACCTTTTGATGATGAGTTCTGATTGCCCTTTGGCAATTCGTCACAAAAAGGGGGAGTACTATGCATTTAGATTGTATTTAAGTGCGCCTATGATGTATTTCTTTTTTATTGGCTCATGATGGGTTGTATATGTTAGGGGGAGATACTTTGTTTTCCGTTTCTATTATTGTTTCTTGTTTCACATATAATACATTGATTATTGATTTATATTATGAGGTTATTCATGGTATATGTCTTTTATTTTTCTATTTTGTGAAATCAAGAATTTATTTTGTTTTACTTGTATTTTCCATACATGCATTTATGTGTTTGTTGAGTGTTTCAGGAATATATAGGTTAAGTCAGTCATACTTGCTGTCTACACTAATAATGTGTTTTGTCACAGATTGCCAAAGGGGGGAGATTGTTAGGTTCTAAGACCTTCAGGGACCTAATATATTAGGACTTCAATTTGTAATGTGTTGGCAAACCATGATCAAAACTTAGAGTCTAGATTTAAGTTGCTCAAAGTGTGTTTAATTGTAAAGTTGGAATCGAGTGATTGCAGGATTGATTGGTGTAAATCTGCAAGGCTTGATCGATCAAACCTCGTGCAGATTAATTTTCTGTAGAATTTTCCAACTCAACCCAAGCTCGGTTTGGCGTGTAGGATTTTATGTTTTATGTCTCATATAAATAGAAAAAACCCTAACTACATTTTAGAGACTTTTGATATGCTGTATGTGTGAATCTCTTGTGAGATCTAGAGGTGTTTACCTTCATACATATTTAGGGTTATCAGATCAAGATTGATGTCAAGAGCTTGGTGATCGCTTCAGTTGCTGCACAAGAACTTAACTAAGATCTGAAATCTTTGAGTGGAGTCTCAAAGTTACAAGTAGGAGAACTTGTGGTTGCTGTGGATCAAGAGAAAGAAATAGTCTATGGACTTGGAGCTGTCACGTGGTTGTGGTAGTAAGTTTTCTACATGAGGTAGCAATAGGATATTAGGTGATCTAAGTTTTATTGTATAAACTTCAATTCTTTCATAGTAGATTTGGTTTACCTCGAGGATAGTAAGGTTAAATCCTCCCCAGGTTTTTACCGGTTTGGTTTTCCTGGTCACTAGATCTTTGTGTTCTTTATATTTCTACATT
This sequence comes from Castanea crenata, assembly GCA_020976635.1. NCBI lineage: Eukaryota > Viridiplantae > Streptophyta > Magnoliopsida > Fagales > Fagaceae > Castanea > Castanea crenata. The sequence goes on from JAGHPS010000504.1 coordinate 149,810, forward strand.
ATATTTGTTGTTACACATTGGTTTAACCTAGTGTTAATTAACAAATTTGTTAATAAAATTGGCTTAATATTAGGCCAAACATATTGTGTTAAGGGGTCTAAATCTTAAGAATTTATTTATATGTTGAGTTAAATGAAACGTATTGTATGCCATATATATCCATTCCGAATGTTAGTTTCTTTTTTGGAAACTATATTGGTAACTATGATTGTATTAATGTATGAGTCAAAGAAAATTATAATATACACTGGAAGTCCTGTTTGCAATGTCAACCCATGCAAGTTGGCCTAGCTTACACTACAAAAAAAATCGTCCTATTGCAACATTTTTTCCTGGCATTTTTTAAAAACCGCCATAATAGGGGAGCTTGTAGTAGCACTTGTTGAAACCGCTGGTATAGGAAATCCTATTACGACAGCTCAAAACCGGTGCTTTACTAATTGCTACAATAGGAGGCCTATAGCGGCGGTTTCCAAAAACGATGGTATACGAAGCCCAATTGCAATGTTTTATAACCATGCTATAAGTTAGCTTTATCGTTTTTTTTTTAATTACTTTAATTTTTGAAAGTATCCTATCCCAGCGCTTCAAAAGCACTGGAATATGGTTGTCCTATCCCAGCGCTCTAAAAGCATTAGAATAGGGTTACTCATTTCCCTTATGGGAGAGATCTTTCTCGGTGCTTTTAAAAGCGCTGGAATATGGTTTACTCATTCCCTTATGTGATTTACCTATCCCAGCACTTCTAAAAGTGTTGTAATAGGATTTACTCCTTCCCTTACGTGATTGACCTATTCTAGCGCCTTTATGTAATTGACCCTATACCAGCGCTTTCAAAAGCACTTGAATAAGGTTTACTCATTCCCTTAAGTGACCTATCCCATCGCTTTTAAAGTGTTGGGATAGGTAAATCACAATGCCACCATAATCACAATCGAAAAAATGACCACAATGCCATCGTAACCACAAAAAATATCCAACATACACCGGATACTGAAAAAAAGACCAATGCACCGCAGAAACAAAAAAAAAAAAAAAAGGGAAAAAAAGAGATTGAATACCTCTAAAACCTAAAACTGATTGAATTACCTCTAAACTAAAGCTGGATTTTGGCAATTAGGAATCCATCCAAAAGAGAGATACAAGACAACGTTTTGCATCTCAGACCACCATTACCAATGGATTGTTATATCTTTTGGTCTAAAACATGCTCCATCTCAATTTCAAAAGGCAATGATAATGTTGTTCCAACCAATTTTGACCAATGCATTAATCTATGGCAATGATATCCTTCTGTTCTCAAAGATGAAGAATCTCATGAAAAGTTGCTCACTGATTTTTATAAATTAGTGAAATCTTAAGGGATAATGCTTTCAAAGAAGAGAATGGCCATAGGAGCATCTTCTATAGACTTCTTGGGAGTAAACATTTCAAATAGAAAGTATACCTTGCAGCCTCACATAGCGGTCTCTCTTGGTGAATTTCCAGATAAGCTTACAAGTACCAACAGATACAACAGTTTCTTGGAATTGTCAATTATATGTCAGATTCTATTCCAAAAATCTCCAAATACAAAGATTGTTTAGCTCAATTGTTGAAGAAATCTCCTCTAGAATGGAATTCTATTCATACAGAAGCAGTCGAACAATTGAAAAAATTAGCAGCAAAGCTTCCCTCTTTATAGATTCCAGGACCAGGCAAACGGGTTTTACAGACAGATGCAAGTGATGAGTATTGGTAGCAGCTCTCTTAGAAGAAGTTGATGGTAAGAGAGTATTTATGGATATAGCATTTAAGCCTTCAGAACTTCATTACCATTCCACTTTCAAGAAATCCTGGCAATTAAGCATGGGATTGAAAAATTCCAATTTCACCTTCTTGATCATAATTTTCTAGTAAAAAAATGCTCAAATTTAAAAGAAAAATGCTTCCACATCCTCAATTACTTCGATGGTCAAATTGATTTTCACAATGGTCTTTCCAAGTCAAGCATATCAAAGAAAAAGATAACTTTATCACTGATTACCTTTCTAGAAAACCTCGAGTTTTTAACACCACAACTATTCCTCCACCCCTGTGCATATATCCTATTACAGATCCATACTCATCCTCAGGATCTTCTTCTGCAAGCCCTAATGATATCCTTAATACGATAGAAAGCCTTCCCCCAGAAGTAAAAGACCAAATAAAGACCTTGACCCTTGAAGCCAGATCCAAAAGAATCATTAGAGTCCTCCACGATTACCTTAGAAAGCACTAGTGCCATTTCCTTGCTATCTTCCCTGATATAGACCAACCATGGAAAACCCCTTTTGCCTTTTGGATAACCAATTTGGACAGTTGCACATTATCTCTACATGTGGTATTTGCTCAATGAGTATTACTTGTGTCTTCATTTTGAGCTAGAATTTTACAAATATATTTTCTCTCATGGAAATAGATATTTTCATAAATTCTGGTTTGATCTTTTGAAGAATGATGCTCATAATGGAGAATGGATAAAGTATCCTAAAACAGATCATCCAAGATTTGGACACAAGATCACTTCAGCGTGTTTAGTTGCTAAATCAATTCTAAAAATGATGTCCATACAGAAGGAATCTTCCACCCGACAGAAATACATTGGGTTACTAATCTAGATGGCACTCTCCACACACATATGGATGTTTCTTGGGTATCTTGTTACCATGCTTGCACAATGGCAGAATCCCTTAATAAAGGAATCTTACCTAAAATAGTACCAGCTGATCTAGAGGTTTGTAGACAACAGTGGCCACATGAAAGATAATTGGGAAATGCCCAATCCTCTTATTGGATATGATGACCCTTACTATCATAACCATGATCCAGATGCTGATATTGATGAAGAATGGTTCTAAGGAAAGGATGGATGGGAGTAGAATTTCTAACACTTAAAAAAAAAAAAAAAAAAAAAGGTCCCAGAAACGTCTATGTACCACCTTATCTTCAGCAGTTAGAGATATTTCTTCCTTTGCCAGACTCATCTCTAGGAATGTAAACCTTATCTTTACCTGTTAAAAGACCTTAAGGTTATCTGCAAACTATACAAGCAGCCCCTACTATCCTTGACAGATGTCAACCGTGAAGATGGCCCTTGCCATCCTTATCTTCATTTGCCAAAGATATTTACTCCTATATCAGCAGCATATATGGATAAAGATCACCAACAAGCCAAGCCCCTTGCCCAGTTTGACAATTGTCCACCTAATTTCAAGACCCCTACTTTCCTTGACATTTGTCATCAAAGAGCCAGCCCCTACCCTCTGTAGAAACTCCTTATGCTCTGAATGTAAATTTTATCTATAACTTATTGCCTATAAATAGGCCCCTTGTATCTTTGGAATGGGCAGAGTGAAGAAAGCCCTTGTAAAATGTCTCTTGTTGTCTCTTATGTCTAATGTAAAAAAGCTGCTAAATATAATAATATCTTTTAACTTATTGTGTCCTGTTCTGTGTTCCATTCCCTATTTTCATGTTCTCTTTTATATGTTCTTAACAATATACGTCATTAACTAGTTTCCATAATCTCTACACCCTTTTATTTCCAGTAGTCATCACTTTCTGATGAGTGGTTGAGATGGAGAGGAAGAGAGAAAAAAAAAAATTATTGTGTAGATATATTATTTTAATATGTTGTATAGGAAAATAAAAGATGGGATATTAGGTGTGTTGTAAAAGGAATAGTATAATAGATAAAGTAGCTTTTAAATGGTAAAATGGGATATATTTTACATACCGAATATGAATGCTCTAATTTATCATGCACTTGGCATGGGTCTTTAATGATGTTGGCTAAAGGATGCAAACAATGCAAAGATTAAGGACCAAAAATATTTGGAAACTAAAGAAAAGACTTGATATTAAGTTGAATCTCGCTTGGTATTACAGACTATAGTCAGCTTTATTATCATTTTTTTTTTTTGTTGTTGTGTGGGAGAAATAGTTTATCTTTAACTTATTGAGATGGTTCTTGTTATTATAGTCATATTATAGAAATTCCTAAGGGTTTGTGATATGTCTGGGACATTTCACACTTTCATTAAATTACTATTATTATTATTAGGAAATATTATCCGGCCGGCTAGCCTTTGGCAAACTATTCCTCCCTATTCTCATGAGATACCAAAAAAACCCTATAGACCAATAATTTAAACCCTTTGATATATTGAAACTTAAAATTTTCAAATTTACGTCATACCCTTGATAAATGAGTCCACCACTCAATACCTGTAGGGTCTCTTTCATTATTTATGAATTATGAATGCAGGTAACAGTTTTCTTGTCCCATATATGTATTGTATATGTAATCATACTTTTAAGACTTGTGAGTCTTCCATTATCAGGAAAAAAGAAAGCAAAAAAAACTCATAAGTCTTCCATGGAGCAACTTCTAAATATGACTTCAAAAAGTTTACACTATGGAAAGTATATTGCACAGGTTGATATATATATACCCACACAAACACAAGGAATAGAGTCGTTTTAAGTGTATCCCAAAACAAAAAAAAAAAAAAGACTGGAATAGTTAAATATATAAGGAAAAAAAAAAAAAAAACGCGGTCTTAGCACCTGCTACATATAAAATTAACCTTGAGCAATTGAAGTCCCAATCTGGCAGGCTTGAAAATTAGCCCCTTCCAACGTATTTAAATAAATTGTCATATAAAGTTTCTCAGAAGATAATTCCTAATAGTAGTATATTACCTTTGTCTTACCGAGTAAAGGACCATTCCTAGATTAATTTTAATCTTTCATCTGAAATCTGAACTCCAAATCTTCCAGATGAACTGCCACTGATGCCAAAACTACTATGCTTTCAGATACGGACCCAGCTAATTAAGCAATTTAAGAATGCAGGCCCAGATTGCCTAATCTCTACGGTCAACCTTTCACATAAGCACGAGGCAACTTTCAGATCTTGGACGTCCATATATGTTGACCTTGTACATATCTAATATTTATTGAGTTTTACGGTGGTAGGCTTTTTAAAGTATACATTAATAAATATTTTAGAATGTCTATTAGCTCAGAATTTATTATCAAATCAAATACTTATAAAAAATAAATAATATTTTAGAAAAAATTTTTATGAGGAAAATGAAAATGTGACTAAATATTTAATAATTTTTTTAAATTTTCATAATTTCTTTTTTAAAAAAGATGATTATTGTATGTCCTAAGAGTATATATTAATCGAACTTGTATTTAAATTATTAATTGAAAAAAGGATTCTTAATAATTCCGAGGTAACTTCCTACTTTTGAAACGTGGTCTAGATATTAGAATTAAAAAATCTAAACCTATAACTATACCATACGAAATCTTGTCTTGCATAAAGCATAATACTACTAATCATTGGTGTACGTACATCCCATGGGTCAGTCCATAGGTTACTACCACTCATCAGCTCTCATATAAATAGACTGGTACCTCATTTTCCAAAAACACAAATACATATCATATATAGATCCTATTATAACTTTGCCATTTGTTTCATAATATCAAACATGAAGGTATTCTATTTTTCTCTCAAAAAATATGGCACTTGCATGAAATAATAGTACTAGCCTTCTCGAAGTAAACTCTATTTTTTTGTTTTCGTTTTTGTTTTAGAAGATACTGTATATTTCTTTACATGTATATCTAATGGTGCAGCGGAAGCTAGTAATAAAGGTGCAGATGACTGGTGACAAATGTAGAACCAAGGCCTTGAAGCTTGCTGCAGGGGCAGAAGGTGTGAAATTGTGAATCAAATTTAAAACTATCTTATGCGTTTGAATACTATAAGTTAAGGGACTAATTCGATTTATATGTTGCAAATTTTTGTATGATTACCAAACAGGTGTGACCTCTGTGGCAATCGAAGGAGACGATAAAAGTCTGGTGGTAGTGATAGGAGATGAAGTTGATTCGGTTTGCTTGACCCGGTCACTGAGGAAGAAGGTTGGCTATGCAATTATAGTGAGTGTGGCACAACTGGAAGAAAGTGATGAGAAGAAAGATGAAGAAGACACCACAACTCCAACTATATGCTATTCTGGTTATGGCCAATATCCACAGTTCCCCTCGTACTATAGAGTGGTTTCTGATCCATGGCCTAGCAATTGCTTCTTCATGTGACACATTTGTAATATAACCTGATTGGTGAGATGTAAAATTTTTCTTTGGTTTGGTCATGCTTGTTGTTTCTAGTGTATCCCATATATGACTTCTCCTGAGCTAATAAAGGGTGAGTGCATCAATTTTTTCTTTCTGCTCTTAAATAATTTGTTTGCTGCGTATTTTTCTGAGGATTTGGTTCCTTTCAATTTGATTAGTTCCTATTCAAATTATTTATTGTAATTGGCCATCGTTATATACAAGAGTAAATGAATTTATTTTCACTCATGCATGTATTTCTTTTGATAATTATTATAACAATTGGCCTATCATCATGAAGCTGCCTTTTCTTCAGCAAGTGATGTAGATTGGTTGATCGAGCAAACAATAAATTTTGATATTTTATATCTTTTTTGAAATTTTAGATTTATGCTGTAATTTCCTTAATTTATGTATTTTTGATATTTTAACATCATTTGGTATCATAGCAAAGCTGCTCTTTGCCTTAGTTGTTGTCAACTAGCCTAAAAAGTCTATCCAAATCCAAGTTCCATGGAAGAGGAGAGAGTTTAATGTTGAGGATGATCACATCAAAAGAGTTTCATCCTTTAATTTGGAATCATCGCAAGCCTATGATGAGTACTTCGATGATTGTGAAGATGTGTTGGAGGTGAGTTGCGTAATTAAGGAATCATACATGAGAGTAATATACGCAATATATTTGATGAAACTTGTAAGAGTTTTCTTATGCACATTAAAAATTTGCATAAACATGCTGATTTAAATAACCACTAAAATGTTTGGTGAAGTTCCAATTAAAGAGACCGATTTTAATGATGGTGGATGATTCCACTTGGAAGTTGGAAAGAAATGATTTTAAATTTGTCTAATTAAATCGACATAACATTAAATTGTTTGGATTTTTATTTTTGAAAGAGTTGAGAGCTAGATTTAAATTAATTTGGAGAGAATTAAAGGAACAAGATTCAATTCAACGAGACTCAAGAGATGAAATGATTAGTTTTCACAATCCTTTTCAGTTCAAACCGAAATGGGTGATGTCGTTTCTAAGCATGATACTCTCTTTAAAGTGAGGAGTGTGCAATATGATCTAAGCTAGCAACAGACTTGTGAACAATATAAGCCTTAGGATGCAAATGTTTTCATGGAGATCATCGACTCCTCTATCCAAAACTCTCATAAATAAATTTTTTCTCATAAATAAATTCTTTCCCATCATGTGTATTGCACTACGTGAAGTAAGATCCTGGAATTTTCCATTTCAATTAATTAACCAGTATGAATTATCCTTTTATTTTATCTCTTTTGACCCATTCCACTTTATTCTACCAGTTTTGGTTCGTTCTATTAAAATTTATCCAGTATGGTGATTTTGGCCGGTATCTAACGAATCATTTTTTTTTAAATCCATTTTTTTTTTCATTACTTCACTCACACATGACATTTTATTATTATTTTCTTTTAACAATGCTTTTCTTGTTTACTTTACTGACATATAATATAGTTTTTTTTTTCTTCATTATAGTTTTCACTTATATATGACATGTTATATATTTATATTATTTAGCAATGATATTAAGAAAGTGTATTATTTGATTTTGAATTAATAATTTCGTACCATATAATATCATGTGATGCAAACTTAAATATATAAATTTTGTAATATATGTTACAAAATTTATGTATTTTAGCAGAAATCTTGAAACTATACGCTCAATTAGGCTTGGTATTGACTATCAAAATGGTCCATTCTAATGCATAAACTGAAAGGGGACTGAAATGGTATTCGAATGTTATTGTAGATAAAAACCTAAAAAAAGAAGTCAAAATTCTGTCATTTGATGTTCGGATCCTGGAACTTAACCAATCTTCTCGTCTTGACTTACAATCTCATTGAAGTCTCCCATTCACTAACCATGGCCAATTACCTTGCGAGTGTAGCCACCTTAATAGTTTCAACAAAACACCAGAGACATGTTTCTACACCTCTTACTAGAACACCAATGTGTGACTAGAAGAATATGCTTTTAAGACGACTTCAACTTTATCTGACCAAAGCAATGCAAGCCCACCTCCAAATCCTACTCTATTTACAAAAACGCCACCTCTCATACCAACCCCTACACGAATCTTTTCCATGTGACCAGGAATCCATGATCGAGTCGCATTTCCATCAGAAACATTACAAAGAGATCTTGTTGCCTGAGCAGGCAATGGAGCTCACATAATATCTGCAGGTTCCAAGCTCGTGACAGTTCAAACTTAAGTGCGTCATTGTGAGTGGCGGGGCTGTAGGACACCCTGTTCCGATGAAGAATAAATTTTAGCTTTTACTGCCTCCCTAACTTCATGCTTATTACGTTTAGGAGTGAGGATTTCATTAACACCATTGACATGCTCTTCTTGTGTAGCTGAGTTATTTCTTGATCTTCAAGGCCATTCAAAGAATATATTCCCTTCGCAAGCCCATCTCTTCCACGACTTAAGACGGTTGGGATTTTTAGTCAAAAGCTTACTTGGGCCGGTCTGGGTAAGTTAATGAAGAATATTGGGCCAACGTTTGATTATTGCTCTTTGTGGTTAGTAATTTTCCAATGAAGCGTTACTAGCCTATGTTGTCAATTGGGTTCCGGTAGCTACCCCAATTTATCAATTGGAATAAAATATTTTGATAAATATCTATTATGTCATTCAGTTTCAAAGCTACCACTAGAGTTTTATATATATATATATATATATATATATATATATATATATATATATATATATAAAACATGTTTTATATGAATAAATGAAACAAAAATAAAAGACAAAATATATTCTTAATGAAGAAAAAAAAACCTACGTCATATAACATATGTGAGAAAGGTAAATAAGAAAAACGCATTTTTAATGAAAAATAATAATGAAATGACATATTAAATTAAGTAATAAAAAATAGGTTTAGGGAAAAAATAATAATGATTTGTTTACATACCAGTTGAAATCATTAAATCATTATAGCGAGCAAAATTTAGTGGCATAAACTAAATGAGCCAAAATTTAAAGATTGATGATATAGAGAGGTGATTTGTACTAGTTAACAAACAAAAAGAAAATTCTAACTGTTCCAAGTTGAATGGAATGAAATTCATAGTATTGGTATTGGTCTTTAGCTAGAGGTGGCAAAATTGGACACGACTTGCGAACCTGACACGACACGACACGAAATTAGCAGGTTATAGGTTGAGGCTTAATGGGTTCGTGTCATATTTAGGTTGACACAACGAACCTGTTTGATAAACGGGTTGGGTTAGGGTTCAACTTATGGAACCCGTTTGACCTGTCTGACCCGTTTAATTAAATAAAATTTTACTAATATACCATTCAAACTATAGGTATATAAACTTATTAGTTGTTGTAGTTTATTTTCTTTGACGAATTATGATTGATTATTTATGCTATTGAAATAGGTTTTAGTTTTGAATGATTTGTGATATAATTACTCATTAATTTTGAATTTTATATTTAAAATATTTATTTGCTTGTTTTTCTATAAATGTTTTTCTTCATTTTGATAAAATCAGATAAATAGGTTGACACGACTGACCTATTTAATAAATTGGTCGTATTAGGGTTGAGAAATCTTGACCCATTTAATAAACATGTCGGGTTAGTGTTGACCTATATAGTCAGATACGTACGAATTGACACGACACATACCCAACACGCGAACACGAATTACCACCCTACCTTCCCCTTTTGTATAACGTGTCTTTTGAATGCCACCTTAGTTCCCTCTTTCTTAGTCAAGCTAAGCTTTTTTCCCGTAGAGCTTCATCAAGCGGCTCTATGTCCAGCAGCTAGTGAGCCAGAGAGCCCCAGAAAGAAAGCTCAAGTGAGCCGAACAATATCAGAAGAGCCTGCTATTACTATTCTGAAATCTGAATGCCCAAAGCACAACAAAGTTCTTTGAATTTCAATAACATTTATGTCATAACATGTATCCAGTTCCAGCCCCCCCCCAAACCCTGACCATAAATTCTAATTACCCCCATCTCCGATTTCTTTTCCAAAAACAAACTTGTGCAGAGACATTCCAACCTAGAAAAAAACCCGCTCCAAACAAACCCCCAACAGCAGCCACGGTTTGAAAACGTTCAAAAGACAATTTGTATCAATGAAAAAAGCAAGAAAAGAATGGCTCTATAGATATGGTAAGAGTGTTTACAGCATTACCCCCTTAGATTTCTCTACTCTCAAGCCGAACAAATAGAGCTATAACAAAGGACCAAGGGTCCAAGGCATTCACTGAATTTTACAAAAATGGGCATTAGCTTGCTTAAAATGCTAGGCTTAATTCGTGATAAAATCACCCAAACAAAACTTGCTCTACTCAAGGTGGTGTTGGTGATGAATTCACGAGGCGTGATCTCCAACAGCCCTTCAAAATATTGTGGTGCTGAGGTTTAAAATGGATTTTAGTTGATTTGAGTGAAGGTTTTGCAGATTTAGCCTCCAGCAGCTTGAATGGCATGATTGGGGATCGAGTTTTTGAATAGGGAAGGCATACCAAAAAAACGCTGGTTGGAAGCTTGTACATGGCAATCCACAAAGCAACTGACGATTGCTACATATTATTGATCAAGTACCTTAGAACCAATCGACACAATTGGAATAAAAATCACATTGCAAACCGAGACAGTAGCACCATGTTTGTGACATCGTACTATCTTATTCGAGTACATGAGTCAAACAGATATATGCATCCAGAAAGAAAGAACATATTCCATATGCCACCCAACCGAATAAAAGAACACACATATCACTTTGTATAATAAATCGTACAATTTTATTCCAGTCATTTGCATGGTAAGCATCTGACTATTACATATTATTATCAAATACATTAGAACCAAGAAACACAAAAATAATACACACCCAGTAGTACTTCGTAACAAAGCGTACTATTTGATTCTAGTCTTCTCCAGAGCAAGCATATGACTTTTATTGATCAAACCCATAGCAACACATTAAAGGAACTAAAAAACGAAGAAGAAAAAATAAGTAACCTGGTGAGCCAAATAGTAAATTGAGACATCATGTCTAAATACCTGTTTAGGCTTTTGTCCAACACCCACATCATCCTTCATGGTCAAATAAGTAATGAAAGGAAGCAGCAATCTGTTAAAAGTTGCAGTGTCAAAATATTAATGATTTGTTTTAAGAACTAAAAAAATGAATTAGAACAGAGAAATAAAAAGAAAGACTACCTTCCCTACATATAATCTTGGGCTCCATTCAGTATTGACTATGGTCATCAATAATTTATGACCGGAGATAGAGCAATGTCGTCCCAAATCATCTCCTTGGTTTTCTCAATTTCTGCTATGAATTTCACCCGCATATCCTTTAACGTCAATTCACTAAGAGTCTTCAGAGTCCCCAACCCAGTTGGGACCTTCAAACTGTTGCAGGAACGAATCTCCAACTTCTTGAGCTTTGGCATTGCTTCCTCCACCACATTCCATTCTTCCAATTCCTTAAGCATCCACAAGTTCAGAACATGAAGCTGGGGAAAGCCTCCCTTGGAGCATGACATGCTTTTTCCAGTATAAGAACCAGAGTACAAACTGAGACATTCAAGCTTTTTAAGTTTCTCTAACTCTGGCATTGGATCATCTGAAAGTCCAGAGGCAGATAAGGTAAGGTCAGTTAGGCTTTGCGGGAGTCTATTAATGGATGTATTCTCTAGTTTTCCAAACAGATATAGGTTGGAAAGATTTTCAAGGCCTAACAAGAAAGTCGCCTTTAGATCTTGAGGCTGACCCATTTCATCAATTGATTTTAACTTCAAAGCTTTAAGCTGCTTCAGGTTCAAAAGACTCTCAGCTAGTGCCATTTGCTGTGACAGGTTCAGTTGGAAAGCTAGTGCCAATTTTCTAAGGTTGGTCAACCTACGGAGGCTATCCTTTAGAGGACTTTTCTTATCTACAAATGCACCCCTCAATGTTTGGAGATTTTGCAAAGAACTCCCACTTGATTGATGCTTGATTTGGCTTCGATAAATTTGGTTCATGCATAGGTGCTGAAGTTTCTTCAATTTCCATATTGAACTAGGGAGAACACGGATATGAGTATGCTTCACATCCAGAGTTTGGAGGTTGGTTAAGTTGCCAATTGACTTTGGGATCTTCTCCAGATAAGTCCACCTTAACCCCAAATATGTTAAATGAATTAATTTTCCTATAGTGTCTGGCAATTGGGGTCGATATACGTGTTCAAGATCAAGGACTTGTAACTGTAATAGATGACCACTTGCAATACCCAGAGAAAGGAAGTTACCTATTTCTTCTCCAGGTTTATTTCCTTCTCGAGTATCAAAAAAGAGAATTGAGCGGGGATTTCTGCAGCTTCGCAATAAATTTTGTAAATTTTTACCGCTACCATGACTAAGAGTAGAACTGGCATCATGTTCATCAGCATTATAAGCAAGCCGCTGATCAAAGCTTGCATTTGATCGCAACCATAAATCTCGCAGAGCACTAGGGAAACTACATGTCTTTACCTTCCCGTTAGGCCTTCTTTCCACCACTTGTACCAAGTTGAGGCTTATCAACTTTTTCAAAATATTCCTTGCAACTAATTCAGGAGGCTCTTGCTCAATGCCACTTGGTTTTACCAACCCTTCTGCAATCCACAAAGCAACTAATCTCCTTGCTGAAGTTTCGGAGTCCTTGGGGAAGAGTCCAAAATAAGAAAGACATTGCCTTAGATGTAATGGCAAGTCTTTTACTTCGAAATCTATAATTTCCGTCCATGGTGTTTGGTTATGATCAATATGGTCAAGCACCTTCAACAACTTCACATAAGTCACATTCTTCGTCCCTGAAAATAGATACCCAAGACTTAAGATGGAAAGTGGCAAGCCCCCACACCTTCCTACTACTTTGTGTGCGAGCGAATTCAGTTTTTGTGATTCTCCTGCTTCTGGAGAGAGGTCAGGCTGGTCAGAAGTTTCAGAGGGAAGGTTGACCATCTGTTGAAACAAACTCAAGCTCTCATCTTTGGTTCGTAGTCGAAGTTTGTAGTAGTGCTCAGCATTTGAAGCTACACTCTCGTGCCGTGTGGTGATCAAAATTCTACTCCCATTTGTGCCATCCCGGAATGCGGCTTTTAAACTCTCCCAGGCTTCCACTGACAAGACGTTGTCCAGAACTATAAGGTACTTCTTACCCTTCAAGAACCCATTCAGCTCCTTGATCGAGTAATCTTTTTCCTTCCATTCCATATTAGTCCCTTCCTCTTTTTCCTTCCCTTCCTTATTGGTTGCCGGTGCAGGCATTAACGTCTGTCCTAATCTTTTCAGGATTACATTCTTTTCCTCATCCACTCTATCAGTTAGAGGCACCCAGTATTTGGATTCAAAATGGTTCTGAATAGCACTATGGTAAAAAACCATCTTCGCCAGTGTTGTCTTACCGATGCCCTTCATCCCCACAATAAAATGCGTGGAGAAATTCTCACTGTTGGTGATTAGTTGTGAGACTACTTTATGTACATCTTCATCCATGCCGACTACCAAGTTCTCCTCTCTCCTCTGTTCGATCCGAAATATTGTTATGCTTCTCTCGAGAATTGTGAGTGCCATATTAAATCGCCTAATTTGAGTAATTTCTTTGAACTTTGACGGAGACTCTGTCTCGTTTTGATTTTCACTCCACTCCGAGCGTGAACTTTCTCCATGGGATTTCAATGATTTTTCTGCATCTTCAATAATTTTCTTCAGTTGATCCGTCCAAGCCATTCTTGAATGCTTTATACCTTTAATTGCTTTTGCATCCGAGAAGTTTGTGTACATCCTTTAAACGACTGTGTGTAGTTGTTTGAAATCTTCCATGGCTTGCCCCTGACTGAGCTGATTGTGAAAGTTGTTCAGATGAGAAGAAATACCATCGTCACTGGCTGCTGTGGCCTGAGATGAAAACATTTGCTTTTTCTGCGACCGAAGGACAGATTTTAATGAATCTCTTCCAATAAATTTGAAACCACATATGTCCTTATGTGCAATGAGGTTCCGTAACTTTATTCCATAGTGCTTACGGCTCTTCTTGAGCTTACGCTTTGCTATCCAATTACCGATATAGAAAATCCAACTCATTCGACTTGCTATTTTCAGTATGCTCTCCATGTCTTGCTGTAGCTCGAGTATGGCCTCCTCCACAAGCTTCACCCAGGTCTTCTCCGTTTTAGTGTCCATTCTAAGCCCATCTAAATCTTCCAGGAAAGCAAGCAGTAGCTTCACCGGAAACTCAATTGTGTACTGCATGTCGTCTTTCTTGTCACGTACTAAATCCGGCTTTCCATGGATTAGGTCCTTCAATTTCTCTTCAATAGAATGAGTTGGTGGCAGTCGCACAGCTCGATCATAAGTATAAGAGTTTTGTTCCTCCAGTGGTCTGTCCTGCAGGCTTCTAACAATAGACCTTGACCTCTCTAGTGATCCATAGATCGTTCTACATTTCCTGCGGAGATGATCATACATCTCATCGATCACAGCATCTATTTCAGTGCGGAGGCCACTGATTTTTCTGAAATCCGTTAAAACGGAGAAAACCCACCTCAGAAATTGTCTTCTTCGACTCAGTCTCTTGTAGGTTTGGAGGCAAGACTTTGCCTTATGAACCACTGCATCGATTGCTTTTACCCATTCTTTCTCAACATCGCTTAGTTGTACAGTTGCTCCTGGTCTCATTTGTGAATCCCAAAGGTGATGGGCTTTCTTATCTATTTCTTTCCCCAAATCTGAAACGTATTCTACATCTTCTATGAGAGCATTCATAAACTTCTCTTCAAATCTAAGCCGCTTGAACTCGTCCTTCAATTTTTGAAACCGTCTGTAACTAAAGAAGATTATAGCCAAGTACGCAAGCCCAAGGACAATGGATAAATATATAATCGAAAAAGCACGGAGACGAGGACGAACATGAGCACGAAACAATTGACAGACACTGGGTACAACATGGGCATAAAAGTGCTTAGAAATTACGAACAAAGTGGCCATGGTTGCTCACAAAGCCACTCCGAATTTCTTCAAAGAACACAGTGGCTTTAATGAAAACAAAATGGCCATTACATTGTCCAGAAGGTGATCGTCATTGATCCTGTAGAATAAATTAAAAGACGGATCAAGTGAAATGGCTTTTTAAAATAAAAATGAACCGAAGCTTGGTTAATGAAGATGAACAGAAAGTCATTCTTTTACTTTCTATTGGTCGGAAAAAGAAATCATAAAGAAGTAAAAAGGATCGGGCCCCGCATATGTCTGTTCTCAAAGGACTGGATAGAACATTAGAATTGGTAAGAATCATTTTAGTTTGGACGGTATTTGTTGAAGAATCTTGGGCCAATGACCATAAAGAATAACACTTTATTTTCAACCAACTCATGAGGTAGTGACAGAGCTAAATTTTGTTACTAGGAACCAAGTAAAATTTTTTGAAAGGTTTATTAGAATTTTTTACTTTACACATTTTAGACCAAGATTTTTTGCCAAATAAAGTAGAATTAAATAGCTAGAATATTTTAAATTCTATTGAAATTAAAAATGATATATATTTGTTGAGTCTCATTAGATATAATTATAGAGTTTAAATCCTATTGAAATTATAATTTCTAATCAACATTAAAATAAAATAAAAAGTTGAAAAAAGAAGAGAAAGAAAATGTGATTGATAGATATAAGGAAATATGATAGAATTTTTTTTTTAAATGTCATCAATGTAGAAATTATCAAATTAATGGAGATGTATTCCCTTTTTTTGGGATAGATTTATATTAATGGAGCTATTATATAGTTTGTTAGGATTATGTAAAAGTTCCCCGATTAGATGATAATTTCGGTCTGTTTTAAGTATAGTGGTTGTATGCATGGTTGTCAAAATTGCGATCTGGATCGTAAAATCGTACGATTTTACGATCCCACCTCACCAAAAAATTTAAAATCGTAGCAGGATCGCAAAAATGCTAGGATCGTAGGTAGGATCATGTAGGATCGTATAGGATCGTAGGATCGTAGGATCGTATGGGATCCTACCGATCCTACCATTTGGCTTGAATTTTTTTTTTTTTTTTTTTTAAGTTGGATTCATTTGAGTAAACCTATACCCACAAGCCCAATGGGTTTTAGAAGCCCAATAATAAATTGAAGTCCCAAATTTACTCCTATGTCAACATAAAATCTAAAAAAAAACCTATAGTATAAGTTTAACGTTTTCAAAAACAAAACCTAAACTATTTAGAAACACAAAGCTCTAGCACGCACCTCTATCCCGTGCCTCCTCAACCCTTTGTCAAAAACTCAGCACCTCTCAGCCTTGTTAATGGTGAGTCATCACTGCTTTTAAGCTTTATTAACTTAACTTTAACGTTTTTAAAATAAAAAAAAAAACCCAGTAAAAAACCCAGCATCTCAATCCTACGCCTCCTCACTTCTCTGTCAAAAACCCAACACCTCTCAATGATGTTGCCATGAGCCATCGCTGCCTTTAAGCTTTTTGGTAATTTGTTTTGGTAGTTAGTACTTAGTTTATCAATTTATTTGTACTTTGATAGTTTGATTCCATATTGTTGTGTTGTGTATATGATTTTGACAAAGCTTTTAAGGTTTTTATTTTTCTATTTTATTAACTAAATTAAGTCAAATTTAAAAAATTATGAAATAAGATCTTCATTATTTAATTAGTTAGTTAACCTTAGATTGAAAATTCTCTTTTGGATTACATATTGTAAAATTGTAGTTAGCTAGGTTTTATATGCTAACTAGCCTAACTTATTTTGGATTTGGAACTTAGAATTTGGAAAACATTTTCCATATGTGTAGATAATTTTGGGTACTTAGTTGCTAATTAAACACGTACTGAACTTTTTAGATACATTATGTCAAAAGTTAAATATATTTTGCTTCGTTAGAATGACATAAGATCGATGTAGTGCGTGCAAATTACATTTTATGATGCAAATTTTTTTTTAAAATGGATGGATTCATATTTTAAGTGATTATATAACATATAAAGTCACTATCAATAGGTTTTTTGCTTAAAATCTGAAAATAAGTAGGATCTTACGATCCACGATCTGATCCTATGATCTTCGATCCTACCTACCTTCCACGATCCTATGTAGGATCCCGATTTTGACAACCTTGGTTGTATGGTACTAAACAACTAAATTTAATTTTTTAAAGAAAATTTTAATAAATTTTCTACAATGGTGCTATAAAATGAAATAATTAAATTAAATTAAAAAATATAATCCGATCAATCATTTGAATGAAGTGCTATTCTGTCACCCAAAAAAGCACATACAACTAGAAAGCGAAGAATATAATTAAAAGCATAGTTTGCTTTAATTTGGCACTTTGCAATAATTGGAAATAGAAAGTCATTCTTTTACTTTCTATTGGTGGCAAAAAGAAATCATAAAGAAGTAAAAAAGGATCGGGCCCTGCACATGTCTGTCCTCAAAGGACTGGATAGAACATTAGAATTGGTAAAAATCATTTTAGTTTGGACGTTATTTGTTGAAGAATCTTGGGCCAATGACCATAAAGAATCACACTTTATTTTCAACCAACTCATGAGGTAGTGACAGAGCTAAATTTTGTTATCAAGAGCCAAGTAAAATGTTTTTGAAAGGTTTATTAGAATTTTTTACTTTACACATATTAGACCAAGATTTTTTTGCCAAATAAAGTAGAATTAAATAGCTAGAATGACTTTCTGTTTCCAATTATTGCAAAGTGCCAAATTAAAGCAAGCTATGCTTTTAATTATTTTTATCGCTTTCTAGTTGCGTGTGCTTTTTGGGGTGACAGAATAGCACTTCATCCAAATGATTGATCGGATTATATTTTTTAATTTAATTTAATTATTTTCATTTTATAGCACCATTATAGAAAAATTATTAAATTTTCTTTAAAAAAATTAAATTTAGTTGTTTAGTACAATACAACCACTATACTCAAAACAGACCTAAATTATCATCTAATCAGGGAACTTTTACATAATCCTAACAAACTATATAATAGCTCCATTAATAAAATCTATCCCAAAAAAGGGAATACATCTCCATTAATTTGATAATTTCTACATTGATGACATTTTTTTAAAAAAAATCTATCATATTTCCTTATATCTATCAATCACATTTTCTTTCTCTTTTTTTCATTTTTTATATTATTTTAATGTTGATTAGAAATTATAATTTCAATAGCATTTAAACTCTATAATTATATCTAATGAGACTCAACAAAATATATCATTTTTAATTTCAATAGAATTTAAAATATTCTAGCTATTTAATTCTACTTTATTTGGCAAAAAAATCTTGGTCTAAAATGTGTAAAGTAATAAATTCTAATAAACCTTTCAAAAACATTTTACTTGGTTCCTGATAACAAAATTTAGCTCTGTCACTACCTCATGAGTTGGTTGAAAATAAAGTGTGATTCTTTATGGTCATTGGCCCAAGATTCTTCAACAAATACCGTCCAAACTAAAATGATTCTTACCAATTCTAATGTTCTATCCAGTCCTTCGAGGACAGACATGTGCGGGGCCCGATTTTTTTACTTCTTTATGATTTCCTTTTCCCACCAATAGAAAGTAAAAGAATGACTTTCTGTTTCCAATTATTGCAAAGTGCCAAATTAAAGCAAGCCATGCTTTTAATTATGCTTTCTGTTGATGTATGCATGGGATGAAAAAAAAACTCACGGGGCAACAATACCTGAATTTGAGGATCAAAATGACAAAATCCCAGCTAAAAGTTCCACCAACAGATATGTTATCTCCAAAAAGTTCATAACACCACCACCGCATCATGTAAGGTCTAAGCTTAAACGTGCTCTTGAGCCTTCATTAAATCCTTCATAATCGGGTGAGGGGGCATCCTTGAAACTTTGAAAGCCCTGAATAGGTACCACTTTGGGCAATGTTCACCCCTAACAAAGAAGATAGGGAGAAGGTGGGAGTAAGGAGGTTGTCCGTGACTGCTAGTGATGTTGTAGTTATCATCATGGTTGTGTGGTAGTCTGGTAGAGGCTTGAGATCAGTCATGGAGGAATAATCAGGACATGAAAGAAAAATAAATAAATAAAATAAAATCCCTGATGTCTGAGCATGGTAGTCAATAGAGCTTCAAACCCATGCAATTGTTGATGCCAATGCTTTTTAGTTTTTTGGCTTTGCATTTCAGTGCAATTTTTTGTTAATGTTATGTAGTTTGTATTAGTCTAGTAACAGTAGAGTGAGATTTTCTTTTCTATACTTAAACAATCAAATTGGTAATTAGATGTATTTTTAATTACGGATTGTAAATCACATAATTTTAGATTTTCCATGAGAATATCAATTTCTTCATTCAAAAAATATTAGGGACGCTTTCATATGGAAGATAAATAAGGAAAAATATCAAACAAAAAATATTGTTAAGCATAAGCATCCATTCTTTCAATGCTTTATCCTGAACTTAAAAGCACATAGCATACAATACATGCTTTTTCAATTCACAATCAACTTAGCCCTTGCATGACCCTTCGAAATTTGAAACTGTTCAGTTATACCAAAATGCGCCGAAAGGAGCCAGACATGAGTGATCAGCTCTCCACCTCGAGTGAGCTGTTGAGCATGATGGTTCCATCGACACTTATTGGCAGCATAACAGAGCATTTCCACCCATACATGACTTACCAATTCCCACTTCTTTTCAATCTCGAGGTGTTGAAAAGATTCAGCAAGTCGACATCCTTCAAATAACACTGACTTGCTTCTATCTCCTTTCACTTGAGATGGAGGAACTTCAGTGCTCACTTGAAGTAAACTTATGCGAGCACGATCTCCAGCACACACTAATTTTCTCTCTTGAAAAAATTCAATGGCCTCAGCACATGTGTCTTGGAACCTGATTTGTCCAATTCCATTGGGAAGCATGAAAGGACGCATGACTAGAAGATATAACATATAGTCTGATAACAACTTGCTGGCTTCACAATTTGGAATTTTAACAGAGTTTGGGGATGTGTTCCAATCATCATGATAACAAAGGTTTGTTGCAATATGCCAAAGAAGAATGCTTTGGTCAAATTCTTCCTCAACGCTCTGTTCGATTGTTGTACGGTTTTCTTTACTGAGTTCAAAATGGCATTTTGCATTTTGAAGAACCGGATGGAATTCTACCTCAACGCTCTTCTGCTTTGTTTTACTTTTTTCTTTCTTAATGCAATCCTGGCATTTTGCATTTTTAAGAACCCGGTCACCCCTACAAGCACATAAGTCCTTGCAAGCTTTGAGATCTTTGGCGAACTCTGATTTTTTTTGAAGCTGCTCAAATATCAAGTTCTTCAAAACCATAGAAACTTCCGCAGAATCTTGGTATCGAAGCTTCTCTAGCAACTCAGACATGCAAAAGAACTTATGGATAAAACTATACTTAGTTGGCTTCTCTTTAAGACAATATTGTATTAGATTGTATTGTCCCATGGTATTGGACCACCTCTTGTTTCTGTACAACGGAATTGATGAAATGGTTGTATACAAGAAATCCACCACAGAATTTTTGTGCTTACTCAGCCAAAGCAATGTCCAGTCTGAGGTAACAAGTAATAGCACTGCATATATCTCTAAGAAGATTGCTCCAACCAGCAATACATAAGTGATAATTATGTCCGCTGTTGAGAAAGCGTGCTTATCCATGATCAAAAATACCAAAAGCACAACCACGGTGGAAGAGGAACTAATGAGACGTAGAAGACAACCCTTTAGAGAATAAACCAGGAAAGCCTTGGTAAAAAACACGTCAAACATGAATCCGAGCTCAACCTCAATCACCTTGAAAGCTTCTTCACAAGATGCTTTCTGAAAGAATGATTGGCTGTTCACCTTATCTTGGATGCTTAGGATCAGATCTGCAAATAGTTGCTTGAAAGTCTTGAAAAACATGTAGGCGTCTTGTAGTGTGGCAGCATCTGGAATCATGACATTTTCTGGGGCTGTTAAGGAGATATCCCCTACAACCTGAGCTTCACTGAACTTACCAGCTTTAACGTCAAATCCCTCCTCTATCTTTGAGCGGTATTCTTCCATGTATCTTGCATAATTAGGACCCGGATCAGGAGGAGGAAGCATGGAAGCTTTAAAATTTGCACTGCTCGCAGACCTCAGAACCCAAACTCTCTCCCATATCTTGATATCCCTGGAATAAACATTGGAATTGCCAGAAAATTCAGAGCAGTCTTGTCCAGGCTCTGAGGAAGACATAGACAGCCACTCCCACCTGGATAGCTAGCGTTAGAGAGTGCCTCCGCCACAACTCATTGTCTTCCAAGGAGTACGCGGTAATGGTGTCTGGACCACCAAGGTGCAGCAGAAAAATGGAGCCCAAAATGCCGTTATCACAAACTTCGGGTCTATTTTATTGTCTCCAATACTTCCGGCATTGTTGGACAGTACACTCAGTGAGACTGTCGCAGACCAGTCTGCAGACAGGTAAGCGATCCACATAATGATACTGAGCTTGTCACTGGTCCAATACTTCCTCTTATTTCCCATTACAAAAAGGATGATTTGTAAGCTAAGGCTAACTAAAACCAAAGCCTGAATCTCTCTTTCCTCCAAAAATGTTCTGAGTCTTGGTGGGAAAATCTCCATAACCTTTCTCTTTCTTGTGGAGATCAAACGGCAATCTACGGAAGAAAGACACAGATGCATTAATTTGTCACTAACTTACTATGTAGCATATATAACAGAACATGATAATCAATGACAAAATGCACAAATGATGAATAGGCTATTACCTTATCAAAGCTCTATCTGACCTCTACAAGTAACGGTGCTCAGCAGTTCCAAATTAAACTAACATGAAAGCTTATACGGGTTTTCAATTATATCGTGGCGGAGCAAGAAATTTTTACTTTTGGGGGCCGAAATATTGTATTGATAAATGATAAGGATAAACGATAAGTAAAGTCTTCAAAAACTAGAGTTCTTGGCGATCACTTTTAAATGAGAGAATTTTTTCTTCTAAAAAAAAGAGACAATTTTTTTATATTTAAAAATTAATTAAATGATATTTCTTTAACTTGAGATTTTTTTCATTTACTATTTATTTATTATTTATTTACTTTTTTATGTGTAAAATTTTAATTAAGTTTTTGTAATTTCAAGTTTTGTTAACATTTTATTTTTAATTAACAATATGGGTAATCAATCAATATTTTTAATATTTCTTGTGACATATAGATCTTAAATAGAATTTTATCAAGACTTGTTGCAGTGCTCTTGAATTTGCTTTGGATCCGAATTTCATTACCTAGTGACGCGATGCAAGTTTTGTGTCTTATGCTTTAGCTCGTTATGCTAGACATATTTCTTCTGATATTTTCTAGATTGAGGACTCTCCTCCCATGCTACAAAGGTTTTGTTTTACAATTTGGCTCATTTGTAGTTATAGATGATTTTAGGGTTATATTTCTATGTAATTGGCTAATCATTTGACAAAACGCACTTTACTTGTAAGTTGTGTAGATCTAAGTTGGGTTTGATACATATCAAGTGGTTGTATTAAAGGCATGAAGATTAATCACGAAACAAGTGGAGAAAAGCTCTTTTACTGAAGCTTGACACAAGCTCGATTTATTGAGCTTTACGAATTCAAAAATTTTGCTATAGTATTTTGATAATATGTTTTCAGTTTTTAAACAACATTACACTCATTTTCATATATTTTTATCTATATGTATTTCAAAAAAATACAAATAACGTTACTAAAATAACGTTACCAAATGGCCCTTTAATCCTTAGAGGTTGGAGTACTTTTTTGAAGTAGATACTTATAAATTAAGCCTTTCATCTCTTTTATTCGCTTACAATATACAAGATAAAAAAAAAAAAAAAAAATTGAATTATAGTTGCAATGTAAGCTTACATTATAAACATATAAAAAATGGTAAATAACTAAATATGAACACATTTACAAAAAGCAGTAAATATTTACAATTTTAGCAAATGAGACAAATATTACCACTTTTGTGTGTTTCAAAGCCGAATGAAGTACACATTTACTTAAATTTAATTGCTCAACGAATGAAGTAAAGTCTAGTTGTTGAGCAGTTTCAAGCCGATAAAAACTAGAACTTCTTGGCTATTGAGCTGTGTTTCAAGCGATAAAACCAAAAAAGAGTA